>BPTQ01000005.1:75768177-75920957 GCA_019973895.1 Chrysanthemum seticuspe
AGGTTACCGAATGTCAATAAAGTCTGACATTGGGCCCGAAGTTTGATACCGAATGTCAATAAAGTCTGACATTGGGCCCGAAGTTTATTACCGAACGTCAATGAAGTCTGACACTGGGCACGAATTTTGATACCAAACGATAATGAAGTCTATCGTTGGGCAAAAAGTTTCTTCCTTTCACGACGCGATTTGGTTAAAAGTTTATAAAGCACGTGAATAGGATTTTTGTTTTGTTCCTTTCATACAGCTTCCTGACGACAAGGATGTGTTTACAAAAAGGCAGATTTTAAGAAGTCTTTTTATAAACAACATAAAGTTTTACCACCATTTTACTCAACGAACTTTTTAGTTAGTCCTAGTCTCAAAAGCATAATTAAGCGTTTTTGAGTTAGCTACTGAAGTTGTGAGAATTTGAAAAGTGTTTAACTCAGTAACTAACTCCCCCTCTTACAAAAGTTTAGATATAGTAGATTGCTTGAAGTCATCGATTGAGTTTTTGCGAATTAATACGAAAACTCTGATCCTGATTGATTTTTCAAGCAACTCATTTTACCACCATTTTGAAATACAACAAATATTTTTCTGAAGAATTTTAGACGGAAAAACATTTGTGTAGGAACAGCAGTCCTTCGACATACTTTCCTTGTTTTGTTTTTAGGATAAGTGCACGAAATATTTGAAAATTGGTTTAGCGCAGCACTTTCCTTCTTTGAAAAACGGGTTGCTATCTGAAGTAATAGCAAACCATAGTTTTAAGCACGGGTCACAGTCTGAAGTAACTGCAAGCCATTATTTGAAGCCCGGGTTACAGTCTGAAATAACTGTAAGCCATAGTTTGAAGCCCGGGTTACAGTCTGAAATAACTGTAAGCCATTGGAATTGTGACATGTTTAGAAAGAAATATTTACACCTCCTGCTCGAACTTCATCTAAAGTCCTGTGCCATTATTGAATGACATTTCTAAGACCGTAGATGTTATCGATACCAGAAGACATGTCTTTAGAAAACATATTTTTGGTAATTTTTGAAATTTTCTGATTTTTATGGATTTTTGAAGGTTTTATATTTTTCTATTTTCTTTTTCGAATAAATATTTACAATGATAGAATAGATGATATAGTTAAAGAAGATGATGATACGAGTACCGAGATAAGGATATCGAACAGCCCCGTTGTAGAAGATAGAAGTCATCATCTCTTAAACATTCACCACCAAAGCTTTCGAGGCTCCTGAATTGAGAGAAATTGAACCATTCGAAAGTGAGACTCTGGCAGCTTCCCCCCAAACCGAAAATCCTTAAGATGAGCAGATTCGAAGCTCTATTTCAAGCTTGCTTTAGCCAGGTGCACAAGAAAGCACACCATTATCATAAATCCCGCTGCTCCATTTAAGAACGATAATCGAGGATCTCCATTCGGGGTTATATCATCAACAAGAAGAACAACAACGTATCATCCCACTCATAAATAATCTTCTCAAATTTCTTTTCCACTGAGGTCCGAAGCAATCCATTCCAAAAAAGGTGTCAAGAGAACAATTCCCCCAAGTAGTTGAATTGATGCAGTCCGTCTCTTAGTATAATGCTCAAGAACTCTCCCGAATACACTTCATGAGGGGAATGAAGAACACCTTCCCATGTTCACATTTTTCTTCCGAGATGAACGTGTATGAAGCTCAAGAACCCGAAGTACACCAATATCCAAGAACTCTCCCGAATACACATCAAGAGGGTAATGTAGAACACCTCCCCTATGTTCACATTTTTCGTCCCTGATGAATGTGTATGAAGCTCAAGTATCCGAAGTATACCAATACACAAGGAATGAATAACTGATAACATTGAAGAAGCAGGCCAAGTCACTGATTATCTCTGCGGGTGACAATCTCTGCGGATGTCAACTCCGGAATAAGTGATTAAATCTCTGAATCACTGATTAAGCACTCAAGTGAAACAGCTGAGCATCCCCAATGTATACATTCTCTCTCCCCTGATCATTGCGATACCATCGAAATCACCACATACTAGTGTACCTCTTTTATCTTCAGAAACTTTCTCTAACATCACTTCCCCCACGTAGATGAAATACTAACACAAAAAGCCTTGATGAGTAAAACCTTGAGTTTCTCTGCGGTCATGACAATTGATTTCCCGGGATATCTTCAATCACTTAGAAGTATTAAGCTCATCAAGTTTACTCGCCATGAGTCAAACCTTGAGTTTCTCTGCAGTACTAACATTTGTCTTCCCGGGATGTCTTCAGTTACTTAGAAGAATTAAGTTCATCAAGTTTTACTCGCTTTGTGTTTATATGTGAGTCTCCTTACGCCTTGCTGGTTTTTGACACTTCAGAATCAACA
Organism: Chrysanthemum seticuspe; assembly: GCA_019973895.1. Taxonomy (NCBI): domain Eukaryota; kingdom Viridiplantae; phylum Streptophyta; class Magnoliopsida; order Asterales; family Asteraceae; genus Chrysanthemum; species Chrysanthemum seticuspe. The sequence goes on from BPTQ01000005.1 coordinate 75,770,536, forward strand.
ACTCTTTGTAAGCCCAAATACTTGAAATCTTTTGAGAAGAACACTTGAACTCTTGTGGGAATCAACTTGCTGAAGTACATTGTGAGCAATTCTAATTAGGGATTAAATCTGACATATCACTTTCCCCCAATTAGTGCTCTCCCCTAAACTGACAATCTGTATGATGAATGACTAGATTAAGAAGAAGTCTTTTGATAATCAACTACAACTCGTCTTTTAGTCTTCTAACATGTAGCAGAAAATGTAGAATAGGCTGTAGACTCGACCTTCTTCAAGATTGTCCAGTTGGGGAATAGATAGTTAACATCTTCAACTCACCAAAAACAAGAACATCACCAAAAAAACATCCTAATCAACTTACATCTTGCAAATCCCCTTAACTAAAATCCCTCCCAATCAAACAAGAACAGAAAGATGTTCATCAAGGAAATCAGCAATCAGGCCGCAACGAACACACAAGATGGTAATACCAAGCAAACAATCACATCAAACAAGAACAGAAGGTTGTTCGGAATCATCATGTTGATGTGCACGTGAAGCATTAACCGGAAGCACTTTGTCAATACACTCATATTAGCTTGTGAAGATGTCAACTAACGGCTCTTAAGAAGAAACTCCATGTAAAGATGATCCGATAAGAAGAAGTTCGGTTCTTACATGAGTTAGGAGCCGTTTGACCATATATTCTCAAATATTAATCAATCATGCCAAAAATTCACACTTCTTCTCCCCCTCAAGAATTGCATACGGAGATGCCATTCTTGATTAAATAAGTGAAAATCATCCGAATGTTCTATTCACACTTCTCTCCCGCAAAATAAGCACGTGATGTCGCCATCTTCATTATAATCGAGCAAGTGGAATGAGAAAACAATCAGTGGTAGCCCGGTTCACTTGAAGACTGAAGCGCATGGAAAAAGTATGAAGCATGTTGATGAGAATGGTCATAATAAGAAGATTTCTCTTCTTCCGAAGATAATGCGCACTGAAGCGTACACATTTCTTTTCTTTAGAGAACGAGGTTTGAACTGAAGTATTCAAACGTCATAAGAAGATTTCTCTTCTTTGGAAGATAATGCGCACTGAAACGTACACATTTCTTTTCTTTGGAGTACGAGGCCTGAACTGATGTGAACAGACGTCATAATCTCTCTCTTTTCAACTCTCTTGGCAAACATGTAATCAACCCCATTATCATTCAGTAGGCTCTTTGCAGTGACAGCTGATGGAGATGACCCAATATGATGAATTTGACCCTGAAGTAAACTAACCCGAACTCGTGACTTAAACTTGCACATATGAAACAAAGAGCGGTGCCGAGACTTCATGCCCATTTGAATCTCTAAGTACTCTATACTCCTCAACCAACCAACCATCAAGTAATAGACGTACATTACCTCTTGAAAATCCACAATTGAATGTGACACTGAGCACTACAACGTAACTCCTTTAAGTGATAGCTATTTTGAGATGATAAGAGCCCAATTCCCCCAAGTGGTAAAAGAAAAGGAAAAAGTCACCCAACAATAACTAGATTTCCAAGTCTTTGTTTTTGATAATAAGCTTGAACAAGGATCTCGAAGTATCTTCATCCAACCATCCCCGATACCTTCAGATACTAAGTACACTCGCCCGTGATAATTCACTTCAACCTCAAATAAATAATAGCGAATTAACCCCGTTGTCACATCTTCTGGTTCAAAGCTCAATTCTAGCCTCCTTTGAAGTTTTAAGTGAACTTATGATAATGGTTTCATCCCGACCATGGTTAAATGCACATAACCCCGTAAAACCTTGTAATAACCAGACTGCCAAGACGAAAATCCAAACACACATCCAATTTATGAAGTACACCATTTTATCTCTTCTTCGAAGCAGAAATCGTAGCACAAGCATCAAGAAGATCCATAGTTACACTTTCTCTTCTCCAAGATGGTTCCATCATTACGGGATTTTACAACTCTATGGTTTAAACCGAGAAATAGTTTCTTTCGCGGGATTTTACAAAACTAAGAATAAACCGCAAGATAGATCCGGAAATGCACTCAACAATTACCAGGATGTTTCCATTGTCACGGGATTTTACAAGTCTATGATTTAAACCGAGAAATAGATTCTTTCGCGGGATTTTACAAAATCAAGACAGAACCGCAAACAATGTTAGCTTGAATGTGTTATGACAATTTTGGTTTCGGTGAATATCTGTTTTAAGGGAACATGCAGCGGTTCATCAACGGTTCAGTAACCAACATCCACAACATCATCAACCATCCAATAAATACTCTGGAAAACACATCGTTCACAAATTCTGTCGGCTATTGCTGTGACCACATGGTGAAGTAAACCCGATAAACCAAACTTGAACAAGAAGTAAAGTTCCCCAGATTTGTTACTTAAACTTGTACTAATCCTTGTGAAAAAGAAACGGTGTACCCAATGTACAAAACCTCTTGACATTCTCAACTAAGTGAGACACCGAAGTGATAGTTACGTTGTGGGTTAAGCGAGAAAGAATCACAACCGTAATTAAATAGCCAAGTCTTTATCACCCTCTATAAACGCCCAAACAAGTCCTCTTCGCGGAATGGTAGAAAGAAAGAAGACGAAAATAAGTAAACGTGTCCGGAAATCCTCACTTCAACTCCAAGCAAGAAATACCGTACAAGCAGCCCCGTAGTCACCCTAGTTCCAATAGAAATTCAAGTCGTGACAAAATATTCTTTGTGAAACTAAAATATCAACCCTCATACCACAACATCAATCATCATCATACCAAATCTCATCAACGGATCTCGTCATCAAAACTCATTATCACAAGTCTCATCGTTAAGTGACTTCAGCAAATCATATCGTCAAGTCTCATTAATACAATCTAATTTTGAGAAGCCCATTTAACGTTATCCAAATCCAAGTCATGAGTTATCATAAATACTGTTCAAGCCTGGCTCAATGACGAGTATCATAATGCACCATAAGGTCCGAATAAAGTACTTATATTACTCCAAAGCATGCCCACTTATATTAAATCAATATCAATGATGAATATTAAATCAATATCCGTAACGTGTGGTGAATAAAGTACTTATATTGACGAGTATCAATGACGAGTATCATAATTCTTACAGATCATAACCATAACGTGTGGTTACATATCCGGCCCATAAAATACAAATCATCCTTTTAGGCGTACCATGCAAGGCCCAAGAAGCATTATACCCGTTAACATATCCACAAGTAATAACCTGTTATAAGACATTGATACCTAATTTTTAGGTCATTCCATCATAACCCTAAATCACATATTAGAAAACATCCGCCTCCCACCAGATTTTTCTCTCAAGATTCTGAGAAAAAAAAACGTATCTCCATATACAATCAAAACGCATCTCATATCAGAATATCTGCCCCCTCTCAATCATTAGTATCACGAATCTCACAAACAAATTAGTCCTCACTGATAATGTCTAGACCCATAAACAAGCCCTTGAACGCAACCCTTTACTTGCTTATTAGAACTCATACAAGGAAATCACATCCATCTTCCATGTTGACCTCGCCACAGGGATGGCTTGAGGCTTGCATAAACGCCACAGGGATGGCTTCAAGGTGAAGGACAAGGCTTCAAGGTCTTGAAAGAATCACGGGTAGGTTTCGTTTGTTGTATTGAGTCATTAAACGAACCAAAGAAAGGTGTTAACAAAATCGTTAAACACTTATCTTTTATGTTGTTCGAATAAAAACTGAGGCATAGCTTCAATCAAACATATAAATCTGTGATGATTATCTTTCATTCGTGTAATTGTTCTTGTAAAGGACCTTGTATTTGAAATATTACACGAAGAAAAAAATCTGAGATCTAGCATTTGTTTTATCTTTTTGAGTCTTGATTGAGATGGAGTCTTGGCAGTTGAGATGGAGTTGGATTAGGATTTGTTGTTTGTTGTAGTCGAAGGTTTGGACTGATGATGGTGGTACTGAGGTCGTGTTGAGTCACGGTAAAATGATATATGGTCTTGTGGTCGAGTCAGTTTTGGTATTCGGTATAGGTCAAGGTCAAATAGTCATTGTAACTTCTTCTTCTACATTTCTGTCAAATCGCCACGGCTAAGTCGCCACGGCAAAGTCGCCACGGCCAAGTCGCTAGGCTAACTCGCCACGACCAAGTCACTAGGCTAACTCGCCACGACCAAGTCGCTAGGCTAACTCGCCACGACCAAGTCGCTAGGCCAAGTCGTAGCGACTTGTAAAGACAAGTCGCTATAAGAGGTGCAATGCATCTGGTCAGTTTTGTGTTAAATCGCTAGCAAGATTTTTTATGTTTTCCGATGAGTTTTCCGGTTACTTTTCCGTTCATCTTCATGATATACCCAGAAAAACATGACATAAAAACTGCTTCTTTATGCCAGTATGACCAAAGTATTACCACCAACACACTGACCAGATTCAAAATAACCATAAAAGCATCCCAAGGACATGTAAATTTGACCCGTTTTAACCTCATTTTGACAATCAGATAATGACCACATGAGTAAGACCAGATGACCCACGAATATATTTCAGTGATAAAACTTGGTACAAAAATTAGTGTTAGGAATTAGAAATTCCCGGTATTAAAGAGTCGGTCACCTCAAGTATATGTAATCGTTAGAAAGCTCGTAGTCGTAGTTCTTTTAAGTTAAGTAGTAATTTAGTTAAGTAACACCGTGGAGGACGGACGGGTCTTTACCCACCGTATGCCTGATCCACAGCCCAAAGTGTGGCGAGTTATGTAAGACTATAAATACTCTCTACCTTCCAAGGTAGAGAGTTGGAGCTCATAATAATATCTTTCACTTTCTCTCACTAAGTTCCCTAAACCTCTAACTTTCTCTCTCTAGAATTCCATCTATATGCTACTTTGTGTTATGGTTTGATGTGTATGTGAAAAGTTAATATCTAACAATTGGTATCAAGAGCCATGGTTGGATCATATCTTACACATCTTTGGATTTATAGTGGTTTTTAGGTGGTTTTTGAGTTTGAAAAAGTTTAGTGGTTTTTGCATCATTTGGTTGATCTCTTGTGTTAAAGTTTGAATTTTGTTGGTACTTTTGTGTTTAGAATCATCAAAAGTGTTTAGGTTTTCATTTGGTAAGCTTGAATCATCTTGGTTGGGTTGTTTTTGGATTGAAAAGTGATGTTTATATGGTTTTTCATGGTAGCGAGTTAGTTCACGGATAAGTTTTCTTCGTAGCGACTTGCTTCACAAAATTGTAGCGAGTTACAGTGTTAAATCTAGCGAGTTAGATCTAGCGACTTAAAGTACAAGTAGTGGAATCTCCACTACGGGTAGCGACTTGTGGTAGCGATTTGGTCTGTAGCGAGTTGCTCTTTAGCGACTTGCATTGTTGGCGACTTGAGTAGCGAATTGCTGGCAAAATTTGGTTAGCGACTTGGTTCGTAGCGAGTTACTACTTAGCGACTTGATGTTCTGTTAGCGACTTGGGATTCTAGCGACTTGGCTGTCTAGCGAATTAGTTCCTAGCGACTTAGAGCTTTATCATCTAGCGACTTGAGTGATTGTTTACGGTTTTCTCTTGATTTAGTAAAATCCCGTGAAAGAATCTATTTCCCGGTTTAATCATTGAGTTATAAAATCCCGTATAATCTGTTAACATGTCTACCAACGTCCCTACTGTCATCTCCACTGTTGCCGAGGATGTACAAGCAGCTGGCTCAGATACTCGTCCACCCATGCTTGACAGAACTGACTACGACTCTTGGGCTCAACGAATCAGATTGTATTGCCTTGGAAAGGAAAATGGTGTCAACATTCTCAAATCCATTGATGAAGGACCATATCGGGTTGAGACGACTAGAGACATACTTGATACTAATGAAGATGGTACTCCTGTTTACGGAATGGACAGACCTAAGATGTATGATGAGCTTGATGATAAGGAGAAAAAGAGATTTGATGCAGATATCAGGGCCTCAAACATTGTTCTTCAAGGTCTTCCTAAAGACATCTACAAGCTGATCAATCATAACACTGAAGCAAAGGCAGTTTGGGATAATGTTAAGATGCTTCTCTCAGGTTCGGAACTGACTTTGGAAGACAGAGAATCACAACTCTATGATGAATTTGAACACTTCAAGATGAAACCTGATGAAAGTGTCTATGAGTACTATGTGAGATTTCATAAGTTAGTGAATGACATGAGGAACATCAGAATGACTATGCCTAACATTCAGCTCAACTCAAAGTTTGTGAACAACATGAATCCCGAATGGCACAAGTTTGTCACAGCTGTGAAGCTCACTAAAGGATTGAAGAATACAAACTATGAACAACTCTATGCCTTCCTCCTTCAGAATGAGAGACATGCCATGTTTGAAAAATTGATTCTCAATCAGTTCAAAACCAACCAGGGAGAGACAAGCTCGTCTAATGACTCAACAGCCTTCTACTCAAACATTGGAATCACAACCAAAGCATCACAAGTCATACCCTTGGGCAATGGTAATCACAAACTCATTCCTGATCCTATGTTCAAACAAGCTGATGCTGATGCACGCGTGGATAACATCATGAATCAACTAGCTCTACTCATTAGTCAAAACATGAATTCTCTCCCACAAACCAACAACAACCTCAGAACTGCATCTAACCCACATAATCAAGCCACTGTTAAAGATGGAAGGATTGTGGCGCAACCAGTTCAGGAAAGACAGTATGATCAGGGAAGGGGTGGTGCTGGTAGAGGATATGTGGGCAATCAGAATCGAGGAAGGAATGGTAACCAAGGTCAAGCTAAGCCGATCAAATGCTATAACTGTGGTGGTGAGGGACACATTGCAAGGAACTGCACATCTCCAAAGCATCCACAGAATGCTGATTACTTCAGAGATAAGATGTTACTGGCACAAGCTCAGGACAATGGTGCTGCGTTGGATGAAGAGGAATTGCTGTTTCTTGCTGAGGGTAATGCCAAGACCTATGATGCAGATGTGGATGAGCAGCCTATTCAGGAGATAGGTCACAATCATCAGAACGCCTTTCAAGTCGCTGACTGTGATGCATACGACTCTGATGTAGATGATGGACCTACTGCACACACAATCTTTATGGCTAGCATCTCTCCAATGGTTTCTCCCAAGATCTCTTCTTCACCACAAGCTGGCCCATCCAAAGACAAACTCATCTCAGAGGTATTAAAGCTATACGATGATGCTGATGTGCAACAGATGCATGACAAAGTACAACCAACTGAAACTATTGAATCAAATATTGAAAATATGGGTAATATCAATATTGTCCCATACGATCAATACGTGAAACAAAGTGAAAGTGAAGTTGTACCAAGTGATGCATCTTCTGCAGTCAACAATGACTATGTCTTTGATGAATACACTGCATGTGCTCCTGATGATTCCATAACTTCTGAACTAAATGCCTATAAGGAACGTGTTGTAATTTATGAACAACGTGCTAAATTTGAGTTGACCACTCGTGAGCAGGAAATGGATGTCCAAGTGAGTACAGTAATTAGAAAAAGTAAGTTTAGAGAAGAAGTATTGAAACAAGAATTAAATTCCTTGCAAGAAAAACTTTCTAAAACAGCTAAGCAAAAACAAGAACTTCAAGAAAATGTGAAAATGCTTAAGCAAGAATTTAATGCAAAGGAATCAAAACTCTTGAGAGATTTTTCTAATCTGAAAACTTTGAAAAACAAACTTGAAAACAAGTTGTACTTACAAGGAAACACCATTCAGACTGCTCACATGGTCACGAAACATCGTGTCTTAAGCGATAAGCATAGCATTCCCCTTGTTGAGGAACCAAATCCAGAGGTAATTAAAAAGGCTAGAAATGCTCATAAGGTGCTCTATGATGGTAATGAAGTCCTTAAGCCTAGGCAGAAACCTAGTTGCGTTGAGTGCACTGAGGAAGATAAGATATTAAATGAAATCACTAGGGAAAAGATGAATAAGAAACAAAATGATCCCAAATGCAAAGAGAAAAACATAATCATCTCTCCTCATGATTACAAGAAGGAAAACTGGATTTCCTTGAACAAGTTTAAGCCTCAGACTTTGTTGACTCCCGAACAAGTCTTCTGGAAAAAGGATTTAGATAAGCAGAAAGCGGAAAACATAATTGAAACAAACCCTCCCCTTTTAAAAATGCCTAGAGCGACTGTGTATCCTCCTAATACACCAATGCATCTTGTTCCTAGAACGATTGCCACTAAAAGCAAGACATTAATTAGCCAATACGTTATATTTCAACTATTTGTTGATTTTGAGAAAACTTGCAAGAAAAGGATCACACCCACTGGTATAACTGAAGGAGAAAGAGGTTTTGAACAAATGAAAGAATGTTATTTAACTGAGGTCATGCCCTTCTTTAAACTTCTAAAAGAACACTTTGAGAGTCTTAAAAAGGGGGTAGAAACTAATATTAAGGGTATGGAAAAGGAATTTGATGCAATGGTTGTTGAAGTTAGTGACTATGAGCGTGCACTGAAATATAATGAGATAGAGAGAAAGAACCTGCATACATTAAATGAGAATCTTATTACTGAATGTGTTGCTCAAGATGTTTTTTTCACTGCTTCAAATTGCTCTATTAATGCTTCCAAATTTCATGAACTATCTGTGGCCCTGAAAGTCTCCCATGATCGTGTCATTGAGCTTGAAAAAACTAATTCTAAACTAAATGAGAAAATTGAACTGTATGATCATGACAATTTGGTTAAACATTTTTCTAAACTAGAAGTTGAGTATTTTAATCTACAACTAAAATATCAACATCTCAAAGAAAATGTCAAAACTTCAAATATCAAGACATCTCCAGATGCTCCAGAGTTTGATGCAGTTTTTCAAATTAACAAACGAGATGAACAGATTCATGCTCAGTGTAACACGATCAGAAAGTTGAAAGCCCAAATCTCTCAATTAAAGGGTCAAACGAACAATATGACAGGCTCCCAAATGCCTCCTCCTTTAGATTCTCAGAATTCTCAAACGTTTCATCTTCAAAATCTAGTAAATGCTTTACAAAAGGAAAACGGAAGTTTTCTAGAAGAAAATGAAAAGGTTAAACGTCATTTCAATGAGTTGTTTGAATCAATTAAAGTCACTCGTAACAAAAACAACGAACAAATAACTTCATTGCAAAAGGAAATTGAGAATCTGAAGAGTCAGGTAAAAGGGAAAATGCCAATGTTCAATGAGGAAAATGTTGTATCAAAGGGTCACTCTAGTAATAAATATGCTTCATCTGTGACATATGTCCCCCCTCACCTAAGGAACAACAAACTTGCCACTCAAACATATTTCTCATCCCTTAAGGAGTGCTTAGAATGCCTGCGTGAGATTGTTGAAGAGGATAAGCTAGAGAAACCTCATGATAATGCAATTGGACATGCATGCTTATATGCCAAACGATCTCAAGAAATTTTAGAATGTTTGATCACTATATGCCCAAAGACATTAGGTGAGAGAGTTAACCCTTTGATTCCATGCTCAATGCCTAAGGCCAAGCATGATATGCACTCAATTCCCAATGGTTTGAATGTGAGGAGTAGTGTACCATTGAGTAGTTCAGATTCTAGATCTGTCAATGCTAGGAAAGAGAACTCAAATGTGCCTTCTAGGAGTACTAATCTCAGTACATCTAGCTTTAAGAAAGTGAACCATAGTGCACCTGCATGTAGTTCAGATCCCAGCACATCTAAACAGGTGATGCAAAGAGTAGTAAAACAAACTAATGTTCCCATTCCCTCTACAGGAGTAATCAGTGACATTAAAGGGAGCAGGTCAAAGTCTCAAGACAATACAAGGAATGATAGGACCTCTCAAGCTAAGAATGTGCACTGGAAGAGAGTAGAAGAACAATCTAGGAACCTTAAGTTTGAATCGAATAAAACGAATCGTGTTGATTCTAGTATTAGCCATAGGCGTACTGTAATTAATTCGAATTCTGATACTATTTGCAAACCTTGTACTGATGATTGCTTGAGTTCTGTTTCTAATCTTGGATGTGATGTTAATGTTCTGCCTAATGATGTTAATTGCCCAGTTAATCCTGTTAATGCTAAAATTCATGCTAAAAAGGCTAGAAGGCAAAAGCAAAAGAGAGTTAGAAAACAATGGAAACCCACAGGAAGAACATTCAGCAAAATAGGCTTTTATTGGATACCTGTTGGTCATAAGACTAATCAGATAATGCCCACTAGAAAATGGATGCCTACTGGTAGAACTATTCCCTTAAGAAGTGGTCACACTGTAAATAGGGCTAATATAGACACTAGTATTGCATCTATTCACAATGATTCCATTACCTCACTGTCTGATATGAATGCTTCTATTTCTGATGTGGGTGGTCCAACTGTTGCTACTAACCAAATGGAACCCATTCTTGCATGGGGATCCCAATTATCCAGTTATCCATTCTTGTCTGTGTTCAACTGCAGATCGTTCAAATCGTTCTGTGGTACCTGGACTCAGGCTGTTCCAAGCATATGACTGGAGACCGGTCACGGCTCATGAACTTCGTGAGCAAATTCATCGGGACTGTTAGATTTGGTAATGATCATTTCGGTGCCATTATGGGTTATGGAGATTATGTTGTTGGTGATAGTGTCATCTCCAGAGTGTATTATGTGGAAGGTTTAGGTCATAATCTGTTCTCTGTTGGTCAATTCTGTGATTCTGATCTAGAAGTAGCCTTCAGAAAACATACCTGCTTCGTTAGAGATCTTAATGGTAAGGAACTGTTGAAAGGAACTCGTGGCTCAAACCTTTACACTATCTCTATCGATGACATGATGAGAGCTTCACCAATCTGCTTGTTATCAAAGGCTTCAAAAACAAAGTCATGGTTATGGCATCGTCGCCTCAATCATTTGAACTTCGGCACCATCAACAATCTTTCCAGAAAGGACCTAGTTGTAGGTTTACCTAGACTAAAGTATGAAAAGGATCATCTTTGTTCAGCATGTCAATTGGGAAAAAGCAAGAAGTATGCCCATAAACCCAAACCTACTAACTCTGTCACAGAAGTTCTTCATATGATTCATATGGATTTATGTGGACCAATGAGGGTGCAGAATATCTTTGGGAAGAAATATGTGTTAGTTGTGGTTGATGATTATTCTAGATTCACCTGGGTCAAGTTCTTAAGGACAAAGGATGAAACTCCTGATATCATCATCAAACTCATCAAACAACTGCAGGTTAGACTAAACAAAACTGTCAGAATTATCAGAACAGACAATGGAACTGAGTTTGTCAACAAACAACTTAGTGAATTCTATGAAAGCGTTGGAATCAGCCATCAAAGAAGTGTTCCACGAACCCCTCAACAGAACGGTGTAGTTGAAAGACGAAATCGTACTCTTGTTGAAGCTGCTAGAACAATGCTGATCTACTCAAAGGTTCCAATGTTTCTCTGGGCTGAAGCAATTGCCACTGCATGTTACACACAAAATCGTTCCCTGATTCACACCATTCATGGAAAAACTCCATATGAACTTGTCCACAACAGGAAAGCCAATCTATCTTTCCTTCGTGTGTTTGGTGCCTTGTGCTATCCAACTAATGAGGGTCAAGACTTGGGCAAACTTAGGGCTAAAGCCGACATTGGAGTATTTGTAGGATATGCACCAAACAAAAAGGGATACCGAATCTACAACAAAAGAACCCGAAATATCATGGAAACAATTCACGTTACGTTTGATGAGCTGACCGGTCAAATGGCTCCTGGACACTCCAGCTCAGGACCCGCACTTCAAAACAGTCCTATTGGTTCATCCCTTGTTCCAAACTCCTCTCAAGAAACTCCATATGTACCTCCATCTGAAGATGATGTAAAGAAATTGTTTGATCCAATGTTTGATGAACTGTATGAGTCTACTACTAATGAGGTGCTGATCCCTACAACAGAGGATGCTCATATTCCAGTGAATGAAGTCAATCCATCAGTTTCAATATCTGTAAGTCAAGAAGCACCTGCTGCTGATCCTTCAGTCTCATCAACAAATCATCATTCTTCAAATGTACATCATGGAAATGTTTCTGGCATCAATGATGAAGTTAATCCCTTTGCGACTCCTGAAGATGCTCCATTTGAAAACATATTTGCTACTCCTGAATCATCGTCAGAACCATCTTCTTCAGGAGACATCGACTCAGCTACTTCAGTTCCTCAACAAATGCCACATGAACACCTCAGAAAATGGACTCACGATCATCCATTAGACAACATCATTGGAAATCCCTCTCGTCCTGTATCAACCCGGAAGCAACTCGCAACCGATGCCTTATGGTGCTTCTTCAACTCCGTACTATCTAAGATCGAACCAAAAGATGTTAAAACTGCTATGAATGAAGATAGCTGGTTCAATGCTATGCAAGATGAAATTCATGAGTTTGATCGTCTTGATGTATGGGAGTTAGTACCTGCTCCAGACTGTGCTATGATTATAGCTCTAAAATGGATCTTCAAAGTAAAACTTGATGAGCATGGTGATGTGTTGAAAAACAAGGCTCGATTAGTTGCTAAAGGATATCGTCAAGAGGAGGGTATAGACTTTGAAGAATCTTTTGCTCCAGTTGCTCGAATCGAGGCAATCAGAATCTTTCTGGCTAATGCTGCTAGTAAGAACATGGTAGTTTATCAGATGGATGTAAAGACGGCATTTCTAAACGGAGATCTTAAAGAAGTCGTCTACGTCAGCCAACCTGAAGGATTTGTGAATCAAGAGCATCCTACTCACATTTATCGTTTGAAGAAGGCTCTGTACGGTTTAAAGCAAGCTCCAAGGGCATGGTACGATACACTGTCAAAGTTTCTTCTGTCAACCGGATTCATCAAAGGAGCAGTTGATCCTACATTGTTCACCAGGAAGTCAGGCAAACATTTGATTCATGTTCAAATTTATGTTGATGATATTATTTTTGCCTCGACTGACCCAATGGAATGTGATCGTTTTTCAAATGAAATGAGTTCAAAGTTTCAAATGTCAATGATGGGACAAATGTCATTTTTCTTGGGATTACAAATTTCACAAAGTCCCGGAGGCATTTTCATAAATCAATCTAAATATGCAACAGAGATTTTAAAGAAATTTGGATTTGATTCATGTGACCCTGTTGACACCCCCATGATTGACCGAACCAAACTAGATGAGGACCTCTCAGGGATCATGATTGACCAAACGAAATATCGGAGTATGATTGGATCCCTGATGTATCTCACTGCTAGTAGACCAGACATCTTGTTCTCTGTGTGCATGTGTGCTAGATACCAGGCTAAGCCTACTAAAAAGCACCTTGAAGCAGTTAAACGGGTCTTTCGGTATCTCCAAGGAACCATCAATATGGGACTATGGTACCCGAAGGACACCGGTATGTCACTAACGGCCTATGCAGATGCCGATCATGCAGGTTGTCAAGATACACGTCGAAGTACGTCTGGAGGTGCTCAGTTTTTGGGTGATAAGCTTGTGAGCTGGTCTTCAAAGAAGCAAATGAGTACTTCTATTTCCTCTACAGAGGCTGAATACATAGCCATGTCATCTTGTTGTGCTCAAATCTTATGGATGAGATCTCAATTATCTGACTATGGCTTTGAATTCAACAAAATCCCTCTGTACTGTGATAATAAAAGTGCTATTGCTCTCTCATGCAACAACGTTCAACACTCAAGAGCAAAGCATATCGACATTCGACATCATTTCATCAGGGAACAAGTGGAAAAAGGTGTGGTGGAACTATATTTTGTGAGGTCTGAATATCAGTTAGCAGACATCTTCACCAAAGCTCTTCCAAGAGAACGTTTTGAGTTTATTCTTCCACGACTTGGGTTGAAAAGCCTTCAACCAGAAACTCTCAAACGTCTTCAAGAGGAAGACGAGGAGTAAAGGTCTTTCTTCATCTATCTCTTGTACATATATATTTGAAAAACAAAATACAAAATTATAAAACCTTCAAAAATCAAATAGAAAAATATAAAACTTTCAAAATCCATAAAAATTTGAAAAATTCGAAAATTCTTCAAAAAATATTGTCATTTTTGTCATGTTTCTTCCGGTTCGATAATATCTACGGTCTTTGTGCTGTCATTCAAAGAATGACACGGGACTTTAGATGTTGTTCGAATTCTTAAAAAAAAAAAAAAAAAAAAAAAAAAAATATATATATATATATATATTTTTGGGAGAAAGAGAAATGGTTTATTGTCATCTTCAGGCAATAACCCGGTTTTAAAGAAAGAACAGAGCCATGTTTTACCATGTTTTCAAATCCTATGCTCTGATTCTATAAACTCCTATCTGCTGAAAACTAAATGCTTTGAAAAATAACTCAATCTCTATTTTTGATAATCATCAGGACTTATTTGTCAAAATCTCTATCTCTCAATCAACAACCTACGTCATTGATTGAGGGGGAGAATGATTTCAATTAAATTAAAAAGTTATTTGGCATTAAATTGTTTTCAAAAGATATACATGCATGTTTTATAAATGGAGTTTAAAGTCTTAAAATCCGATCCGTATCAGTTCAAACGCTTTCACAATCAAGTCACAATTCTCCTTAAAAGCTTTCAAATCAATTTAAATCTATACGAGATCACAAATCTCAAATGCTTTGATAATTGTGATCGGGGGAGAATGTGTGATTTAAATTGGATTTAGACTGATAATTCGGTAAATGGTTTCATAAGAATGTACATGCTGTCCTTCCCACATGTGACAAACGATTTCAAATTTTCCATGCACATGTTGAGGGGGAGCATCTATCTTAAAACCTTTGATTTGAAACGTGATCATTTATCCCAATGTGCAGGTTCCCTCTACTATGTGCAAAACACTTTTCAAACCTCGAGGCACATATTGAGGGGGAGCAAATTTATGGAAACCTCATCCTTCCCGGAAATGCTATACCCACTTGATCTGTTGAGGGAAGGGATGTTGATATCTTTTAGAAAATGGTAATCAAAAGAAGTTAATTCTTTCTCTTGCCTCCGTGTGCAAAACATTTTCAAATACTTGATGCACATGTTGAGGGGAAGTTCTCGCTCTAAAAATATCAAAAACAATTCAGGTACAAAATGCTTTGATAATACATCACAAGTATCTGAATTGATCTTCAAATGGTTTCTATTGGATCCTATGGCAGATGAACAATACCAAATAGACCGACCAACTTTACTTTAATGTACGGTGATATAAGGATGATAAGGTTAGGTATTGTTTCCCATGATCCGCCAGAACCGGGGGGATCTACCCAGGGACAATCCACTAGTTAGTGTAGAAGTCCTTAGGTATGATGATAAAAGGAGAAAAATGAGATAAGGGAAGAGTGCGGACTAAGACTGAGCTAGTACTGGAATAAACCCAACAAGGTTCTAGCTATGAAGTCTCGGTAAGCACTGAAGGGGTTGAAGAATTAAAAAGAATTGAATGAGAAAAGGGTGAAAACAAATAGCCCTCCATTTATTCAACCTTAGGGCAGAAACCGGGTTCAATTCATATGCTACTGATGGTAACATCGGTATTGAAGACAAAGACGTCATGGACCCAGTGACGCACTGCACTTCAACTTTCCAAACCACTCAAGTTCCTCTTAAAAGGGCTTGTTTCATTCTCACGGGGAACCGACATTATCTATCGACTTTCTCTTAGAGATTGTTGATATTGAAGAAGGAGACCCTCTCCCTAGTCTCCGGCACAGGATCCAAATATGCACAAATTGAGTCTAGAGCCACGAGATCATCAATAAATCTCATTAGGACACTTTCAATGAAGACTCTCTGTTTCACACAATGTGGAAAGAGAGATTATATCTTGAGTCCTACGCATTATCCTTGTGGTATTGCCAGAACATCTGAGTGATGTGTTTACACACTCACAATGAAGATGGAAAGCCTTCTGGAGCCAACATCAAACAAGCTCCTGGTAGGTGGCATGTGAGATCTATTATATGGATCAACCATGTGACAACTGAACATAAACAATGGGGCGATTCAATCTCTTGAATCAATCCTGGTTCAGGTTAGGGATTGACGGATACCTTTGAAAAACCGGTCTTTGTGCTTAAAAACTTTTTTCTTTAGCACATCGACCGTGTACTCACTTTTCAAACCAAAAGGTATTTTTATGATTGATAATTGAATTTCAATAAAACCTTCGTTGTATTGCAAAAACAATTTCTATTGAGCAATACACGATTGTTTTTCAAATCCCTTTTCATCAATCAGTGGACTTAAAATTCGCTGGTTCACTCACTCCGTGTTGTCTTCTTTGAGACGTTCCGGTTTGAGAACAGCTAGAACAGCTGCGAAACCCTGTCAAGGAGATTCTTAGGAATCCTACCTGATCACAGGCAGTACTTGTACTGATCAACGGGGAACCGTGGGCCGTGTACCTCAATTCAACGAAAGTGATCAAGGACACTTTCGTGCGATTTATTGCTAACTGTTGTATGCAGGTACGCCCGACGTTTGCAGCTGTTCAGAATGATGCGGTCAATCCACAGCCGCATGCTCACTTAACACATTCAACTCAAAAGAAATCATGATTAGTGCATCAATGACTCTGATATTTTCACTCCATGCTTCTGCTACGCTGCTGCCTATATCATGATTCAACAAATGCTTCCGCTACTCTGATGAGAAGATATCATGATCCAGAATGTGAGCATGTCGGTCCTAAAGTCACAACACCACAATGGATGTCTCAGAGATTTTTGATAGCTGATGATCTCCAATGATGGCTCAAACTTATCATCACGTGGATCAGTAAAAGACCTCCACTTGGAATAACCAAACATGCACTGTGAAGAATCAATGACTACGAGCTTAGGAGCAAAGGACTACATCAAGAATGCAAGATCAATTGTTAAATGTTATATCTATTTGTATTCAATGTAATTTTGGTACATTATTGAGGTGACCTCCCTTAGGGGGAGATTGTTAGGAATTAGAAATTCCCGGTATTAAAGAGTCGGTCACCTCAAGTATATGTAATCGTTAGAAAGCTCGTAGTCGTAGTTCTTTTAAGTTAAGTAGTAATTTAGTTAAGTAACACCGTGGAGGACGGACGGGTCTTTACCCACTGTATGCCTGATCCACAGCCCAAAGTGTGGCGAGTTATGTAAGACTATAAATACTCTCTACCTTCCAAGGTAGAGAGTTGGAGCTCATAATAATATCTTTCACTTTCTCTCACTAAGTTCCCTAAACCTCTAACTTTCTCTCTCTAGAATTCCATCTATATGCTACTTTGTGTTATGGTTTGATGTGTATGTGAAAAGTTAATATCTAACAATTAGTCTTAAAAGAACAGTTTGGACAGATTGACGCAACCCAGATGTAACCATGGACCATATGACATTTTTCTTTTAAACCAATAGGATACACAAAAAGGTTTAAAACTGCTATCAATGAACATTCAGTTTCACAAATATTGTTAAAGAAATAGTATAAAACTTGTAATAAAAACCATACCAATCGACAAAACACAAAAACCTTGGTACGAAACCACACAAATCAACATAACACAAAAACCTTGGCTCTTGATACCAATTGTTAGGATTCAAATATTATGTGTTTGATGATTCGGGTGGTCTTGGGAGATCAAAATACATGTTAGCCATTAGAGAGAGAAAGTTAGAGAGAGAGAGGGTGTTCTTGCTAGAGGTTTACACAAATGTTGAATATTAGATTATGAGAAGCACCACCCCTTCCATGGATGGAAGGGGTATTTATAGTTACATAAGACACGACCTCCTATCGGCCTGTGGATCAGGGATACAGTGGGTAAAGACCCGTCCTTCCTCCACGGTGTTGCACTACGCTAAACTAAACTAATAACTAACTAATAAACTGATAAATAACGTAAACAACGACAAATCTACGAGCTAACATATGCTAGACCATTATTGGGGTGACCGACTCTTTAACATGGAATTTTCTAATTCCTAACACATGAGTTTCATTAGGAATCTTCTGACTTGGTCTAGGGACTGATGAGAATCTATTCTCATCAAAGTCTGCATCCCTTGATTCAATTATTGAGTTAACTAAAACATATTCATTATGTTCAATAACATAGAACCTAAAAGCCTTGGAATGCTGAGCATATCCAACAAAGATGCAAGAAATGCCTCTTTCACCCAAAGTCTTTAGCTTTGGACCAGCGAGTCTTACAACAGCCCTACAACCCCAAACCTTGAGATAATTCAGGTTGGGTTTCCTTTTAGTCCAGAGTTCATAAGGGGTAACCTTGTTCCTTTTGTTTGGAACCCTATTTAATAAATAGCAAGCTGTTAACATAGCTTCACCCCAGAAACCTTGACTCAGTCCTGAATAGGACAACATGGAATTAACCATCTCCTTCAGCACCCTGTTTTTCCTTTTAGAAATACCATTTTGCTGTGGAGTATAAGGGGAAGTCGTTTCATAGATTATACCAACAGACTGAAAATACAGAGTATCCATGTACTCACCTCCCCTATCAGTCCTTAATCTTTTGATCAGGGACCCAAGTTGTAATTCAACTTCAGTTTTAAACACTTTGAATTTATCTAATGCTTCATCCTTGGTATGTAAAAGATAGACATAACAAAATCTAGAAGCATCATCAATAAATGTCACAAAGTACTTCTTATTCCCCAAAGAAGGAGTGGAATGCAAATCACACAGGTCACTGTGTATAAGCTCCAAGACCTTAGTCTCACGACTAACACCCTGAAAAGGTTTCTTGGTTATCTTGGTCAACATGCAAGTTTTACACTTTTCAGTGTCCATGTCAAATGCTGGGATTAAACCATCTCTAGACATATCTTGCATTATTTTATAGTGTACATGGCCAAGTCTTGCATGCCATAGGGTAGAGTCAGTCAGGTCAGTGGTGGTCACAAATGCTGAATTAACACTATCAGTGGAAATATTAAGCCTGAACATTTGATTACATAAATAACCAAAACCAATAAAAACACCATGCTTAGAAAGCACAAATTTTATCAGATTCAATAACTTGTTTATATCCATGATTATTCAAAACACTACTTGAAACCAAGTTCTTCCTAATATCAGGAACATGAATAACATTAAACAAAGTTACAATCTTTCCAGAACTAAACCTAAGATCTACACAACCATGACCATGCACCAAGGCTGTTGACTCATTTCCCATGTGAAGAATAGAACCATCATTCGGTGACTCATAAGTCTTGAACCAGCTTCTATCTTTGCACACATGAATTGTTGCACCAGAGTCAACCCACCATGCAACATCATCATCCTGCACATAATGAGATTCAGATACATATGTAACATAATAAATCTGAAAAGACTTATTAACCATATTCTGACCTTTCAGTGAGTTGGAAGAACCACCACTCCCTGAACCATTAGTGCCTGATCCATTGGCTTTACCACCAACTTTAACACCCTTGCAGTCCCTTTTAATGTGGCCAGTTTTGCCACATTTCCAACAAGTAGGTGTTGCCTTCTTGTTAGGATCTGCCCTTGTGTTGTCATGATATTTGCGTTTGCCTTTGTTGTCATTATACCTGGTGGAGTTGTTATGCTCTACCATATTGACAACAGATGGTCCAACAACATTGATACCCTTTGGCTTGTCATTATCCTGCACCTTGAGAGATTCCTCAATGCGCAGATGACTACCCAACTCAACCAGAGTTAATTCCTCCTTATTATGTCTCAAGGTATGCTTGAAATCTTTCCAAGAAGGAGGAAGTTTATCAATAACACAAGAGACTTGAATAGCCTCATCCATGTGCATATTGTGTTGTGTAAACCTTCCAAGTATTCCAAGAAGTTCATTATATTGTTCCATGACTGGTCTTGAATCAGTCATTTTGTAATTTGTGAAATTACTTACAAGAAACTTCTTACTTAATGCATCCTCAGCCATATATTTGGCATCCAAGGAATCCCACAGTTCTTTGGAAGATTCGAAGTTCTGATAAATATCAAACAAAGAATCAGACATACCATTGAGAATTAGACCTCTGAAAATGTAGTCATCATTCTCCCATTTGCTCCTCCTCCTGATCTGCTCAACAGTAGCATCATCCCCATCATCAGGAATAGGTGTAGTTAGCACATACACCACACTCATACTGGAAAGCAAGAAGTGCATCTTCTTCTGCCACCTCCTAAAGTCCACCCCTTCAAACTTATCAAGCTTGGCAAAGTTTGAAGCCATATGTTTCATTGCAGCAGCAGCCATTGATTATCACAAATAGTTTACTTTGATTGTTGGGGTTTAAGTTCCCAGAACAGGGTTAGATAATCAATTCAGCAGAAACAAGCAACAAGTCAGCAGAAACAAATACCACTAGGCGATTACCGGATATCACTTGGAATCGTATGATCACTTTCCAAAGTAAACTATTCGACCCTAATACCTGGGTTACACGAATATCTACTTGGGATAAGACCAAATGTAGTTATAGAATTAGGCACAATTCAATAACCCTTGCGCTTATAAGTGTTTATCGTTTTTGTGTGTATTTCATGCATAATCAGATCTCCTATTTATAGGAGGTTACTATGAGCTAGTCAAATGGAATTATGAGAATTAATCGGCCTATTAATCTCCTCATAATTATCCCCATTATAGCTGTTAGTAGTTACATGACCAATTAAACGTGGTCATTATGCAGTTGTAACTGCCACTTGAATAGGTCAAAGCCCATTACAAGCAGTACTTTCATCAGTACTTTCATAGTACTATCAGTGGAAACACTGCTTCAGTGGAAACACTGCTTCAGTGGAAACACTGCTTCAGTGGAAACACTGCTTCAGTGGAAACCACAACTTCATTGGAAACCACAAGCAGTACTTTCCACTAGCATTACCAATACAAACCACTATTAGAGTCAGGGTGTTCATGGACCTTATGGGTGTACACTCCGTACCTCCTAACCCATTACAAGGTGTGAACTAATCCCACAAGTGCACTAAAATTTCCAACATAAAATACTTATCTCGATGTGTAAAATAGGGTTTGGGACCCTAAGATACTGTCCAAATTGGACTACAAACATTTTAGGTTTTTTTCTCCAAAAGTATACCTCCCTAAATGCAGAAAAATCGAATTCTATATATAGATTTACACTTGCGATGGCGTCACCTTTTAGATGGGACGCCGTCAGCTTGCCGTATTGGCCAAGTCATCGATGGGACGACGTCACCTTAGAGTTGTGACGCCATCAGTATTCAGATGGGACGTCGTCTTGATTCTGAATCTGGGCCGTCTTAGATGAAAAGTCTGAGTGACACCCTTCTTCTTCGAAGCCTGACGCCGTCAAGTTATACGAAAAAAAATTCCACTTAGCCGTCTGGTGCATGTTTGATCAAGTCTCTATATAGGGACGGCGTCGCCCTTTGATTGGGACGCCGTCAGGTTCTGTTTGAGCAACTTAAGTGGCTTCGATCTTGACTTTGCCATTTTCTTCATGTATTCACTCCTTTTCATCCAAATATGCATCATTCCAGCATTTTGCTTCCAAGAGACCTAAAAAGTGAAAAGGAACGAAATTAAGCAGTAACAGATATAAAAGTGGTCGATTAAGGGCTTAAATGACCCCCTAAAAGTGTACGTTTTAAATCCTTATCAAATATCCCTACACTTGGTATTTGCTTGTCCTCAAGCAAATGTACTTTTGGCCAATCAATTTATAAGTTAGGGGGCATGAAGCATATGTTTAGAATAATTTATAACAAGTAAAAGCACAACAATAGTCATAACAAGCACGGAAATTATATACTAGCACCTCACAAGGGGTGTTTGGATTCTCTCATCTCTCGGGTTTATATGGAATATAATAAATTGAAATGGAAGATAAACACTCATTACCTGGCATAGTACATAGATTAACATAAGCTTGAGACTAGATCAAACCTCCACCGCTTTGGTGTAAGAACCTAGGAACAACCAACTAAGAGGTCTTTGCAAGGGTTGTAACGTTAGGCTTACGGTAGGGAAACAAAGGGTTTTGTTGGATAGGCAATATTTAGTGGTGGCAAGTCAAAAATGTTATGTTACAAGCATGAAAAGCGTGGCGTTGCTAAGCCAAGACTCGACTCACTAACTCTAGATAATTTGAAACAAACACACATAAATTTAAAGACATAAACATAAAGATTGATGTTGGATGGTAGCCCGTAAGTTTTTCTCTTCATTTTTTTTGCATACGTTTTTACTCTACCATCCTCTACGATAACTTCAAAATATAAGGGATTTATAGGAGCATCCCTACACTTGAGTTTTAATTTCTCTAACACTAAATGACCTAATTTGAAAAGATCAAAACACTTGGAGTATTTAATTACATAGATAAAGGGAATTTGAATTTATCGTTCCTTCCCGTTACTCCATAAAATATTACTTTTACCCATGAGTCTCAATCATCCCAAAACTGTGTACAAAAGATATGACTCGACTTAGCAACCATGCAAGTAACTAGATATTTGAACTAAAGATTTAGTAATGATAACAATAATGCACTAAAGGTGAGTGCATATAAGGTAGGCTAAGGCGATTTGGGTGTACATTTGGGGGTGGATTGTAAACAATGTTCTTCATTGATATTCCAGAAAACCGAAACATCACGAAAACCGCGAAAAGGATAGGCTCTGAGGGGTTAACTAGGGGTATCGTGTACTAAAGATGAGTACATCACAAGGGTGTGGGGTAATTACTCAACCGATTTGGAAGAATTAATTATAAAATAGGTTTCAAACAAGGGTTATCCTAATGCCTCTTATCACTTAGTTATTCCGAACTACACAAATGTAGTCTCACTAGCGATCTCGGAATGCATCACAAAACAAGTTCTAGAATCTATTATACTACCGGTACACTCTCTAAGCATTAAAGGTGAATGCTTTTATTCCTAAAGATCTAGGGGCAAACCTCACATTTTTTGGGTGGAATTTGAGTGGTAAACGGTTTTTTGTGCTAGTCATATAACTCCTATCCATGAGACGCTCTATTAAGACTAAAGTTTTAGCTCGTACATGTCATAAAAAAATTTAAATTTGGTGCTAAAATAGCCCTAACAAATATTTCTCATAGTTTATTACACAATTTACTAAGGACAAGATAAATGATCAAGGATAAGAATAGTTTCTAAGTTCCCATTTTATTCTCCCTACCTACACTTAAACTGAACATTGTCCCCAATGTTCCACGAAAGTATAAAAGTTATGATAAAGGAAGGTAAGTAAAGAAAAGAAACTAGTACTCCCCTGATTAGCTCGGTAGGATCCGTGTGATGTTGCGGTTAAATTCTTTTCCAAGAAGAATGCATACGTGATAAGCTCCGTCCAATGTTGTGTTTCTTCTTCATGCCAAATATAACCTGCACACTTTTAAGAAAACAAATGAAACCTTCGCGTAAAATCGGCGATAAAACTATATATGACACAACTAAACTAGGATATAATGTTTGTGGAATGGATGTTTGCAGTTTTTCTGGAAAATTAAGACCTGAGAATTTCCAAAAATTTATAAGTAGCACAGAAAATGAAAAAATTATATAAGTTTTTTCTGATTGACCTGACGTCGTATGGCTTTAATCCTGACGCCGTTAGGCTGTCATGACAAAAACTGGTCTGCTGCGTTTTTCTGAAAAAATTCTAGAAAAATTACATCTTTTAAACCTGGAAAAATTCCTGCAAAACATCCATTATGACTCGATACAAGCATTTGACTCTAACAAACACACATATATATCATTTTCACTAATTGTAATTCTCATGTTCACATTCTTCAAAAACGTATGTAATCTTCCCTACACTTATCTTTTTGTAAAATACCTTTATATGTAATTAAGACGAGGTTAAAGACAAAATAAAGCATTTTCACAAAATCAAACAGGAGAATAAACAATAATGAAAAAGATATATGACACACAAACAAGCAAACAATTAAGCATGGGTTGCCTCCCACGATGTGCTTTTCTTTATTTATGAGTCTTGTAGCTAGACTCGAAGTCATGCTCCTACGTGACTTCCTTACCGTCATCTTCTTCCAAGACAATATCTTCATCGTTGATTAGTTCGTTATTTTCCAATTGATAATGTTTCACATGTTGTCCATTCACGGTAAATTCTCTTCCATCATTATCTATGAATACCACGACTCCATTGCTCATTTTCCTCTTTACTGAAAAGGGCCCATACCATCTTGATTTGAGTTTTTCCGGAAATAGTCTCAACCTTGAATTATACAAGAGCACCTTATCTCCTTCCACAAAATCTTTAGGATTCTTTATTTGTTGATCATGCCATCCTTTCGCCCTTTCTTTATATGTGATTGAGGACTCATGGGCCTCAAGTCTTAGTTCATCTAGCTCTTGAAGCTGCAAGAACCTATTTGACCCTACCTTAGAATAATCCATATTACAAGCCTTAAGTGCCCAGTATGCCTTTTGCTCAAGCTCAATAGGGAGATGACATGCTTTCCCGTACACTAAGCGAAAAGGGGTTGTTTTGATGGGCGTTTTATAAGCCGTTCTGAATGCCTAGAGTGCCTCATCTAGTTTGAATACCCAATCCTTTCTGTTCTGGTGGACCGTTTTTTCAAGTATTCGATTTAATGCTCTATTTGTGTTCTCTACTTGCCCATTAGTTTGGGGTGATATGCCGTAGATAACCTGTGCGGAACATCATACTTCTTCATTATCTTTTCCATTTGAGCATTGCAAAAGTGGGTTCCTCTGTCACTAATCAATTCCTTAGGAATCCCAAATCGTGCGAAGAGCTCCTTGAGAAAATAAATAACTACCCTTGCATCATTAGTCCTAAGGGCTTGTGCCTCCACCCATTTGGATACATAATCAATGGCAACTAGAGTGTATTCATTTCCTCCAGATGATGGAAAAGGTCCCATGAAATTGATACCCCAAACATCGAATATTTCTCGCAGACTTGGATATAGTTTTGAGGTGCTTCATCCCTTCTCGAGATGTTTCTTGAACGTTGGCATGCGTCACATGTTTGAACTAACATCTTAACATCGCGGAAAATAGTAGGACAGTAGAATCCGGCATCGAAAACTTTTCGTGCCGTGACATTTATACCGTGATGCCCCCCAGATGGTCCCGCGTGACACTCTCTCATAATCCGATCAATCTCCCTTCCTACAACACAACGTCGAATGATCTGATCGGGACATATATGGAATAGGAAGGGGTCGTCCCAAAAATAGTATTTCAGCGCAGTGAAGAATTTCTTTTTATCTTGCCTAGTCATGTAATTCGGTAAGACCCTACTGGATAGATAGTTAGCATAATCCGCATACCATGGCTAAATATCCTTAATAGCCATCAGCCGTTCCTCAGGAAAGGAGTCACGAATCTCGTCATAGTCTAATTCCTCTAAGTCCAGGTTTTCCAATTGCGAGAGATGATCAGCAGCAAGATTTTTAGCCCCTTGATAACATCAAATAATCCTGAATAATAAGTGTCAATTTCCCCCGATAATGCCCGTATTTTATATCATTTATATGGATTTACGCTTGTTTTCCTCTATATTTCACTTTCAGGTAAATTACGAGCATTGGAGCTAAAGAGACGCGGATTTGGAGAGTTTATTGAAGATATATGATAGTATGCTCATTTTGAAGATGTTACGGCGTAACTCTCCTCTCACATTGCGCCGTAACAGAAGCGTGGCTCAGAAAACCAACTAAACAGAAGATTACGCCGTAACTCCCTCCTAGGATTACGTCGTAACTAATTAGGTCAAATGAGGTTCCGCGTCACTGCAAGCTACGACGTAACTAATTCCATAATTACGGCGTAATCACGATTTATTAAAGATACGACGTAACTCATTCCCGATGTTACGCCGTAACCAACTTTTCCAGAGCAAATTACGAAGAAATGGATGTTACGGCGTACCTCTTAACTTAAGTTACGCCGTAACCAGATCTGGCCTATAAATACCACCCAAATTCCATTATTTCGAATCATCCACTTCACACACCAATTCAGAGAATGTGAGTAGAAGGTTGAAGGAAAATCTTAGGGAGCATACAGAGCCACCTCCAAGGGATAAATCACTCCCCTACGATAAGCCTTAGCATTTTATCATTTCTTTACTTTGAATTCATGTATTTCGTAATCTTAAACATTGAATCGATTGTTTTAGTTAATATGAGCGGCTAAGCACCTCTGGTTCTAGCCTAGTTATGATTCCTTAATTGTTTTGTTCATGTTTACATTGCTTCCGTATAACTGTTTCTAGTGTATGCATGCATAGTTTGTTGGTAGCTACCCTTGTTTCAGTAGTTTTGAATGGCGGTAGTGGCTAGTTACTTAGGAGATATGACCAACTGACCCTAAGTAGGTAGATTGAGTGGGAAGGGTAAGAATTGACCAACTGACGACCCTTCTTCACTTGTGCGATTTGACCAACTGATCACTCACCGTTTGGATGAACTTAAGAAGTTAGGGATGAGTGTTTAAGATGCTAGCGCCCGGGCACTCATTGTTATGAATCTTGCATGTAGCGGTACTTAATGACTTGGCTTAGGGGACTAAAAACAACTGGACTTTCAAGGGGTCATCCGAGATCTCCGGTAGAAACCTTTGCTGATAGGTTAGGACGAACTGACTAAATGCTGTCCTAGCACTTTTACCCCCACTTGAAGCAATTGGAAGTAATTAAACGTGAACTTAACATGATAGGAAGATTAACTAGGTTAGCACACTTCTACTCTATTGATCACAACCCTCGCCTTTATTTACTTTCTTTTATTTTCTTGTATTTAGTAGTTAATCATCTCGACCTCATAACCAATTAAAATCTGTGACACCTAGACTTAGTTAAAATCTGCACACATAGCTCTTGGTACGACCTCGGTTTTACCGAAATACTACACTACACACGACCGGGAACACTGCCCGTTAGTGCATTAGGGTAGACAATAGGTATAACGAGACAATATAAATATTAAAACCTGGTCAGTAAAACCTGCATCAAGTTTTTGGCGCCGCTACCAGGGAGTTATATTAGGATTTTCATTAAGTCTCTCATTTTTGTTTTGTTTTAAAATTTTCTCAATTTCTCACGATATCTTTTCAAGTTTCAGCTACCATGGAAGTTGTTAACATTGATGACCTCACTCTTGAAGAATATCTGGCGTTGACAAGAGAAGAACAAGGACCGGGGATCGTTAGGTAGGCCATCACCGAAGATGCTCAATTCGAGATCAAACCTTAATTTATGAGGGAGTTGCGTGCAAACCCTTTCTCCGGAAGCATTACCGATGATGCTCACGAACATGTAGACAACATGGAATACATTGTCAGCCTATTCAAAATTCCAAGAGTCTCAAACGATGCTGTCATGTTACGTGTGTTTCCTATTTCTCTCACTGGAGCTGCTAAAAGATGGGTTGATCGACTACTTGCCGGGATAGTTAACACCTGGCCACTCCTAAAAAAATATTTCATTCAAAGGTATTGTACTCCATCTAGGACTACAAAGCAATTAGAAGAAATCCATAACTTCAAGTAGGAGGGTGATGAAACGTTGTACCAAGCATGGGAAAGATACAACGAATTATTATACAAGTTCCCCACTCACGACCTCAACAGCCAGCAAAAGGTGAATGTCTTTTACAAAGGTCTAAACATCTCCTTAAGGCAAATGATCGATTCTCAAAGACAAATACCTGGAATGACTCCAACAATGGCTCTTGAAACTATTCAAAAGATGGCTGACCACTCTCACAAGTGGCACAATGGAGGGAGCAATCGAAGTAAGAGTGGAAATATGGAAGGCCTTGCAGCAATAAATAACAAATTAGAGAGTCTTGGAAGGGACATGAACAAGCTCAAGGAAATGTGCATTCCATACAAGTTGGACGAAACGAACACAATGACACTCTCACTACCAAGGAATGCCCGTCTAAGGAGGAAGTCAAAAGGACTGAAGAAGTAAAATATGGAAGTGGAAGTCCTTTCAACGGATACAATGATAACGGGGCCAGGTACCGAGAAAAATCCCCAGGGTTCTATGCTAGAATCAACAATAATCCTCCTAGACCAAGCCTCGAAGAAATAATGCATAAACATATAGAAGAATCTACAAATAAAAGTGATAGACTCAAAGAGAGGATGGTCAAGGTAAAAGAAGACACCAACATGAACTTACGGAATCAAGATGCCGCAATTAAAAACCTCGAAACCCAAATTGGTCAATTAGCTAAAAATTTAGAAACCAGTAATGACAAAGCCATGGCATGCAAAGCCATATTTGCACAAGATAAACCGAAGGAAGAACAGTGCACCTCTTCTATCACTAATGATCTTTGCGGGATTAACTACTTAAAAGAAGATGACAAATCTGAAGACGACGAGGACCTGCCAAGCCAACTTCCTGAGAAGGAAATCTATCAAGAAAGTTTTCTTCTACCATGTACTATTGGTAATCTTAAAATTCCCGCTTTAGCTGATTTGGGGGCTGGGGTAAACCTTATTTCTACTTCATTGTTTGATAAAATAAATCTTACCAATTTAAAAGAAACAACAATGTACCTAGGGGAGTGGTTAACAATGTTCTCCTAAAACTTGGTAAATTCCTCTTTCCTACTGATTTTTGTGGTTATCGACATGGGGAAACGGGAGACTTACAACTTAATTGTTGGAAGGCCTTTTTTGGCCACTTTTCGAGCACATATAAAAGTCTTCGAAAAACAAATTTCTTTGGGAACTGAAGGGGAATGAATTACTTTCAGCATGAAGGAACAATTGAATCCACGATTGGAATTTTCAAGAAAGGTTGATGTTGTCAATGTTCCGTCTCTCGACCCGCCTTTATGTTGTAACCTAAGAACTAACAATTGTAGGCAACATTTTGATAGTTGTGAACAGGAACAGGAAAAGATTATCCTGATTGGGGGCATCTAGGAATCTCCGGACCTTAACAAGCATTACTGCATCGCTATAATAACAGAGCATGACGGATCAATGAAAGCTTGGCCCTCGTGTAACCCTTTTCGTGAATTTTGTGATGAAAATATAAAGGTGGAAGAATGGACATGCCCTCATGAGATTGACAGACACGACATGAAATTCGGAAATTTATCCTTTGAAGATTGGTACAAGGTAATATTTGGAAACTCGAACATCAATACGAGATTAATGAAACTATTAGGTCACTAGTTTTACAACACAAGCATCAATACAAGAAATAGAGAGGAGAAGAGATTGGTTGAACACGTTAAACACACACACACACGTTAAGAGTAGCACGGTTAGGCGTAGAGTGAAAGGGAGTGAATAAAATGAACAACCAACCCTCAAGTGAGGGTTATACAAGAGTATTTATAGGAGGGAAGCTAGGGCAACACTCCTAGTCCCTTCTTTTCTCCTATGGGCTTGGGCCTAAGCTCATGGGCCTTCTACATAAGCTTAAGGCTAATAACAAACATAAAGGCCATATTTAAGCTAACTATTACATATGAATTACTAACACTTAATTTAGGATTAGGAGTGATTCCAACAATCTCCTCCTAAGTGTTGGTGATGAATGAATATTAATGGTGAAGGCGTTGATGTAATAGTAGCTTTGACGTCTTCTGACATTCTTCTTTCTTGTGAGAAGAATTGCCTTGATTCGAACAATCTCCCCAGTGTAGAGAAATTGTCTTCTTTGAACAGTTTTGCTTTGACGTCATCTTTAACTTTGTTCTTTGATCATTGTTCTTTGTGATGGTAGTGATAGTATGTTGTTGTTGTCTGCATCAAGTCTGCCTCAGGTCTGCTTCGCTGCTCCAGTGTCTCCACGTCATTCTTCAACATGCTCACACGCTCTTTAACGTTGGATAATAGTACTGATGAAGTTCTTTAAGTCTTTAACTTTGTAGATTCTTTGGATTGACGAAGAATCATTCTGACTTTTGTGTTGCTTTTGGATAGAACTTCCATTAGTGATGATGTTGGCATGAGCATGTGAAGAATCTGCCGATCATTCCGCTCCAGAGCTTCCATAAGAAGAAAACATGAAAACGGTTAGTAATAAGCGGATTCCGGCACTTACAAGTTTGAACTTCGAGAGTGTTAACAGCATAGTGTGAAAACACAACTCTAATTCTTACAAAGGCCATTCCTGAACTGGAGTCCCACAAGTGAGATAACGTGATGTACCGAAGTACATCTACAGTTCAGATGATTCGCTGAGGTACACCGAAGCATCACCTCACGACTGTAGACCGTTTGAGACACACTAAGCGTAATCTACGGGGAGTTACCGAAGTGACCTGCTGTCAGGGCTGTTTGATGTTGACCCTGGCAGGAGTTTCCATTCAATCACTGAGGATCACAGTTGTGAACCTCTCATAAATGTTCTCGACAGATTGCTAAGATCTGTGAAGGACTCGATAGCGTACCACTGATGTTCTTATTGTTGAACACCAAGTGATGAAATGTCAAGTGTACCTAAGAGATCTTTTGATGAATCTCGTGGCTCTAGACTCAATAGTGCGTTTTGGTTTTCCTGAGCGGAGACTAGGGAGAGGGTCTCCTTCTTCAATACCAGCAATCTCTAAGAGAAAGCCGATAGTTTATGTAGGGTTCCCTGTGAGAATGAAACAAGCTTCTGTTGAGAGAAGCTTGAGTGGCTAAGAAGGTTTAGTGCAGGCATCACTGGGTCCATGACGACTTTTAATCTTCAATACCGACGTCACTAAGTGACAACAAGTAGCATATGAATTGAACCCGGTGTCTGCCGTAAGTTGAATAATTTGGAGGGCTATTTCTTTTCACCCTTTTCTTTGCATTTCTTTTTAATTCTTCAACTCCTTCTTTCTCCGATTCTCATTTTCTCCTTTTTATAATCATACCTAAGGAATTCTAAGTACTAACTATTTGTGATGTCCTTGGGTAGATCCCTCCGGCTCTGGCGGATCATAGGACGGTTATTCCTAACCTTAATCTCCTTATAACTCCATTGCCATAAAACCATTTTTCATGAAAATCTCTCAAAGTGTTTGTGAATGAAAAAACATGTTTGAACACTTCAAGAGTTTTAGATTTTCAGAAATACTCCCCCTCCACATGTGCTTAAGAGTTTTTACAAAAATCTGCACAGTGAGGAAAGAGCTCGCACTTTTGAATTGATCGACTCAAGATAGACAATTCCCCGAGGGACACGGTTACGTTGCATAGTTAAAGAGATACATTGTCAGCTTTTAGGTGACAACTAGCTCTAATAACTACCTTGAAGGTGTGGACAAACCTCGAAAGGTTGTCAAATCCGTCAAAGTTCATGTCTATCAAGAGCTTCTCGAATAGGTACAATTTACTTGGATAAGTCTTTGGAAGAAAAATCTTTTCAATGTAAGACTGTTCAGATCCCGTCAATTCATGGGCTGAAGTCTTTTCACACGATGATTCAATAGCAATATCACAACATATTTCTTATCACATATTTTCTCCCCCTCAAAAATGGCATATCAATGTTGTTTTGAAGAAGTGTTGAGAATAAATATGACCATTTTGAGTTTTGTGGGAAAAGTACCACTGAGAACACTTTTGTGAACAAATATTGTAGTCAAATACTCCTCCTCAACAAGTGATATAAACGGTTGAGGTTTTGAAAATCATAAGGGGAAGTACTTGTTCTTTTGAGCAAAACCTTGAAAAAATGAAAGGTTTGATAGGTTTTACTCAAAAGTAAGAAGCTTTCGCTCCTTTTATAAGGATTGTGGTACTGAAGCGTACCACAGGGTCCTTTCTTGACAAGAACGGGTTGTACACTATTATGTGTGCACAAGCCATAGTCATAACTAATCACACATCCAAAATATTATGAAATAGAAGCAGTTCAAGGGGTACCAGGAAGTCCAGTGATGTTGCCAGGAATGCGAACAGGGCGTTGATAGCCGGTGATGTTAATCCTGGGTCGACCACCAACAAAGCTTTCCAATGTTCTGAACTGATCCCTTCGATACAACCTTTCATCAATCATTCTGATGATCCTCTGCACCTCCCTTCTGTCCTGAGAGTTCCATCACTTTTGAGACCCTATGCCTTCATATATTGCCTTCAACCGATAAGCCAATCCGTCCCTAACCTTCTTCAAAGTGTGATCCCCAAACTTGTGAAGATCTCTACACGCCATCAAGCAATTTCGTTGAAGTTTACTGTGATAAACGCCGAATGGTTTGCTGACGAGTGTGTATTGTGGAAGTTTGTTGATGTCGGGAAGATTTAGCTGAGGTGGAGTGAAGTTGACACGGGTCTGATATGATTCAACTGCAAGCTGGAGATCTTCTACACGTTCATGTATGACTATGCTTCTGATGAATATTAGCAAGGACTTGATGTATTCACGTTGTACTTCAGTCGAGAATTGTCTCATGCGTCCCTGTACTTTGGTAAGATACAGATCTTCAATGTCGTTGAGAGAAAAATTCTAAAAGTCCGCTTCACTGAATGCATAATCTCTTTCGTCTTGTCTTTTGACCACGATATTCTTGAGAAAAGTGTAGTCCCATTTAGACGATAGATCAACATGTTTAACAGCAACGATTCCTTTAGTACTGAACACTTCATTTTGAGACTTCTGAACTTGGCAGCTTCTGTAGTAGATTCGTCAGCGTTCCGGCCAATGGTGAATCCCATACATTGCATCACGGTCATACAATTCCACATTGTTAGAAAACATGTGGGTAGCCTTTTCCTCGATGGCTATGCAGTTTGAGTATATGGCTGCCGGGAACGGAAGTGTCAGAGATGTAGCATATTTCCTTGAATCATCACTGCCGTGTAGAAGAAATTCTAAGTCTTTGTTGAAGAAATAGCGAAATGGAATCTTAGGCTGATCTGGTTGGCCAATTGTCGGTAGATGTTTAGACCAGTCGGTGTAATATGGAGGATTGTCCCGTTTGGTGAAGTCAATGTTTGCTTCTGGGTTAAGCCAATCCATATTGTTAGACATGACTCGTGCTATATTGTCAAGGTGATACTCAACTTCAATCGCACTTTTCGAGCTGTCTTTGAGAAGTTGAAATGCTTCATTCTTGATTCGCTTCAACTCGGATTTCGTCATCTTCTTCACACGGAATTTTTCTTGCAAGAACTTAGCATGCTCCAATGTATTACCGTCTACCAGTTCTTGACCTTCAGCTGGATAGGGGGTGGAATTAACAAGTGTAGAAAACCATTCAAATTCTTCTGTGTCATCTTCATCTAGCCATGATACGACGTCAGTCGTAGGCGCCTTCTTCTTCTTTTTCTTAGGCCTAGATGAAGATTCTGGTTTCTTAACTTGTTTGGGAGAGGTGGGTTGTTGTAGGGGCTCACGGACTTCCTCATCGTCACCACCCGTATACTCAAAGTGATCACCGGTTTTCTGAGTCAGGGGTGGTAATTCAGAAGAGTCTTGAGGTTTTTCAGTAGAAGAATGAGGAGGAGACCTTTGTTGAGCTGTAGTCCGTTGGGGTGGAGGTTGCATAGAAGATGATGCATCAGACTTCTTCGGGCGTTTGGGCTCGTTATCCTTATCCTGATCTTTGTCTTCATCGTCTCTTGAACGTTTAGGCCTTACAGCTTCTTCTCTGTATGCTGACCTGAGTTGGTATTCCAGCAATGCTTCAAACAATTTAGCTTCGTGGGAGGCAAACATTGCAGAGCGTTTCGACATTTGAGCTACTAGCCGGTTCACCAATTCATCATCTGAGAAAATTGTTGGTTCAACTGGATTGATGCTCACATTCATTGGAGATGATTTCATGGTTTTCTTGGCCAGATGTAAGAGATTCAGATAAAGTTGTCTGGTATACATCTCCTTTGTTAGTTTAGGAACGACGTCAAGAAGGAACTTGTGAGTGTATCCTTTGATCATCTCGTCCATTTTCCCTTGAAGATCATCTTTCATGAGTTTCTGGACATACTCCCTTTCAACTTTCATCTCGTCATTCTCGTCATGAAGATACTGTATTTGATCAGCAAAGAAATTCATCTTCCTGTAGAGCATGTCTTTCTTTCTGACTTGTTTGACAGCATTCACAATTCTTTTATGAGTATGAGAAATCCAAGATCTAGTTGGCTTCTTCACTGATTTGGATGTTGATTTGGTTGATCTTTTTGATGGTGGTGGTGAGGAATGAGAAGATGAATCCGATGATGATGAGATGTGAGGAGACTCCGGGTCCTTTGGTGGTTCAGAAGTTTTCTCCTTAGACCGTACGGGACTGTCAAGAAGAAAATTTTCATAATCAACATCTTCATCATTTCCAGACTTAGTTTCTTCATCAGCTTTATCTTTCTCAGACTTCTCAGTATCTGGTTCCTCAATGTCAAACTTAATAGACTCCTCCTGTTGCTTTTGTTGTTGCTCAAGAGTGGTGGCACCAGTTCCCTTATCGGGTCGATTAACCGCATCAGGATCTGGTGTAGGTTGAACTTCACCACTTGACCCTCCGGGGCCACCCATTTGATCTTTGGCAAATTTCTCCGCAATTTGTTGGAGTCTAACAAATTTGAACTTCCTCCTGTAATTAGTTTCCAGTGGCTCTTCTTCTAATCTTTCCTCTTCATAAGGCACAAGTACTGGAGTCTTCCCTTTTCCTTGGATAGCTGGTGGACTGGGAGGTTTTGCTACTGAAGGAGGTGCTTCGGTTGCAGATTCAGAGTAGAAGACCTCTTCATCTGATTGTGTATCTTCAGAGCTTTCGTCCACTAGCTTTCTTTGTGGTTCAAGCTTTGGAATGGGAATAGGACCAGCTTCCTTGGAAGGAACAGTCTTTTTATGAGGAGGATTCCTCTTGGGGAACTTCCTCTGACTTTCAGTGCTTGCAGCATTTCCCGCACTGCCTCTTCTGGTTCTCCGTGTAGGTGTTCCAGAAGACTTCTCATCGAGATGACCAACTTTGCCTACTTTAACTGCTTCCAGATACCTTTTGTATGTGTAGAACTTTTTGATTTTTTCAAACAGAAGGTGATCAGGTAACACAACACCCTGTTTCTTTGTTGTCGATTCCTTGATTCTGACTGATAGAATAGGCTCAGACAACATGTCGTGATTGTTGGGGTCATTGAGCCTCTTGGGAATATCAGGATGAAGCCCAAGTGCTCTCTGGATCAACAGTTTAGTGTATCTGACATAGGGAATTTTTGAGCCAAGCTTTTTGAGAAATGACATCATGTCATCCCATATCAGAGCTTCCAGTTCGATGTGCTTCATGTTGATTAATGACCAAAAGATTTGCAGTTCCATGAGCTTGGGATGCTCATAGCCACTATCACGACCAGAGACAGATTTGGTGATGATGATGTAGAGAGTTCTCCACGGTTGAGGAATGTTCTTAAGCTCCACATGAGAATGCTTAGAGATAGTTCCTGAAGCTTCATCATAGCCAATATCAATCAAGAATTGTAAAACTGTCTCTTCAGCAGGTGTGGCATAGAAGTCGGTTGGCTCGATGTCAGGGATGAAAAGAACAGCCCGTAATTCTGTATGTGTGATGGTGACCTGTTTATGATTGAGCGTCACTGTCACCGCACTTTGACCTTTGACCCTTTGCATTGAATTCCAAAACTGGTGAATGTAGATCTCCGGTATTGTAGCAGAATGTGAGAGCATATTTTGGTAAGGATGATTCTTTAGAATATCCACAGCAATCAAACAAGAAGATTCTGAACAGGTGAGGGTTTCAAAGTCAACCCGAAGGTTGTTCTTTCCAATCTTCCTCGGATAGCCATTTGGGAAGATATCAGCAATGGTGAGAATGTTTGGTGCATCCACCTTTATTTGAGCTTCCATGTCGTGATCTGAAACACAGTTAGCCAAAAGAACCAACATATCGAAAGACATGATGTTAGTCAACAGATGGTTTTATTGTCTAAGTATTGAATGTGATGAGTCAATGATTGTTACGAGTCCAAAATCACTTGTTTGTTCAATAGTCTAATGAAGTCATGATAAGTTTCGTGAGTTAGTTAACTTTAAGTTTTAAAGTTTACGTTATCACTTATTTTTCACAACATATTAAACGTTTAAGCTTATTAGTGGCATTATTGGTTTCGTGATGTTATGATTTATTTATTTACAAGTTTGCACGCGTAACAATTCATAATGAAGGTTTGATCAAGGCTTAGGCGTAGAAATGGTAGCTTATGCATAAACAGGAGAGGTATACGCGTAGACGCAAGCTTATGCGTAGGATCCTGTCTTACGCGTAAGAAATATTACGCGTAGGAACAGGGGACCTTATGCGTAAAGCTTACGCGTAGGCGTATATAAAACCTTACGCGTAAGGCTTACTCGTACGAGTAGACCTTATGCGTAGAGGTCACTGTTTACGCATATCCTTCACAGGATACGCATAGTCCCTTTATAGAACCTTACGCGTAAACGCTACGCGTAAGATTTCTCTTACGCATAACCTTCTACGCGTAAGGTGATCCTTATGCGTAGATTACTAATGACCTTGATTCTGAATTTTTACGTGTAGCAGACCTGAAATAACATCATCATATCATCAATCTTAACACATATATTCATTTTAAGACAGATCATGGCATGAAAACTTGTTAAACAGTTTAAGCGTAGAAAACCTTACGCGTAGAACTTAAACCCTAGTTTCAAGAATTACTGATGAGTGCCTTTTTACTCATCGTTTCTACCCACCTAAGACCACAAAAATGACCAAAAACACCCAAATATGGTCAAAATACGTTAAAAATATCCTCGGAGTGTGTTTTGTGTCTTGCAGGTACAAAAAGATTGAAAACAGAGCAAAAACGAGCGAAATCGAGCCAAAATCAGAAAAGTGCTGAGAAGCCGGTGCCGTGATGTGATTTTCTACGATCGTTGATCAATTGAAGACCCGGACACATTTTTAGAGTGGGTTTGGGAAAACCGTCTTAATACCTTCCCCGAAACACAAAATTACTAATCTCGAAACCCAAAATGACCAATCTACCCATTTAACCCAAAAATCCAAAACATTTCCCATTTTAACCCAAAACTCATAATTTTGACCCTCCATCCCACAAAAAAAATAAAAATAAAAAGACGACCCACTCTTCTTTTTTTTCCCCTCCTTCTTCCTCCCCTTTATCCAGTAAACCCAGAAACCCAAAACCTTTCCCTCCCTTTTACCCAACCAATCTCAAATCCCCAACCCACTCACTCCATCAACCAAGAAAGAGTCACATGATTCCACTGCCACCTTGGTAATCCAGAAGCACAAAAGCCCTCTCAAACGGCTTAGATTGGTTCTTGGACTATACCTAATTATTTGATGGCTTGGATTGATTCAAGAAAGCACAAGGATGTGTTTGTTTGTTTGCCCTCACAGAAGAAGCACAAAGAGAAGAAGAAGACCCCATAGTTGTAGTATAAATAGCTATTGTAGCCATTGTGATAAGGCAGTAGAGAGTAGAGTAGAAAAGTAGTTAATCTTTAAAATTAGTTTTTAATTTAAATTCAGTCTTGTGATTTTATAGGCATTCAATTCTCAGCTTTGTAACATTCTGATTTCAGTTTAATTGAAGTTTAGTTTTTCTTAAATTTGTTTCATCATTTGTGGTTTCATCAATCTAAATTTCTTATGTTATTAAGCCTCCTCATAGCTTTTTTATAAGCTCTTGTCTGATTTTACACTACTTTACTCTCAAGGTCAAAAAGTCAAGAAAAAGTAAATTAAGTCAAAAATTGGTCAACTATGCAGGAGCAAGATGAATTTGGGATGGCCTTGGGTTAGAGCTCATGGGAGCAATAGGGATGTTCAGTTTAAGCTTTTTGATACCTTAACTTAAGCTTTTGGACCATTTGTAAGTTCCCTCGACAATTTTGCTTAAGTAGTACTGACATAACTTGTACAATTGAAGATTTGTTGTTAGATCCAGTGCTAGTGTGTTTATTTCAACCTGAAACAAGTAGTTTTAATCTGTTTTAAATGTATCATATCTTAAATATCATTTTTGATTTTCAAGTTCTCAATTCAGTTAACAAAAGGAGTGTTTGGCATTAGAGGTTGTTTTTGGCCAAAATCCGTTTTTGTCCCAAGTTCGAATTTGGATTAGCCTTAATTTAGTTTATTAACTAGTTTAGAAATAGAATTTAGTGGTTTCAATCAGTTTAAACCATTTTTAGTGAGTTCTCGAAAAACCTTAGCGCTTAACTGTTTAGATTAGCATAACAGGTTAGGAGTTAGTTTAGGCCCATTCTAGTGAAAGCGTCACTTTAAGTTAGTTCCATTTAGGTTAGTTTACAAATTATAATCTGGTGTTAAACTTCCTTTGGTCAAAATCCAAAATTTACCCATTTTGCAAAAACTTGAATCTGCCGCATAGATGTCCCAACAGCCCTATATTTTTGAATTTTAATTTCTTTGTTTTAAATCTTTAATCTCTACAATTTGGTATGATTAATATTGGATCGGTAGTCTAGTTAATCGCATTTTTTATGATTTTTTTTACTAGCTTTTGATGCCCATGAAATAGACCCATCAGCCACTGTACGCCCCTGCACCCAGAAAAAATGGCAAATCGGCTTCAGTTTTTGATTTTTAATCTGTTCATTACTTGGCTTTATGCTCTGAAATTTGGCATGGTTCATGTTGGGTTGCTTAGTTAGTTGTTCCACATTTTTGTAAATTTTTATAGCAGCTTTTGATTAGCGTTAGTTAGCCTTAAAGTAGTGCCAGTAAGGGTGTTTGGATTTTAGCTTATATACTATCTGCTTATTACTTTGGCTTTTCCTGTGCTTAGTATAGCTTTTCAGCAAATGTTGTAGTTTCATAAAATATTTATTTGTCAGATTAATAGGTGTTTGAAAAAAAAAAAAAAAAAAAATTAATTAACAAAAAGGAGGATTGCAAATTCGAAAACTGGTCTACTCCACTTTAACACTAACTAACATACCCACAACCAACTGAGCTTAACAGTGTTTCATGTAATGCTTTAAAATCTTAATTCATTTAAAGACCTTTTTTTTTACTTAATAACTTATCCTTACTTCAGCTTCTAAACTTTTTTTTTATTTATTGTTTTTTTTCAAAAGCGCTTTTTATAACTTAAAATTTTTCTTAGCGTAATTGTATCATCATAAAATGTTTTTGTAAAAAGTTTTAGAATTTTTAAAGGTCATTTAATATATTTTTTTAAACATTTTATTAGTATAAATTAGTTTTTAATTCATAAAAATATTTGAGAAGTCAAAAATAAAATAAAAGTCATTTGTACTTAGCAAAATTGTTTTCGCACTCGTAGGACTTAAATTGAATCTTTTTCTTTTTCGGGGCTCCGTGCGTTCCCGATTTTTCGCGTTTTTGTGTTTTATCACCCTAGGATGTAATTTAGCTTTGTTCTATTGTTTCTTAGGCTTAGTAGTAGTTTAATTAGAGTTTACTTTGTTTTACGTACTTTATTTTCACTTCCGTTCATTATTTTGTAGAATAGCGTAATCAAAACCCAAAATTCGTTAAACCAATTCAAGTCCTAATCACGAAACTCAACGACACCGTCAATTTCACACCTCGTTGGGACATGACCCGGGGAAATCACTTTTCCGGTATCACTTTTATCACACCCGTAAGGTTTGATACGTTAATCTTTTTCCTAAAGGGTTAATTTGTCGAATTTTACGGTTATTTTGATATACGTTGATATTGTGTTTTTCACCACTCACTTTACACGAATCAATTACGCTTAAGAAATCTAGCCATGGAATTTGCACAAAACTTTTTCTGGTAAGTCTAAGATGCCTATTGAGTTGTCTTAGCCAAGTTTTAACATCAAATGTGTCAAGAATCAAAAGTACCCAAACTGTATGAATATAAACCCTAAATTCCAATTAATGAACAATTAGTGTTACTGGGTGATATCTTGGCCTGGATATGATCAATTCATCATGACAACAACCTATTACAACAATCTTTATTACCAAAAATGTTCTCATTTGAAAATACCCAAAATAACTCATGAACCCTAATTTTGAAAAACAATCAATTCGTGTTTCTGGGTGGATTTTGAGGATAAACATAGTATCATTGATGTTATTGAAACGTTTTGACACACTTATTTTAACCACAAACACACACCAATGATTGTGTGTTCATACGCTTAAGCGTAGAACACATAATCATTCATATCTTTCATTTTAGCCGTTGGATTTGCATAAAAATCAAAACCCTTGCTTGTAATAACGTTTAGATTACGAAAACACTTACAATATGATGATCAAAAACATGGATTTGAAGCTTGATTATTAGGAGTAGGATGAGTTAGTTGTGTGTATTAAATGTGAGGATGAAAAGTTAGGTGGGAAGTTTTATTAAAATAACTTTTGGATTTTGACAGTTTTAGTCCCTCCACCTTTTCCATTTTCATCCAAAGCCTTTTGACTTCCATTTTGGTTACCAAATGATAGATTTTAAGGAAGAAACTTGACGACACTCCCCCTCGATTTAATAAATAATGAAAGGTTATAACTTTTAGTCCGAGGAGTGTCATTGAACCAGAAAATGTGACCACTATTTTAAAGAATCAACCGGATAGGATAACATGCAAGTACACGGGTGTTTTGAAACAGTTAAGTATTTATTTTCTCCCCCTTAACATTTGATCGGAAAAATACTGAAGTTTGAAAGATTAAAGTGTTTGACGGAAGAAATGTACTTGCCATGTTGAAAGAAAAATAGATAGAAGAATATTTTTGTTGTTTTATCAGGTTTTATATTTTTGTATTTTGTTTTTGAAAAATATTTACAAAAGAGATTTTGGTGTTTGACAGGTTTTTAAGACTGTTTTAGGAGGTCATCCAATTCCTCTTGAGTCAAACACCTCATACCAATCCGGTGGACCAACTCATTAAACCTAGCGGGAGGCAAGGCTTTGGTGAGTAGATCTGCCAATTGGTATTCTGTACCCACGAAGTATAATTCAACTGTACCC
The DNA here is from genome assembly GCA_019973895.1 of Chrysanthemum seticuspe. Classification (NCBI taxonomy): domain Eukaryota; kingdom Viridiplantae; phylum Streptophyta; class Magnoliopsida; order Asterales; family Asteraceae; genus Chrysanthemum; species Chrysanthemum seticuspe. The sequence continues at coordinate 75,811,480 of BPTQ01000005.1, forward strand.
TGTTCTACTTGGTCCTTGATGAAATGATAACGAAGATCGATGTGCTTTGATTTCGAATGCTGAACTGAGTTGCACGAGATCGCAATGGCACTCCGATTGTCGCAGTACATCGGGATTATGTCAAATACGTAACCATAGTCTTTGAGTTGTGTTCTCATCCAGATGAATTGAGCACAACACGCGGACATTGCTACATATTCTGCTTCGGTTGATGATAGCGATGTACAATCCTACTTCTTCGATTGCCAAGACACTAGTTTATCACCAAGAAATTGTAGTGCTCCTGAAGTACTTTTCCGTGAATCTAAACATCCTGAGTGATCAGCATCTGAAAAGGCGATTAGTTCAAAACCAGAATCCTTCGGATACCAGATCCCCAAATTAATGGTTCCCTTGATGTATCAGAGGATTCTTTTAGCCTTAGAGAGGTGGGTTTCAGTTGGTCTTAACTGATAACGGGAGCAGAGATAAACGGCAAAGACAATGTCAGGTCGCTAGCTGTTAGATACATGAGAGACCCAATAATACTTCGGTATTTGGTAGGGTCCACTAATTTCCCATGTAAATCAGTGTCTAGCTTCTTGGTATGAGTCATTGGTGTGGCATAGGTGTCACAGGTTTTCATTCCAAATTTGTTTAACAATTCAAGGGCATATTTGGACTGACTCAAGAAAATACCACGGGGTGATTGATGAACTTGCAGTCCTAGAAAGAACGTAAGTTCACCCATCATGGACATTTCAAAATTTTTCTTCATTAGTTTTGCAAAAGCGATTGAGTACTTTTTATGTGTAGACCCAAAAATGATGTCATCCACGTAAATTTGAACAATTAAGATATGTGCCCCGTGATATTGTATAAAAAGAGTAGGGTCGACCGAACCTTTGGTGAAATTATTAGCAATGAGGAAAGATGATAGCTTATCGTACCATGCCCGAGGAGCTTGTTTGAGACCATAAAGAGCTTTGTTCAGTTTGTAGACATGGTTCGGGAACTCGGGATCAACGAATCCTTCTGGTTGGCTGACATAAACCGTTTCTTTCAGTTGTCCGTTGAGAAACGCAGTTTTGACATCCATCTGAAAGACCGTCATATTCATATGAGCCGCGAACGCGAGAAATATCCGAACAGCCTCAAGACGAGCAACCGGAGCAAAAGATTCTTCAGTCTATTCCCTCTTCCTGACGATAACCCTTAGCCACTAGACGTGACTTGTTTCGGATTACGTTCCCTTCAGCATCCAATTTGTTTTTCCAAATCCATTTGAGACCAATGACGTAGACCCCTGTTGGTCGTTCAACCAGTTCCCATACTTCAAGACGTTTGAATTGGTTGAGTTCTTCTTGCATGGATTCAATCCAGTTGTCTTTTGTCATTGCGTCTTTAATGTTTTTAGGCTCAGATTGGCAGACAGTGAGTGCATAAATGCAATGTTCACCATCTGTGTGAAGACGTTGTCTCGTAACGACTGGTTGATTCGGGTTGCCAATAATATTTGCCAGAGGATGGTCTTTTGTCCATCGATGTGTAAAGGGTTGATGTTGGTATACATTGTGCAGATTCTGAGGATTCAAATGGTTTGTTGATGATTCCTAGACATCAGGTGCAGCAGTCTCATTAGCAAACGGGTTAAAGAACGCATTTGGATCAAAATCTGCAGGTGGGGGTACTTCATTAAGAATATCATCAGCTGGTTCATCATTGTTGGAAGCGTTTTGTTCAACTGTTGTGGTAGAGTCAATTGGTGGTGCTTCTTCAGCAGTAGTTGTTGTAGCAGGTATATCAGGTATAAGAGTAGTATCAGGTTGAGCAGTGGAAACAGCGGATACACCTGGAGCACGTTCATCAATATCGTCACTGAACAGAGGAGCAAATAACCTTTCCATTTGTTGACGAGTGAGCTGGGGGCTTTGTTCAGCTGATGATGGGGGTTGGGGGAAGTTTAAGCGGTTGTGACCGGGTTCCAAGCTATTATACTCAGAAGCCATTTCCGTAAGTTCATCAAAATGAGCATGAATCGTTTCCATAACCTGCTTTGTACGAAGATTCCAGATCCGGTAACCTTTAGAATTCTCACAATATCCAATAAAGACGCCAATGTCAGCTTTGGCTTTGAGCTTTCCAAAATCATCACGATCATTATTCGGATAGCATAGGGATCCAAATACATGAAAGTGTTTGAGATTTGGTTTATGGTTGTAGAGAAGCTCAAAAGGTGTTTTGTTGTGGCGTTTAGTAATCATAGAACGGTTTTTAGTATAGCATGCAGTAGATACAGCTTCTGCCCATAAGAAATCTGGAAGTTTAGCATTGATTAACATTGTTCTTGTAGCTTCCACTAACGTTCGGTTTCGTCTTTCAACAACTCCGTTTTGTTCTGGTGTTCGTGCAATAGATGTCTGATGCTCAATTCCTACTTTCTCATAAAATTCACGAAGGGTTTGGTTAACAAATTCAGTTCCTTTGTTTGTTCTGATTTGGCGGATGGTGTTCCGGAGCTGAACTTGAATTTTCGTGAGAAAGGTGATGATCATTTGTGGAGCTTGGTCTTTGCTTTGAAGAAAGTAGACCCAAGTCCATCGTGAATAGTCATCAACAATTACTAAGATGTAGCGTTTGCCATTGATCGTTTGCACGCGCATCGGGCCACACAAATCCATGTGAAGAAGATGAAGCACATGCTGAGAGCTGTGTTCCACCTTTGAAGGAAAATGAGCACGAGTGATTTTCCCTTGTTCACAAGCTGAGCAAAGGTGATCTTTAGAATACCGGAATCGTGGGAGACCTTCAACTAGTTTGTGTCGAGTAAGATTGGTTATAGTTTGGAAGTTTAAATGTGAGAGACGACGGTGCCATAGCCAGGATTTTGTTGATGTTGCCTTTGAAAGTAAGCAGATGGGAGATGAAGCAACCATGTCTTGCATAGAGATAGTATACAGACTTGAGTTATGCGAGCCAGACATAAGGTCGTTTCCTTGTAGATTACGAATGAAACAAGATTTCTCCCTGAAAGCAACCTCCAAATCTCCATCACAGAACTGACCTACTGAAAACAGATTGTGACCGAGACCTTCCACATAATAAACCCTACTAAGTTCGATGTTCCCATTGATATAGTCTCTGTAGCCCATGATAGCTGCGAAGTGATCATTCCCGAATCTGACAGTGCCAATGAACTTTGCAATAAAGTTTGATAACAGTTTAAGGTTGCCTGTCATGTGTCGGGAACATCCGCTATCAACAATCCAGAGAATGATCTGTATCACCTGCATTACACACGGACGACACAGATGGAATAGAAGTAGATGTGGAACCCGAAATGTTAGAGGGTTCCGGAGCAGTTATAGTAGACATACACACATAAATAACTTTAGGCATCCATTTAAATCCTAGTGTGTTATATATCCATTTCTGCCATCTATAACTACTATTTACTTTAGTCTTAGTGAATGCACTAGGTGGTACTACATTCTTTGGAGGTGAAACTGGAGCTACAGGGACAACAATGGTTGCCTTAGAATCTAAAGAAGGCAGTCTACCAAGCACAGACTTAGAATGATTAGTGGGCCTAGAGGTATTTCGATTCTTAGGATTCCGTAAACGAGATATTATAGCTTTAGCAACACATTTGTCATGACAATCAGAATTCATACTTTTACGACAAATAACACAAGGTGCATCAGACATAATATCATAAGTACTTAAAGGTTTAGCATTCGTTACATCACTATTTCTATTACATTTGCCAGACGCAATATCTATAATGGAAGCAACGTGAGTCTTATTCCTAGTCCTAGGGTGTTCTTCTACTTTAGCATTCCTTATTGATCTTTTCTTAGGTCGCAACTTCCTATTCTTCGATGTAGTGCTGCTAGGCTGTGAAGTGCGGACGTTTGGAAAAGACGCAACTATTCCTGTTTCAGTAGAAGGAAGCACGTTAGCAACTTGTGTTTTGGCAGAAGGCATTCTAGGTTCATGATTACTAAGTGTTACATGTGCTAATCTCTTAATGATGGTTGGCGGAAGTTGTTCATACTTTCCTAACATTTCTCTTAACTTAGAGATAATATGAATCAAATCTTGATTTTCAAAACGAATATTACCAGCAAAATTCATTACTTCTCTAGTGTGTACAAGATAATGATCAAGTTCGTTTGATGCATCATCACGAGTCTTTTTAAGTAAATCATATATGACACCATATTCTTGTTTAACTTTTACAAGTTCTTGTTCATATTTTGAGATTTTACATTTTAAAGACACGTTTTGATCATCCAGTTGCTCAATTTTAGGATCAGAAGATTTTGCACGCAACTGAGCGATTTTGTTTTGAAAAACAAGTTGTTGATTGTGAATATCTTTTTGACACCAATTAAGACGACGTTTTGCATTGGAAAGTTCGTTAAGCAATCGTTCATTTTCAGCTTTTAAAGACTTGATCTGAAGCACATTATCAGTATTCTCAATAGTTATCACAGAGTCAACAGTATCAGCAGAGATATAATCAGATGCATATGACACAGAATTCAATAACACAACATTATGGATATCAGCAAAGATAACATCATTCAAGAGTCGATCAACATCTTTTCTCAACATTTTCTTTTTACGTTTAGTATTAGAAATAGATGTTTATGTTTTCTCGAAAACGACCTTCATCACTCCAAGTTCCTTATGAAAGTCCCGTTCCCAAGACAATGCACACTTTTTCAAATTTTTAACATTTGGTAAAATATTTTTCTGAAAAATGTCTCTTTGTTCTCGCGCCAGAGGCGATTGAAAATGTTGAACTTTGATTTCAGAATGATATTCTATCTCATGTTGTAAAGTTTTGAGGTCAGCCATGAAAATGTCAAAATATCTAAGAATTTTGCGATTTTCAGGTTTTGAGTTTACTTCACTGATGGAAGGTAAAGGACCATAAATTTGTGCATAATCTGGTTGGGGATTAACATTAGAAGACTCAGACGTTTTATGATAACCCTTGGTGTGTTAGAAGAATCCGTTGGTGTGACGAAAGTGACCGGTTTTGATAATTAAAAGGTTTGTTGTAAACAACAGTTTCTAATTTTGATTGACTCTCGTCTTCTGCATCTAATTCCTCTTGACGATGATATTCAACAACACTCATATCAGAATTATCAATTTTATATTCTGCACTGGAAACTTCAGGATTTAGTTTGAATGCTTTGGTTGAAAGTTTAGGTTTGTAATCAGCAAGATTCGGTCCATATCCATTTGGATTGGGTTTTAAAGTAAACTTTTCAATAGCAGTTACTGACTCACCATGTTTGTAAACAACAATTTTAAACTCTTTAAGTTTGCATTGCAAGCCGATAATTTCTTCAAGATGATCATCTATTCGTTTCGTTGAATGCTTTTTGTATGCAGAGAACTGTTTTTGACAAGTTAACAGCTCAGCCTTAGCTTTTTGATTTTCCAAGGTGAGAGCGTTAATTTTCTTTTTATGCTCATATTTCAGTTGTTCTATTTCAGACAACAAAGCATTCTTCGAAGCGGCTAGATCACGCATCTGTCTCTCTAAATATTTTTCGTTTTGATGAGATTTAGCAAATGCGGCTTCAAAACCTTTTTCACGGTTTTCTTGAGTTTTGAAAAAGTTGAGTTGCATTTTTAAACATTCAAAATCCTTGGTTAACAGTGCATTTTTACTTTTTAAGTCCTGATTTAATGCACAACATTCTTCAATTTGGATTGCTGGTCTGTAAGTAAGAGAGGAAGATCTGGATGAGGCGAAAGTTCATCTTGTTCAACGGGAGTCACAAGATGATCATTATTTAGATCCTCAAGTATAACCACGGAGTCAATTTGATTATCGTAGGAAACCATAAGGTCATCTTGATCATCAAATGTAACTACGGGGTCTAATTGAAAATCGTCGGAATGAGATGTAGATGACTCATTTTGAACATTCTGAGCCTTGCTGGATTCAGATGTTGGCAGAGATATTAGATCAGAGATAAATATGGTTTGTTCGGGTACCTGAGACAAGCCATCAGTGTCATACACTGGGCCTGTGTCACTCATGTGTAACTCATGCATATTAGCCATCAACATAACAACTGCATTGGTCTGCAAGTCCTCCATATCATCATCTGAGTCTGCATCTGCCATAAAACTATGTTCTTTGTCTGTGAGAGTTCCACCAGCTTCATCCTTAAGAGCCAAAAGAAGAGCCTCTTTGTGATAAGCACTGCCCCTAGTCCTTGGCTTTGGGCATGCATTAGCCAGGTGTCCCTTCTCATTGCAGTTGTAGCATCGAAGACCATTCAACCCATTTTGAGCATTTCCCTGTTCCACCACTTGAGCTATGTTGTTATTCCTACCCATAGCATTAAACCCTTGACCACCGCCCATCTGACGACCATAACCACGATTCTGAACTTCAACTCGTCCATTGTTCACAACAGCCTGATTTCGTGTGTTGGATGAGGAACGAATACGATTGTTAGATTTGTTGGTATAACGGCTAAAAGCATTAGCAATCATAACAAATCCTTGTTGCAATGCTTCGAACGGATCGGATTCCTCATTAGCTTCACTGACAAATGCTTGAGCATTGTTGTTGTTATATGGAACCAATTGATTATGTTGAGATTGTTGTGATTGATCATTTGGTGTGATAGTGGTAGTTGGTTGAGGAGGATAACTGTTTTGAGCATACAAGGCAAGTTGTTGATTTTCTGGATGTGCAGGTGAAGCAATTTAAGCACGGAGAATCCTTTCCCTATCAACTTCCTTTTCATGAGGCTTCAAATAATCATACAACAATCCGTATGTAGAATGATGCATGTTCTTCACTTGACGGAGAAAAATGACATACTTCTCCCATTCAGGACCAAGGACTACTCAGGAACTTAGTATTAACTGCAATTCTTGGCATGATGATGTTGTGTTTATCCAAATCATTGGTGATGTCTGAGAATCAATGATGATAAGACTCTAATGTCTCTCCAGGTTCAATCAAGAAGTGTTCATAAGCCAAGTAAATTTTGGATTCCATATCCTCCTGATTGAGTGCAGATCCTTCCATAAGTAGATGAATGTGTTCCCACATTGCCTTTGCAGTCTTTTGAGCATCAACACTTCGAAGAATTGGGTTTGGTAATCCTAAAAGGATATATTGCATTGCAAGCTCATCAGCTTCATAGTGTAGAAGTTCTTCTGGATTCAGGTCTGCAACAGTAGCAATGTTTGATTGTTCATCCCTTGGTGGATTAGCATTTGGATCTCCGGATACAATGACAGTAGGCATCTGAAATGGACCTTCCAAGATAACCTTCTTTAAGAACTTTCCATGTGGCTTCTTCAGATCACAAAACCTAAAGAACCTAATTACCCATTGATCGTAGTTTCCTGGAGTGAGCATTGTGGGTCTATCAAGTGATCCAGCCTCATGAATTGATTGTTGGCTGCTTAAAGCTTCACACATCTTTGCAAACCAAGTGGGTTCCTTAATAGTGTTCCTTGATGGATGTTGATTGAAATCGTTTGTGTAGGGTTGAACTTGAAGACTTGGTGGTGTTTGAACCATTTGTGGTGGAGGAATTGCTCCAAGTTGTGGAGTATGTTGTTGATTAAATTGTTGTTGATAAATTGCTTGTTGTTGATTCCATTGTTGATGTTGTGGACTTAGTTGTTGTTGTCGTTGAGAATAAGTGTAAGGGAAATAGTTAGAGTATGGTGGTTGTGACATGTTGAAAACTTGTGTTGGTAAAATGGATCTTTGTAGTCGAATGAACCTTTGTTGATGAAGAATCCTTAGGCGTAGAAATCACAATAAACCAAGTAACACTTATGCGTAAAAACACCAAAGTTACGCGTAACAGCAAGAGTTACGCGTAGAATTAGCTTACACGTAAGTGTGGAAAAAGCACTAAAGTTATGCGTAAAACAAGAAGTTAGGCGTAGAAAACTTAGGCGTAGGAATACCTTATGCGTAAGATTTTCTACGCGTAAGCTTTATGCTTATGCGTAATTTTAGGGTTTTATCCCAAGTGATCTTTTACACTATCACAGTGCAAAAGATATCCAAAGTCGACGTATTTTCAGGCTTATCCAAGCAAGAAAACACGGAGTAAGCCACAAAACTGAAGATTAAACCAAGGATAAAGTTACGCGTAAAACTAGGGTTTTGATACGCATAGCTTTACTCGTAAAATTGATTTTGCCCAAAGATGTTTCTAAACCAGATTTTTGTAATGAGATAGCTTCAATATCACCAAAATAACACAAGAGTGTGAAATTTGATGATCCAAAACATAAAAACAGTTACGCGTAGGATGAAACCCTTGTACAAAACCAAGCTTAAAAAACGATGATCCATGTGTAAAGGTTGAAACTTTTTGCCAAAAACAGTTATTTTAACACCTTAAAACATTGAAAGTACAAGAATCTTGGATTCAAACGTGTAAAAAATGTGTTTTTAAGCGAACCAAAGTATCAAACCACGCACGTATGTTCTACGCGTAAGACCAAAACTTCACAAAAAACAACGAACACGATTCACCCAACTATTTGGCGATTGATACCACTGTTAGGTCACTAGTTTTACAACACAAGCATCAATACAAGAAATAGAGAGGAGAAGAGATTGGTTGAACACGTTAAACACACACACACACACGTTAAGAGTAGCACGGTTAGGCGTAGAGTGAAAGGGAGTGAATAAAATGAACAACCAACCCTCAAGTGAGGGTTATACAAGAGTATTTATAGGAGGGAAGCTAGGGCAACACTCCTAGTCCCTTCCTTTCTCCTATGGGCTTGGGCCTAAGCTCATGGGCCTTCTACATAAGCTTAAGGCTCATAACAAACATAAAGGCCATAATTAAGCTAACTATTACATATGAATTACTAACACTTGATTTAGGATTAGGAGTGATTCCAACAGAAACAGTTAAAACACAATTACAATGAATATCACCTCATTGATAAAATTACCATGGATGAAAGATCAAACATAAGTGCTACGATTGATCCTATAATATAAGACGACAACTATGGAAAGTCGTTCAATGAGTGGCTCTCGCAAAAGTTTGGTACATGTAGCATCGGGAACACAACCAGAAAAAGAGTTTTTGTCGAATGGATGAACGATTGCCACCAAGTAACGAAGGAAGTTGGCCAAGTCCAAAGACCACCATAAGCCCCGAGGCTTTGAGTCTAATTGATAACGTCTAAAATGAACATGTTTTTAGTAGCGTTATTGTCAGTTTTGTGCATGGTATTCGGCTATATTTACTCATAACTGTTGCAAAAGTGAAAAGATGGGTATTGTGTATGTATATGTAGCCAGGTATCGCGAATAATGAAGAAATGAAGTTTTTTATGCACATTTAGAAGATTCTCAAGGAAGGAAGTTGAGCTTAGAAGCTTTTGGACTCAATGATATGGAAGCATAGTGATTTCTAAGCATCTACAGCAAGGAAAGATCAAGTTTGGCTTTGGAAATCATCAACGTAAGCAAAGAATGAAGCGTAAAGGAGAAAAGTCAACAAAAAGTCAAAATAGCAAAAACCCAGCCGATCGGTCGTAACCCGCAACCGGATCCGGCTGGGCAATTGGTCAAGAGAAAACCGATTCGGTCGGATAAGAAAACCGATCCGGTTTCTGGCACTGCAGTTACACAAAATTGCATTTATTGTTGCCTTAACTCCCCATAATCATTGGAGTCCGATCATTTCTTGATATTTACTTGGAGAGAACGTTTTTTGGTCAGTTAAGCAAGAGGTTTGGCTATATAAAGAACCTAGTACTTGTATACTAAGTGTGACACAACCAAAAGAGTGTTAGTTTACATCAAAACTAATACTAACCCTATTATTTCAGCCCAAAAGCTTAGTATTTACTGAAAAACGCCCAGGAGCAAGGAGGGAACCATTCTCATCCATTGTTTCGGTAGTTTGGAGTTGTGCGGTGATCCTAGGTGATTGGAGGCGCGTGGTTGCTACAATCCACGATTTCTAATTCTTGTAATCACAAAAGTTTAGGTATTCTATGAACTTTGTTATGGAAATCTATTCTCTTGAATTGTTTGAATTACCTTGTTATGACTTGTGTTTAGATATGATTGTTTTCATGGAGTAGTTTGTGATATACTTGTGTGTTGGAATGTAATTAATCATAATAGTGTTCTCAAAATGTGATGCATGTATATATGATCTTGTTTAAATGAGTTTGTTGGAAAAATACTAGTCTTGGTTTGATTTGTCAATAAAACATGTTTTAAGAAAAAGGACCGAAAGGATTTCTCTTGTGTTTTATTCCAAAAAGTGAAGTGACAAACTAGTATGGGGATATGGTGATTGACAACCACCATGTTTTGCTTATTAAAACAAGACTAGGAACATTTTCATCACGAAGGGTCGAAAGATTCGTAAGAACAATTTTAATAAGAACATGTTGCAAACAAATGGAACTTCTATAGGATAATCATTGGGATAAGGACCGAAAGGATTACCTAAATGTTTTTGTTCTTAGAATGATTTTTACAAACAAATACCATGGTTGGGGAATCATTTGCTTATGATTTGTGCATCATACTAAGAGTATACACCAAACCTTTATGAACACTGTTTATGGTTGATTATAAGACTACACACAAGTATATATATTTATATTCTTGATTCGTATTTCACTAGATCACACTTATTTGAGGAAGCCTTGACAAGCTTTCTTGTTAGAAACTTTTTAATCAAATCGATTTCAAACAAAAAATCCCTTGGGACGATCCCGACTTACCAAACTTTGCTATTACGGACGAGTATACTTGCTCGTATGTGTTAATAGGTTAGACGGTTAATTCGTGTTTATAAATTTTTAAAACTTGCACCAACTGGGCACATCAAGTTTTTGGCGCCGCTGCCGGGGATTTTTCTTTAATTTTCTTTTATTTTCTTTGAAATTAGTAGTTTTGAAATCATAATAAAAAAAAAAGTTTTGGTTACAAACTAACCGATTCGGTTGGTTAGCCAACCGAATCCGGTTGGACATTCTGTGAAAATTTTCTAGTACGAATTTATTTGTCTATCTTTTTAGTTCATTGTGTTTTGATTTCTAGAATAATTCTTGTGGTTTAATCATTTCTTAGATTTATTTTTTATTTTCTTTACATTTGTCATTTAGTAGTTAATCAAGTTTTAATTAATTTTAATATTCATAGTTAATGGTAAATGGTTAGATATTAATTTTTCTTTCAGTTATTAGTTTAATTAATTTAATAATAGAATTTAATTGGTAGTTATTTTAGTTTTAGTTTTGGTTTTAAATGAGATTTAACATGTTATTCAATTATTAGTTCATGAAGAGTTTTATTTAATTAACTGGAGTTAGTACACCTTAATGACACTTAATTTGCATTAATATCTCTAATAAATAAATAAATATATATATATATATATATATATATATATATATATATATATATATATATATATATATATATATATAATTTTCGATCAAACCGATCGGTTGCAACCCGCAACCGGATCCGGTTCGTATTTCTGTCTAACATTTTCAACCAACCGATTCGGTTGGTGATCCAACCGAATCCGGTTGGAGTTTCTGAGTTGATTTTTATTATTTTTAGGTTTTGAGTTTTATTTGAGTTTTTAATTTTGTTAGGTGTCTTAGTTTGTTTTATTACATGTTTTTATAGTTTGTTCTTGTTTTTACTAACTTTAACGCTAATCATTCGGGATTTGTTTTGTTTTGCTTTGTTAAGTTGTCTAGTAACATGGATAGTTTGAGCGGAATCTCGGAATACCTTCGTACTTTGGATGAAATGTTCAAGGATACCGGAAGTTCATTAGAAAAGATTGGAGGAATTTTGGAGGAAAGCATGAAAGAATTGGGAATTGACACGGGTGATATGGAAGAAGTATGTGAAAACAAGGTTCAACTACCCAAAAAGGAAAGAGTCATAGTGTTCACACAAGCACCGTTAACGGTGTATGATTCGCCGTTAATGAGATTTGGAACGCCTTGTAGCGTGGAAGGAGTAAGTGCTTGGGATGCACAGCTCAATATGGCTTATGGAGAGAATTATATCTTGGAAAAGGTTCTTGACGAAATCGGTCATGTGCGTATGGACTATGAAGCCTATGGAAGAAAGATGGTCAAAAATCTGAAGGTCAATATTCATGGACATATTTTTGAAACTGATTTTGTTGTTTTAGAAGAAGGGAATGCGGATGAACCTAATGTGTGTTTTGGTCGAGATTTTCTTGTCACGACTAAGTGTCAAGTAGATTTTGGTATGGGAGAAATGAGGATTAATATAACTGAGTTGGAAGAAGGAAAAGGAGTAAACGAGATGCTAGTGGAAGTTTGTGCAAACATGGAAGAGAAAGAGGTGGAAGTGGTTAAAATGGGAAAAGCAAACCGAAAGAAACCATCATCAAATAAACTAACCCCAACAACAACCTCCACCACCAAAAATGATTACACACCATCGTCACCTACCACTACTATCAAACCCTTAACCGACAACAAAAAAGAAGCTATTTTAGAGAACCTAGAACAAAAAATTCTAGAGCTCAATGAAAAGAAACCGGTTATAGAAGTTCTCCAAGATTATGTGCTTTACCGTAAGAAGTTGGATGCATTGATGCTAGCAAGGGCTAGGTTGGAAGATAAGAATCTCACGGAGGAGGAGCGAGATCGAATTTTGTTTAAAGGCATGCCAAGGAAAGAGAAGGATCCGGGTAATTTTGTGTTGCCGATCAAAGTAAATGGAACTACACCAGTTTATGCTTTAGCTGATACGGGGTCGAGTGTTAATGTGATGCCGTATCCATTGTTCAAAACTTTGGGACTAAGTAATCCGTAACCTAATCATTCTAAGCTTACTATGGCGGATAACACTCAAGCAAAGGCAATGGGAGAAGTTAAGAATGTAAGAGTGCAAATTGGCTACCAACCGTATTTGGCAGATTTCCTTGTCTTGGATATTCCGGTGGACAAGAGTTTACCGCTATTGTTGGGGAGACCATTCTTACGAACTTGTGGAGCAATTATAGACATGGGAAGAGGCACCATGACTATTGACGATGGGATTTCGAGGCAAACATACTACCCAAAACCAAGAGGACCAATTTTAGAATGTATGGAAGATTTGGAATGGATGGAAGCAAAGGATGATTTAACTTGTTTTGAAGTGGGACGTGATGTCCACGGAAATCCAATGTACGGACCTTTAACTCCGCCTTATTTCGATATAGAGGACGAAATGGAACGTGCATTTGCGATAGAAGCTTTCTATAACCCATTCAAAAACATACTAGTTTACAAGAAGTTGACCGACTTTTTAGGATCTTTACCGGTGCAACTTAAGAATTTGGAGTGGAAACCCGAAGGGTCGGGGACTTACAAGAGACAAACCGGAGATGGAGCATGGCATGTTAAGTTTGATATACTATGCCCGGACGGACGAAGATTTATGAGAAAATTCAAAACTTTTGAAACGTTCCGTGAGTTGACCGGAAAATTTCAAAGCGAGGATATTCTAAGACAAGAGTATTTTGAGGAATTTTGAGGAGAAGGCAAAGACCGTAATAACAAGCAATCATTTGCTTGAATGTCATAACTATTTCTTTTGATTTGATGCATTAGGATTTTTTTTTTCTTATTTATTTTTCATTTTATGATTGAGGTAATTTGGTTTAATGCATTATGACTATGAGTTTTGAGTTGAAGTTTGGATTAGTTCATTAGTATGATGAGTTTTTTTAGATTGGATTAGTGTTCAAAATTTCATATGGTGAATGAATGTTGTGTGAATCTTTAGCAGGAATTTTTGAGTAAAAATGTTGCTTGGAGGGTAAATGCCTAAGTAACATGTTAAAAAAAGCAAAAAATGAAAAAGCAAACCGAAACGGTTGTGTCCTTGACTGAACCGGTTGCACCAAAGTACAAAAATTTCACTTTTCCAAAAAAAAAAAACACACACACACACTAATTCTCCAGGTGGTTTTGCAAAAATTCATCCAAGAGGAGCAGATTGAAGGTTGTTTAAGTTGTAGGAAAACATCATGGCACCCAAACAAGTAAGCATCTACATTCAATTAACTCAATTAAGGTTTAATTAGAGCATTTGATTCGAATTAAATATTAGGTCACCAATTTGGGGGTTTTTGTTATAATTCGAATTAAGTGGTAATATTTTAGGATTGAGTGGGTAATTGATATAGGAGTGCATTACAACAAGAGATTGATTGATTGATTCACCATAGAATGGATGTTAGATGATAAGATTTTTCGGAATTAGTTGGGTTGTGCTTATGAAACGAGATAAGTTGCAATTGGTGGTTCATTATGATGGATGATATGTTTTTAAGAGTAATGGATGCCTCATTATTAGAACGAATGATTTAAAGATATAGGATATTCAGAATGAGTTCTAAGTTGTTAGATGTTTGATGATTTGAAAAGCAAGATTAGAGTAATTCTAGGATTTGGAATCATTGAGGATGATAGAATGCGATCTAAGAGTGGTTTGGGCGTTAGAAATTCGAGTTTATGAGGATTTTGAGGCAAAAGCCTTACGCGGTCTGCACAACCGATTCGATTGCGCATTGAAACCGAACGGTTGGTGTTTGACAAATTGGAAACCGATTCGGTTGGTGATCCAACCGAATCCGGTTGTGGTTTCTGTGTTGAATATTGTGTGAAATTTTGAAATGAATCTTAGAGGGTTCTTTAACCTTCTTGTTTGTTCTAACACTCTCATATGGTCTTATATTTGTGATTTCTACAGAGAATTATTGTAGGGAGCTCGAGTGGGGAGGAAATTCCAATGAACCCGCTTGTTACAAAGTTTTGTGAAAGGAACGAGAAGAAGAAGGTTAAGTATAGTGTGAAAACGGAGGCAAATACTAATTTAAAGTTCAAAAATCTCACTGACGGGGAGAAACATGCTTTTCGGGAAAGGTTGTCGAAGTTACAACATAGGACATGTTTGGTTCCGAGGGTGATTGATTGGGATTTATTTGAGGAATGTGATTGTGAAGATGAGTTAAGAGGAATGATGCGAACGTCTTATGTATATCCAGGAGATGGAGATTCGTTCAATGATTTGTCATGGGAAAGAGCATTTAGCGTCAATGAAGAGGTCTATCGAGAATGGTGTATGGAATTCTTTTCAACCATGTATTTTGAAAGAAAGGTGGATGTTCGGAACTTGATGACGGAGATTTGTGTTTGGTTTAGGCTTTGTGGAAGGGATCATGCTTACACGTTTCCAGCTTTTGGCATGGCTCTTGGTTTGTATGAGCCACATGAGGTTAATCATCGATTATTTGAAACTCACTTTTCTAGACTTCAGAGGTTTGAAAAAGACTACCCTAGTATTCCCGCTTATTGGAATCAAGTGGGAGATCCTACTTGCGTTAGGAGGAATGCTTCAACCATCAGGAATCCGTTGATTAGGATACTTCACAAGTTGATTGTGACCGGGCCATTTAATAGATTTGGAAGCAGGGACAAATGTCAGAAACCGGACTTATGGGTTATGAAGTTACTGGAAGAAACTAAGGACGGTAATGCCATTTGGCAGATAGCCGAATATTTGTCTAGGAGAGCCCCGGGAATCAAGAGCAACAGTAACATTTGTGGAGGACATTTTGTGACAAAATTGGCGAAGAATCTTGGGTATTATGTTGATGAGGAATTGGCTAAGTGTGGAGAGCCAAAGTATAGTGAAACGTGGACTGCGAAAGGTTTTGGTAATGCTTTGAACAGGAGATTGAAAACCGTAGGGTTATGGATTGAACCAAGACCACAACAGCAACCACCACAACAGCAAGGGAATATACCAATGGAGAACGTGCAAATGGGTACGTCCAGTAGTTTTGATTCAGGTTGGGGAGAGTGGAACCAACATCTAGATGAGATTCAATGTAGGGATGTGTGGAGAGACTCGATGATGTTGAGAAACAACTACATCAATGATTATTCGATGCCTATCTTTCAACACATGGCTCGTGAAGCCAATTATGAGTTGCCACCCTACAATCCACCAAATGTTCCACCGTATCCTTTTCCTTACACTTCTTATCCTGGACCCTATCCGTATCCATATCCTGGGTACGCACCGTTTCCTGATCCAATGCCCCCATATGGTCGATTACCTGAAGTTGGAGGAACAAACTACGAGGTTGGAGGATCATCATCAGGAGTTGGAGGTAAGAAGAAAAAGAGGAGAGTTCGTTCAGAAATTATAGACGAAAACTACGTAACCGAAAGTGACGATGATGAGTATGATGATGAAGAAGGAGAAGACTCGTGAATTATGGTTTCGAAAACAATGGTCATGTTGTGTTTTTAAAACAATTTCTATCTTTTGATCCATTTCTTTAGGATGTTTGGTGTATTTTGTTTGGTTCTATCTAGTTTTTAGTAGTTTTGTTTTGTTTTGTGCATTTCGTGTTGCAGTTTTTTTTTGTTTGCAGGATGAATGTGTTGGAAGCTTATTGATGGTCAAATGTTTCGAGTTGGATAACTCACAGGCTTGCTAATGACCCAATGTGCATATTGCATATTCTATCCCGTGGTATCTTTTAACTATTTTTTCCCATTTTCTTTACTTTGAAGTTCATTTTTCATTACATTGAGGACAATGCAAAACTTAAGTATGGGGGAGGGAAGAAAATAGGAAAAATGATATGCATTTTTATTTTTTTTAGATAACTTTTGGATGCAAGTGATTAGAAGAAATTCGCCCTTGATGGTCTAATGGTTTTCACGCGTTATTGATACTTAAAATACATAACTTGGAATTTCAATGGTAAAGTGAGAATTTTTGAATATTTTTTTTGAATTTGAACCAAATTACTGAAGTAATTCATTTTGGATTCGATAGCATTTTCTAGCATGCATAATAGCCTTTTTCCCACATTTTTGTGAGGTTTCTTTTTGTATAAAACACATCTTTTGTTTTATATTTGCTATGAGTGTGCCGGTGATTATGTCGATTCTAGAACTTGTACAAGTTATGCATTACGGTTAAAATCACCTTCGAGTGATCTAAATATTTTCAAGTGATAAGAGGCACCTTAGGAATAAAACCAAATGGCCTTCCATTTTTACATCTAATGATATATTAGCCAACCACATTGGTTAGTTAACCACCCACATGGACCCATTTTGTTAGTGCTCATCTTTAGCACTAGATACCCTTAGTTACACCCTTTGAGCCAATCTTTTCAGTTGTTAAGTCCAGAAAAATACAAAAATATTTTACACTTCAAGCTTTAGCCAACCCTTATCAAGTCTATTGGTTTGTTACTAGTTGTTTGGAATGATTGGATTGTTGTTTTTGATGATTATGAAGAAGATACACTTTGTTTATAGTGTGTACCATTTTCCATCTTGGATGAAAGAGACGTCTTTCTCGATTTTTTTTGGTGTATGCTTATACTAAGTGTGGGGGAATGTATAAAAAAAAAAAAAAAAAAAATCGTTATAGCCAATGAGCTATATGAGGGATATTGATTAGCCATTGAGCTAAATTGAGTTATACATATTTGCGGAGAATCGATATGTGAAGAGGAGTAATAATCATTTTTCGGGATCGTGGTTTGTATGATGACTAGCAACATGGAGGTTTGGACTTGATTTTATTTTTATTTTAAAACCAATTTCATAAACTATCCCATGCCTTATCCATACCTTTTATGAACCCTCAGCCTTAACGTTATAACCCGAATAAAAGACATATTTGATGAATTTATTTTCTTTGTTTTGATACTTGTACAAGCTTATGGTAAAAAGCATTGATCATGACTAGGCATTGAGTGATTTACATATACCCACCAATATATGAGTGTTGAGTAAAATCTTAAAGCCATTCGTGAGGTGTTCTAGTTATGTTATCTAAAGTGTTTGGTTCATTTTTAGAAAATTTTCACATATTATAAGCAAACCAATGATTATCTTTTATGGTAATTGTTACATTTTTCTGGAACCATGGTGTTATAGACCATTGAAATCAATCTTTGCAAATGTTAGACCTACTCGAGGGCGAGTAGAGCTTAAGTGTGGGGGAATTTGATAACGTCTAAAATGAACATGTTTTTAGTAGCATTATTGTCAGTTTTGTGCATGG
Organism: Chrysanthemum seticuspe; assembly: GCA_019973895.1. NCBI lineage: Eukaryota > Viridiplantae > Streptophyta > Magnoliopsida > Asterales > Asteraceae > Chrysanthemum > Chrysanthemum seticuspe. Next base: position 75,829,607 of record BPTQ01000005.1, read on the forward strand.
TATTCGGCTATATTTACTCATAACTGTTGCAAAAGTGCAAAGATGCGTATTGTGTATGTATATGTTAGCCAGGTATCGCGAATAATGAAGAAATGAAGTTTTTTATGCACATTTGGAAGATTCTCAAGGAAGGAAGTTGAGCGTAGAAGCTTTTGGACTCAATGATATGGAAGCGTAGTGATTTCTAAGCATCTACAGCAAGGAAAGATCAAGTTTGGCTTTGGAAATCATCAACGTAAGCAAAGAATGAAGCGTAAAGGAGAAAAGTCAACAAAAAGTCAAAATAGCAAAAACCCAGCCGATCGGTCGTAACCCGCAACCGGATCCGGCTGGGCAATTGGTCAAGAGAAAACCGATTCGGTCGGATAAGAAACCGATCCGGTTTCTGGCACTGCAGTTACACAAAATCGCATTTATTGTTGCCTTAACTCCCCATAATCATTGGAGTCCGATCATTTCTTGATATTTACTTGGAGAGAACGTTTTTTGGTCAGTTAAGCAAGAGCTTTGGCTATATAAAAAACCTAGTACTTGTATACTAAGTGTGACACAACCAAAAGAGTGTTAGTTTACATCAAAACTAATACTAACCCTATTATTTCAGCCCAAAAGCTTAGTATTTACTGAAAAACGCCCAGGAGCAAGGAGGGAACCATTCTCATCCATTGTTTCGGTAGTTTGGAGTTGTGCGGTGATCCTAGGTGATTGGAGGCACGTGGTTGCTACAATCCACGATTTCTAATTCTTGTAATCACAAAAGTTTAGGTATTCTATGAACTTTGTTATGGAAATCTATTCTCTTGAATTGTTTGAATTACCTTGTTATGACTTGTGTTTAGATATGATTGTTTTCATGGAGTAGTTTGTGATATACTTGTGTGTTGGAATGTAATTAATCATAATAGTGTTCTCAAAATGTGATGCATGTATATATGATCTTGTTTAAATGAGTTTGTTGGAAAAATACTAGTCTTGGTTTGATTTGTCAATAAAACATGTTTTAAGAAAAAGGACCGAAAGGATTTCTCTTGTGTTTTATTCCAAAAAGTGAAGTGACAAACTAGTATGGGGATATGGTGATTGACAACCACCATGTTTTGCTTATTAAAATAAGACTAGGAACATTTTCATCACGAAGGGTCGAAAGATTCGTAAGAACAATTTTAATAAGAACATGTTGCAAACAAATGGAACTTCTATAGGATAATCATTGGGATAAGGACCGAAAGGATTACCTAAATGTTTTTGTTCTTAGAATGATTTTTACAAACAAATACCATGGTTGGGGAATCATTTGCTTATGATTTGTGCATCATACTAAGAGTATACACCAAACCTTTATGAACACTGTTTATGGTTGATTATAAGACTACACACAAGTATATATATTTATATTCTTGATTCGTATTTCACTAGATCACACTTATTTGAGGAATCCTTGACAAGCTTTCTTGTTAGAAACTTTTTAATCAAATCGATTTCAAACAAAAAATCCCTTGGGACGATCCCGACTTACCAAACTTTGCTATTACGGACGAGTATACTTGCTCGTATGTGTTAATAGGTTAGACGGTTAATTCGTGTTTATAAATTTTTAAAACTTGCACCAACCGAGCACATCACTAACTTAAAGAATCGTAAATAAAGAAAAGTGCTCTTTCGGGAGACAATCCGAATTATTCCTTTAATTTGTTTTATTTCCATTTCTGTTGGGTTTTGTGTTTTTAACCAATTTTGCAGGAAAACGGAGAAAAGTTGTTGCAACATGCTGAATGGGGACCTGATCTGTCCACAGTTATGGCGTAACTCATTCTTATGGTTACGCCGTAACATACTTTTTGCAGCAGTTCTTCTCAGAGCATTACCAATTACGGCGTAATCCCATGCAATGGTTACGCCGTAGCTACACTCCTGTAGCATCTATCGGGTTTTGCTTAATTACGGCGTAACTCCTTATATGGGTTACGACGTAACTATCCTCTATAACACTTCTTTCTTTTTAAACACAATAACCTTGTATTAGTTTTTAAATGAACTTTGTGGGTATGTTCCCTGTAAGCCCTCACGAGACTACACTCTTCCACTTGGGACACCAAGTGGTTTAAAAAGCTTGTTGCATACGCTAAATGCAACCGTGATTCCTACAAAAGTAAGTTATGTTTCTTTTTCATTTTTCTTTTTCGTTTTTAAGAATTATGCTTGTCGGTAGTGTGATTTCAGGGATTAAAGTTTGCTCGTGGGTGCTTATACGAAGGCACGATTCTTTTTGTGGGCCTTCTTTCTTTTTGGAGTAAATTTCAGGGAAGTTCTCGCTCTAATTCTAGTATTCTCTTCACCTTTATTTAATGCTTAGTACAAAAGACACTTTGTACATTTCAAGTGGGGGGACGGGAGTAGAATTGTATCTTGAACTTTATTTTGCCTTTGTTTTTCTTGTTTATTTTGAAAAATTATGCCGTTTTTAAAAATTTGACATGTTTTTCTTAACCTAACTAGATTAGACCTTAGCCGAGCACATTATAACCTTTGATATTATATGGTGAGATTAGCCTTATCCGTTTCCTAATTTTTACCCCAAATCCACCAGATTATGAGTGTGCCGGTAGCTTGTAAACTTTAGAACTTGGCCTTTGCATCATTTCGAGACCATAGACGAGATATGTTGAGTTAGCTCGATGTATTTGGACTTTTCAGTTTAAGAAGGCAGTATTATAGGATTATCACCCAAATAGCCTATCATTGTGTGTCTGTCGATTAGTTTCCTAGACTTCTCAACCCCCATGTTAAACCCTTTATTGCACTTACCTTTAGTGCAAGATACCCATAGATACACCCATCTGATCCATTCTGTAGCATATTGGATTTCACATACACATCAAACCATGTTTATATGGGGCGTACACCTTAAGGGTTTTAGAGAGAGAAAGTTTAGAGGTTTAGGGAACTTAGAGAAAGAAAGAAAAATCTTATTATGAGCTCCGACCCTCTACCTTGGGAGGTAGAGGGTATTTATAGTACCTTACACAAAACGCCACCTACGGGCTGTGGATCAGGCATACAGTGGGTAAAGACCCGTCCGTCCTCCACGGTGTTACTTAACTAAATACTAACTAACATTAAACAACTACGACTACGGGCTTTCTAACGATTACATATACTTGAGGTGACCGACACTTTAATAACTGGATTTTCTAAATCCTAACAATCTCCCCCTAAGGGAGGTCACCTCAAATTACATAGAGTACATATATATATATATATATATATATATATATATATATATATATATATATATATATATATATATATATATATATATATATATATATATATATATATATATATATATATATATATATATATATATATATATTACATTAAGACTGTTCTTGGATTCTTGTTTAAGTTCATTGCTCTATAGCCCGTAGTCTTTGATTCTTCATGTTTTTGATGTTTGGTTAATCCAAGTGGAGGTCTTTAACTGATCCACATGATGATAAGTTTTGAGCCAACTTTGAGATCATCAGCTTCCATAAATCTCTGACTCTTCCTTTGTAGTGTTGACATTATGTGATGTTGTGAGATTGGACCGACATGCTCACATTCTAGATCATGATTTCTTCTCATCAGAGTAGCGGAAGCTTTAGTTGTTTCATGATATTTGTAGCAGCGTAGCAGAAGCATGGGGTGAGAATATCAGAATCGTTGATGCGTTTATCATGATTTATTTAGAGATGAATGTGTTGTGTGAGCATGCGGCCATGGATTGACCTCTCAATTCCGATCAGCTGCAAACGTTGGGTGTATCTGCATACAACAGTTAGCAATAAAGCGCACAAAAAATGTCTTTGAACACTTTTGTTGAATTGAGGTACACGGCCCATGGTTTCCCGTTGATCAGTACAAGTACTGCCTGGGATCAGGCATAATTCCGAAGAATCTCCTTGACAGGGTTTCGCAGCTGCTCTAGCTGTTCTCAAACCAGAATGTATGAAAGAAGACAACACAGAGTGAGTGGACCAGCGAATTGAGATTCACTGATTGATGAAAAGAGATTTGAAAAACAATCGTGTACTGCTCAATATAATGTGTTTTTGCAGTACAATGAAGGTTTTTAAGGAAAATCAATTATCAATCATAAACTCCTTTTATTTTTGAAATATTAATACACAGTCGATGTGCAAGAGAAAAGAATTTTAAGCACAACGACTGGTTTTTCAAAGGTATCCGTCAATCCATTACCTGAACCAGGATTGATTCATAATTTTGAATCGCCCCATTGTTTATGTTCAGTTGTCACATGGTTGATCTATTGGATAGATCTCACATGCCACCTACCAAGAGCTTGATTGATGTTGGCTCTAGAAGGCTTTCCATCTTCATTGTGAGTATGTTGGCATATCACTCAGATGTTCTGGCAATACCACAAGGATAATGCGTAGGACTCATAAAATACATTCTCTCTTTCCACATTGTGTGAAACAGAGAGTCTTTATTAACAGTGTCCTAATGAGATTTATTGATGATCTCGTGGCTCTAGACTCAATAGTGCACATTTGGTTCCAATGCCAGAGACTAGGGAGAGGGTCTCCTTCTTCAATATCAACAATCTCTAAGAGAAAGTCAATAGATTATGTAGGTTCCCCGTGAGAATGAAACAAGCCCTTTTAAGAGGAACTTGAGTAGCTTGGGAAGTTTAGTGTAGTGCGTCACTGGGTCCATGACGTCTTGTCTTCAATACCGGCATTACCTTAGTAACCACCAGTAGCATATGTATTGAACCCGGTTACTGCCCTAAGGTTGAATTATTGGAGGGCTACTTCTTTTCACCCTTTTTATATTCAATTCTTTTTCATTCTTCAACCCCTTCAGTGCTTACCGAGACTTCATAACTAGAACCTTGTTGGGTTTATTCTAGTTCTAGCTCTATCTCAGTCGGCACTCTTCCCTTATTCTCACTTTTCTCCTTTTTTCATCATACCTAAGGACTTCTACACTATCTAGTGGATTATCCCTGGGTAGATCCCTCCGGTTCTGGCTGGATCATGGGAACAAATACCTAACCTAACCATCCTTATAACAGCATACATAAAGTAAATTTGGTCGGTCTTTTTGGTATTGTTCTTCTGCCATTGGAACCAATTGAAAACCATTTGAAAATCAATCTAGGTACTTGTGATATAATATCAAAGCATTTTGTACCTTAATTGTTTTGATCATTTAGAAATGCTTCCCCTCAACATGTGCATATGATTATGAAATTGTTTATCACATGGAGACAAGAGGAAGAATTCACTTCTTTGATTAACATTTTCTAAAAATATTTACATCACCTTCCCGATCAAAATTAGTGTTTCAAATACTGTTAAAGATATTTTTTGAAAAGGATGTGGTTTTCAAAAAAATTGCTCCCCCTCAATATGTGCATCGAGATTCGAAAGTGTTTTGCACATATTAGGGAAAAGCTGCACTTAGAGACAAATCAATCACGTTTCAATCCTTTTTGGTTTGATATAGATGCTCCCCCTTAACATGTGCATGGAAAATTTTGAAATCGTTTGGTACATGTAGGGAGGAGAGCTTGCTAATCACTTACAAACCATTTGTCGAATTATCTGTTTAAATCCAATTTAAATCACAATATTCTCTGTCACACCCCCAAATTACCTGTTTTGCAGCGGAATGGAATTCCTGGGGATTGACTGTCATAGCATCACAATTACAGATATATTGAACGACCTAAAGTGTCGTTTGGAAAACACATCGTTTGATTTAATAAAACAATCAGAGTTTACAAAGTTCAGGTCCCAAATGAAAATCAACTTGTGTGGAAATAAGTTTGTTACAATTCAAACGATGTTTAAAGTGAGTAAAACCCAAGTGAGACGCGTCGTCACCGCGACTCTAAGATGTGTCCACATGCATGCCATGAAGTGAATGCCTTAGATACCTGAGATAAAACATGCTAAAAAGTGTCAACACAAAGGTTGAGTGAGTTCATAGAGTTTGTGTTGAAATGTAAAGCCTTTCAAAAATCGTTTATGCAGCAAAGGCATTGTAAATCCACTCAGTTTCAAGTTCCGCCCATACAAAACTTGTAACCTGTGTATTCACAACCCATTGCCAAAATGTGATATAGTTTATGTTCAAGCCCACATCGTCAAATGAATTCACAAAATAGTGCCTAACTTAATGTATCCACAGTTACTTAATATAACACATAATTCATACGGTTTCAAATTGTTCCATGACCATTAGTTCAGGATTGTACCAAGACCATTAGTTCAATGATTCTACCAAGACCATTAGTTCACTGATTATACCCAGACCATTAGCTCAATGAATATACCAAGACCATTAGCTCAATGAATATACCAAGACCATTAGCTCAATGATAATACTAAGACAATTCTAAGCATGGCAAAACTGTTACTTCGTATGACTAAACATTCAGTTCAGATAACATATAGTTTGCAAATAGTCATGAATGTAATAAAAATTATTGAGCATGTATCTCCCCCAAAGAGTTTCATAAATAATTAAAACGAGAAAAAGTGGGGCTATGACTCACAGTAATCCTTAAATGTTTAGAGTAACTATGAAAGTAATTGAAAATAGTTGAGCATGTATCTCCCCCAAAATAGTTATGAAAGCAAGTAAAAGTAGGGGCTATGAAACTCACTTGGACAATAATGCGATGGCAAAAGTGGATACACTGAAACGTAGCGTGAATCTCGAAAATGACCTATTATGAATGATATGATACGTAATGAGTTATGATGTAACGTTATGCATGCATTTCGTATGTTATTTATACCATTTGTGAGTTTTGAAAATAATACTTATCGTCGAAAAATACTCTTTTGACGTCTTGACCATTCTTAAATCACTTTACAAGTATTTACGTCAAAATGTCATCCTACAATGGTTTTGTAATGATTTATAGTGAAATTATCACTTTTCGTTGCAAAATAAAGTCATCGGAAATTTCATGAAATTGACAAAAATGGCTTCGAAAAACTAGTCGTAAAATGGTGTGCGTCGATCGTTAGGAAACGAACTCGACAGTTTTAGAAAGTTTGTATCGAAATCTAAAAGTTTCAGTTCAGGAGTTTTCGACATAAAGGTCTCGATCATAAAGCTAATAAGGGCTAAAGATGGTGGTTTTGTCTAATTGTTGTGTAAAAAGTGAGTTTCGGCCAATTTTAAGCATCCGTAAATAATTTATTACAACTCCGCTATACAAACGGTCGATCGTTTTGAAAAATATGCTCGGTGATCTTGATTTTATTAGAAGACATTTCGTTCCAAAAAGTTCCACATCCTTGTTAAAAACAGCCCTTAACATGGTCGTTTTGGTTACCGTAACACTTGTCTCGTAAAAATAATATAGTTTTTCTGAAAATAATAGTTACGGCAATTTTATGAAAACGTGCATATCTTTGTCGTTTCAAATCCGTTTTCTACGTATAATACGTCCTTAGCTTCGTATCAAAGTATACTAATATATTTTTGATAAGTCGAAATAATTTGTGAAGCTTAAGGCTCGTTTTTGACTCGAACAAAACAATAATAGGTTGCTGAATTTTCTGAAAAATATATATTTCGTCGTCAAACTTTAAAAATTCATAACTTCTTCGTTATAACTCCGTTTTAATCCGTTCAAGCGGCCACGGATTCGTTTTAAAGTATATTTTCTAAATATCAAGGCCAAAATTTAGTTCCTACTGTCGGATTTTCCAGAAAAATAAAATAAGGACAGAACACATTTTATACATATCGAAAATAATTTTTCTCGTACTAAACCTATTCTAATCCCTTCAAATCAACTCCAAAGCTAATCTAATCCTACCATACACCTTCTTAGGGTGTCATGGGTTCCTAGACATCATCAAGACCAAAGTATACCAAGGGGATAATTATAGGATGACCTTATATATATATATTTCTAAAAATCATGTAAAAATGGTATAAACAACACAAATCATGCATGCTTGCTCCAAAAATGAAGAGATACTTATGAAATGAAAAGGAGATATGAAAAATATAAATGATATGCTTACAAGTTAATATGATGAGGTGCAAAGAACAAGGTTTAGCCTAAACACTCTAGATTTTTATTTCAAAATCTTATAAAGAGTATTATCTAGATTGTATAAAACTTGAGCTTGATAAAAATTTTGTGATCCCTTTGAGCTCCTTTGTGAAGGCCGGTTTTGAAGAGAGACAACCAAGAGAGAAATATTTTTATCAACTTTGAATTATTAGAGATAGAATGAAGTGAATGAAATGAGTCAAGGTCTTTGGAGTATAGATCTAAACATCAAGGAAAAATTTTCACCAAAACATTAAATGCAACCCCCCCTTGGTCGGCCAAGGGGGGAAGCATTTGTCAAAATTATATATATATTTTTTTCTTTCTTACTTGTTGTAAAATTGTTAAAATAAATGTGTAAGTAAATGTTAGGTAATAATAACTTGTAAGGTAAATGGTAGTTTTTAGGTACAAGTAAATTTTTAATAGATCAAAGTTGGGTATAATGAAATCATAAAAATTTTAAAAATACATTCCTTGTGAAATTTGAGTGATATAAAAATTATCATGCAGTTTTTAAGAAAAACGTCGTAATAATATAAATTTAACGATTTATATACAAAATAAATTTAAAACACTAGGTAAACTCAAAATATAGTTTTTATAAACTAAATGTAAATATAAAAATATATCGGGATCATTTTTGGAAGTAACGGATTAAATGCTCAAAATAATAACTCACGCGATAACGTTTATTTAATATAAAATTTACGCGTTTGATGTGAAATGAAATGTCATGAATGAACTAACGTGATGCAAATGATGTTAATGAAATGTAGACTAAACTTAGTCCATATGAAATGTCCGTGACGATATGATCATGAATTCGCCGCTAAACCATTAATGTTACGCGAATTTGGAACACGTAAACCTAGTTTACGATAAATGATGAAATAGTGAACTTGAGAAATGACCTAAAATTTCGGGTTGTCACATTCGCCCATCCAAAAAGGAATTCAGTCCCTGAATTCAGTTCGTGTTAGTCTATCGAATTTTTGAGTTTGTGATGAATACCGAGGAAAGAAGACATGAAGAGGTGTCGTTACGGTTATTGATGATTGAGAGTGTACAAAACATCATCGTAAAGAAAATATCGGATGAATCTCTCATAAGCAACACTTTGACTTGGAACATGTGAAAATTTTGCTTGCACCAAGATTTATAAATAACCGCTCCCAACATAACGTGATCCCTCCAGAATTAGACATAGTTAGCTAGGCTATGCATAATTAAGGAACGATGACGTAACGGTCGGTTTAGTTGTTAGAACTCTCGATGCTTACAAGGATTTAAACCGTGTCGTTAAAATGGTCGATGAAGTAAAAAGAAGTAAAATTCTCGTAAGTAATAACAAATCGGAAAGAAATAAGTACGATAGATGAGAATATTTTACAACGAGTGGTTTAGCAAAAGTAGTACATCTTAAGTTATAAAGATTCGGATACGATGGAAAACATAAACTTTGTACAACATAGTACATAAGGAAAATTAAGACTGTTAGTTTCCAAACTTCTTCAGTCTTCCGCGTTGTTGTGACCATGACGAGCTTCTCCTCCTCCTAACATGTATGCATTCCCATGAGCACCTTCAACTTGTTGACCTTGGTTTTGAGGACATTGATTTCGATAGTGTCCTTGCTCCCCGCATCTGTAACATGTAACCATGGCCTTGCCTCTACAATTCCTGGCAAGGTGTCCCAGTTGTTGACACTTGTAGCACTTAGCAGGACAAAGACCCGTGTGATGATACTTACATCGATTACATAGTGGGTAGGTTCCAGCATAACCTCTGCCTTCTATTGGTGCAGCAGCATAAACCATTGCAGTTTCTTGCCCTCTATTCTGTTGTTGATGATGGTTAGTGTTACGGTTTTGGTTGTTGTTGTTATAACCTCCTCGGTCGTTTTCCCATTTCCTTTTATTGTGGTTAGTTTGGTTGTTGGTGTTGTTGTTGATGGTGTGATTATTGTTATTGTTGTCGTGGTTATTGTTGTAGTTGGTGCGGTTGTTGGTATTGTTGTTACGGTTAGTGTTGGTGGTGTTGCCCCTCTTTACTACTTGTGCCATAAGCTTTTGAGACAATCGAATAGATTCCTCAATTGTTTGCGGATCAAAGGAAGTCACATCGCCTTGAATAATCTCAGGAAGTCCTTCAATGAAAGCCTCCAGTAGCTTCTCATTATCCGAAACCATAGATGGGCATAACACGGCCAATTCTTGAAACCTTCGAATGTAAGTATCAATGTCATACCCAATAGTTACCAACTCATAGAATTCGGTCTCCAACTTCTTCACCTCCGTACGCGGACAAAACTTCTTTGTTACCAAACCCTTGAATTGCTCCCAAGTAAGCTTGAAAGCATTCTCCATTCCCATCGGTTGAGCATATGAGTTCCACCACGACAATGCTCCATCAAGTAGTGTACTCGTAGCAAACTTGACCTTACTATCATCCGGGCAATTACATAACAGAAATACGGACTCCAATTTCTCGAACCATCGAACCATGGCAGTGGCTCCTTCGGTACCTCTAAACTTCATGGGATCTCCACTTTTGAAATCCTCATATGAACAGCTTTTAACCCCGGACCCTCCTGCATTTCCTGCAGCAGCAGCAGCAAGCTTTGCGGCTTCAGCAGCAGCCGCGGCCTCGGCAGCAGCAGCAGTCACCGTTTCCCTTTCAATCCTTAATGCCTCTGCTACACTATCCCTTACCAACTTTTGAATAGCTGCTTGTGTCATTTCAGCTGTGGCTTTCTTCGGTGCCATATCTTCTTCAAAACAAGAGGAAATGTGAGACGTAGCAAAATCCGATGTTAATAATAAACGCTCCAAAGAAATGTGATAAGAATGATAAGTTTGAGGTTATCTTTCAAAATGATCGACGGTTTCCCAAAAGATGGGTTATGAGATGTTGTAAGTGCTTCAAATGTATGGTGGTTTAGTGACTTAATGTGTGAATAAAGTGTAACTTGACATGTTAGTGGTGAAACAAGGAGTGAGAGTGACTTTGCCGCACTAAAAGGTTTATCTCGGCATTCGACGTTATCGGTGATGAATCAGTTGATATAAAAATTGTGATAGGGAATGACAAAGAATTCTCCACATTAGAGTATGAAAAAAAATAATAATAATGGGATGGGTATTTAAGGGCATCCATGTGACGATCGATGTGAAATGAAAGTAAATAACTCGAAAAATGTACGTATAAATCGCATGCAAAGTGAACATGCACTTATGATGAAATGATGAGATGCTATGATAATATAGTTATAGTCTAGGGTCAATGATGCAACCTAGTTCTCTATAACCGAAGCTCTGATGCCAATCTGTCACACCCCCAAATTACCTGTTTTGCAGCGGAATGGAATTCCTGGGGATTGACTGTCATAGCATCACAGTTACAGATATATTGAACGACCTAAAGTATCGTTTGGAAAACACATCGTTTGATTTAATAAAACAATCAGAGTTTACAAAGTTCAGGTCCCAAATGAAAATCAACTTGTGCGGAAATAAGTTTGTTACAATTCAAACGATGTTTAAAGTGAGTAAAACCCAAGTGAGACGCGTCGTCACCGCGACTCTAAGATGTGTCCACATGCATGCCATGAAGTGAATGCCTTAGATACCTGAGATAAAACATGCTAAAAAGTGTCAACACAAAGGTTGAGTGAGTTCATAGAGTTTGTGTTGAAATGTAAAGCCTTTCAAAAATCGTTTATGCAGCAAAGGCATTGTAAATCCACTCAGTTTCAAGTTCCGCCCATACAAAACTTGTAACCTGTGTATTCACAACCCATTGCCAAAATGTGATATAGTTTATGTTCAAGCCCACATCGTCAAATGAATTCACAAAATAGTGCCTAACTTAATGTATCCACAGTTACTTAATATAACACATAATTCATACGGTTTCAAATTGTTCCATGACCATTAGTTCAGGATTGTACCAAGACCATTAGTTCAATGATTCTACCAAGACCATTAGTTCACTGATTATACCCAGACCATTAGCTCAATGAATATACCAAGACCATTAGCTCAATGAATATACCAAGACCATTAGCTCAATGATAATACTAAGACAATTCTAAGCATGGCAAAACTGTTACTTCGTATGACTAAACATTCAGTTCAGATAACATATAGTTTGCAAATAGTCATGAATGTAATAAAAATTATTGAGCATGTATCTCCCCCAAAGAGTTTCATAAATAATTAAAACGAGAAAAAGTGGGGCTATGACTCACAGTAATCCTTAAATGTTTAGAGTAACTATGAAAGTAATTGAAAATAGTTGAGCATGTATCTCCCCCAAAACAGTTATGAAAGCAAGTAAAAGTAGGGGCTATGAAACTCACTTGGACAATAATGCGATGGCAAAAGTGGATACACTGAAACGTAGCGTGAATCTCGAAAATGACCTATTATGAATGATATGATACGTAATGAGTTATGATGTAACGTTATGCATGCATTTCGTATGTTATTTATACCATTTGTGAGTTTTGAAAATAATACTTATCGTCGAAAAATACTCTTTTGACGTCTTGACCATTCTTAAATCACTTTACAAGTATTTACGTCAAAATGTCATCCTACAATGGTTTTGTAATGATTTATAGTGAAATTATCACTTTTCGTCGCAAAATAAAGTCGTCGGAAATTTCATGAAATTGACAAAAATGGCTTCGAAAAACTAGTCGTAAAATGGTGTGCGTCGATCGTTAGGAAACGAACTCGACAGTTTTAGAAAGTTTGTATCGAAATCTAAAAGTTTCAGTTCAGGAGTTTTCGACATAAAGGTCTCGATCATAAAGCTAATAAGGGCTAAAGATGGTGGTTTTGTCTAATTGTTGTGTAAAAAGTGAGTTTCGGCCAATTTTAAGCATCCGTAAATAATTTATTACAACTCCGCTATACAAACGGTCGATCGTTTTGAAAAATATGCTCAGTGATCTTGATTTTATTAGAAGACATTTCGTTCCAAAAAGTTCCACATCCTTGTTAAAAACAGCCCTTAACATGGTCGTTTTAGTTACCGTAACACTTGTCTCGTAAAAATAATATAGTTTTTCTGAAAATAATAGTTACGGCAATTTTATGAAAACGTGCATATCTTTGTCGTTTCAAATCCGTTTTCTACGTATAATACGTCCTTAGCTTCGTATCAAAGTATACTAATATATTTTTGATAAGTCGAAATAATTTGTGAAGCTTAAGGCTCGTTTTTGACTCGAACAAAACAATAATAGGTTGCTGAATTTTCTGAAAAATATATATTTCGTCGTCAAACTTTAAAAATTCATAACTTCTTCGTTATAACTCCGTTTTAATCCGTTCAAGCGGCCACGGATTCGTTTTAAAGTATATTTTCTAAATATCAAGGCCAAAATTTAGTGCCTACTGTCGGATTTTCCAGAAAAATAAAATAAGGACAGAACACATTTTATACATATCGAAAATAATTTTTCTCGTACTAAACCTATTCTAATCCCTTCAAATCAACTCCAAAGCTAATCTAATCCTACCATACACCTTCTTAGGGTGTCATGGGTTCCTAGACATCATCAAGACCAAAGTATACCAAGGGGATAATTATAGGATGACCTTATATATATATATTTCTAAAAATCATGTAAAAATGGTATAAACAACACAAATCATGCATGCTTGCTCCAAAAATGAAGAGATACTTATGAAATGAAAAGGAGATATGAAAAATATAAATGATATGCTTACAAGTTAATATGATGAGGTGCAAAGAACAAGGTTTAGCCTAAACACTCTAGATTTTTATTTCAAAATCTTATAAAGAGTATTATCTAGATTGTATAAAACTTGAGCTTGATAAAAATTTTGTGATCCCTTTGAGCTCCTTTGTGAAGGCCGGTTTTGAAGAGAGACAACCAAGAGAGAAATATTTTTATCAACTTTGAATTATTAGAGATAGAATGAAGTGAATGAAATGAGTCAAGGTCTTTGGAGTATAGATCTAAACATCAAGGAAAAATTTTCACCAAAACATTAAATGCAACCCCCCCCCCTTGGTCGGCCAAGGGGGGAAGCATTTGTCAAAATTATATATATATTTTTTTCTTTCTTACTTGTTGTAAAATTGTTAAAATAAATGTGTAAGTAAATGTTAGGTAATAATAACTTGTAAGGTAAATGGTAGTTTTTAGGTACAAGTAAATTTTTAATAGATCAAAGTTGGGTATAATGAAATCATAAAAATTGTAAAAATACATTCCTTGTGAAATTTGAGTGATATAAAAATTATCGTGCAGTTTTTAAGAAAAACGTCGTAATAATATAAATTTAACGATTTATATACAAAATAAATTTAAAACACTAGGTAAACTCAAAATATAGTTTTTATAAACTAAATGTAAATATAAAAATATATCGGGATCATTTTTGGAAGTAACGGATTAAATGCTCAAAATAATAACTCACGCGATAACGTTTATTTAATATAAAATTTACGCGTTTGATGTGAAATGAAATGTCATGAATGAACTAACGTGATGCAAATGATGTTAATGAAATGTAGACTAAACTTAGTCCATATGAAATGTCCGTGATGATATGATCATGAATTCGCCGCTAAACCATTAAGGTTACGCGAATTTGGAACACGTAAACCTAGTTTACGATAAATGATGAAATAGTGAACTTGAGAAATGACCTGAAATTTCGGGTTGTCACATTCTCCCCCGACCACAATTGTCAAATCCATTGAGATTTGTGATCTCTATTGATTTAAATTAATTTTGAGAACATTGGAGGAGAATTGTGACTTGCTTTTGAAAGATATTTTAACTAATCAGAATAAGATTTTGAGGCTTTAAACTCCAGTGTTCAAGCATGCTTAAGTATCTTATGAAAACATAACATTAGCCAAGGTCTGAACCAATTGTATAAGACATTGCAATTGTTTGACAAATGACCTTTTTGATTTAATGGAAATCATTCTCCCCCTCAATCAATGACATAAGTTGTTGATTGAGAGATAGAGATTTTGACAAATGTCAAGTCCAGATGATTTTCAAAAAATTGAGTCCGAGTTATTTTTCAAAGCTATTTAGTTTTCATTCGATAACAAATATTTTTCAGAAGAATTTATAGAAGGAAAAATATTTGTGAAGGAAACATTTGTCTTTTTGGTGACAAACATTTGTTTTTAGAATCAGAGCATGAGATTTGAAAAATAAGATAAAGCATGGCTCTGTTCTTTCCTTTAAAAACGGGGTATAGTCTGAAAAGACTATAAACATTTTGTTTTTCATTCTCTCAATTTTTTTAAACAAATTATGTACATTCGAACTTCATCTAAAGACCCGTGTCACTCTTTGAATGACAACACAAATACCGTAGATGAAATCGAATAAAAGAAGAGATGGAATATATATATATATATATATATATATATATATATATATATATATATATATATATATATATATATATATATATATATATATATATATATATATATATATTTACATATTTTTTTTTTCAAAGATTTTCTGATTTTTATGGATTTTTGTAGATTTTATATTTTTCTATTTTATTTTTGTGGGTTTTAAAATTTTGTATTTTGCTTTTTGAATAAATATTTACAAGAGATGGATGAAGAAAAACTTTTACTCCTCGTCTTCCTCTTGAAGACGTTTGAGTGTTTCCGGTTGTAGACTCTTTAGACCAAGTCGTGGAAGGATAAACTCAAAACGTTCTCTAGAAAGAGCTTTGGTGAAGATGTCTGCTAACTGATATTCAGTCCTCACAAAATATAGTTCCACCACACCATTCTCCACTTGCTCCCTGATGAAATGATGTCGAATGTCGATATGCTTTGCTCGTGAATGTTGAACGTTGTTGCATGAGAGAGCAATGGCACTCTTGTTATCACAATACAGAGGGATTTTGTTGAATTCAAAGCAATAGTCAGATAATTGGGATCTCATCCATAGGATTTGAGCACAACAAGATGACATGGCTATGTATTCAGCCTCTGTAGAGGATATAGAAGTACACATTTGTTTCTTTAAAGACCAGCTCACAAGCTTATCACCCAAAAACTGAGCACCTCCAGACGTACTTCGACGTGTATCTTGACACCCTGCATGGTCAGCATCTGCATAGGCTGTTAGTGACATACCGGTGTCCTTCGGGTACCAAAGTCCTATGTTGATGGTTCCTTGGAGATACCGAAAGACCCGTTTAACCGCTTCAAGGTGCTTTTTGGTAGGCTTAGCCTGGTATCTAGCACACATGCATACATCGAACAGAATGTCTGGTCTACTGGCAGTAAGGTACATCAGGGACCCAATCATACTACGATATTTAGTTTGGTCAACCATGATCCCTGAGTGGTCCTCATCCAGTTTAGTGCGCTCCAACATGGGAGTGTCAACAGGGTCACAAGAATCAAATTCAAATTTCTTTAAAATTTCATTAGCATATTTAGATTGATTGATGAAAATGCCTCCGGGACTTTGTGAAATTTGTAATCCCAAGAAAAATGTCATTTGTCCTATCATTGACATTTGAAATTTGGAGCCCATCTCCTTAGAAAACGGTCACATTCATTGGGGTCAGTCGACGCAAAAATAATATCATCAACATAGATTTGAATGCGAATTAAGTGTTTGCCTGACTTTCTGGTGAACAATGTCGGATAAACTGCTCCCTTGCTGAATCCATTATATAGAAGAAACTTTGATAGCGTATCGTACCATGCCCTTAGAGCTTGCTTCAAACCGTAAAGAGCCTTATTCAAGCGATAGAAATGAGTAGGGTGCTCTGGATTCACAAAACCTTCAGGTTGGCTGACGTTTACGACTTCTTTAAGATCTCCGTTAAGAAAAGCTGTCTTTACATCCATCTGATAGACTACCATGTTCTTACTTGCAACGTTAGCCAGGAAGATTCTAATTGCCTCGATACGTGCAACTGGAGCAAATGATTCTTCAAAGTCAATACCCTCCTCTTGACGGTATCCTTTTGTAATTAATCGAGCCTTGTTCTTTAACACATCACCATGCTCATCAAGTTTTACTTTGAAGATCCAATTTAGAGCAATGATCATAGCACAATCAGGAGCAGGTACTAATTCCCATACATCTAGTCGATCGAACTCATGAATTTCTTCTTGCATGGCATTAAACCAGCTGTCTTCATTCATGGCAGTTTTAACGTCTTTTGGTTCGACCTTAGATAGTACGGAGTTGAAGAAGCACCATAAGGCATCAGTAGCAAGTTGTTTACGAGTGGATACTGGACGAGAAGGGTTTCCAATGATGTTGTCCAATGGATGGTCATGTGTCCATTTTCTAAGGTGTTCGTGTGGTTGTTGTTGAGGAACTGAAGTAGCAGAGTTTGGATCTCCTGATGAAGATGGTTCTGAAGTTGGTTCAGGAGCAAATATGTTCTCAAATGGAGCATCTTCGGGAGTAGCAAAGGGGTTATCTCCATCATAGGTGCCATAAACAATTCCATGATGTACACATGATGATTGAGGATTTGATGATGAGGATGAGTGATCAGCAGTAGGCGCATCTTGACTCAATGACATAGAAACTGAAGGGTTATCTACGTTGACTGGGTTAGGGGCAGCCTCTGTTGATGGATTTGGCTGATCATTAGCAATAGGTTCATAGTGTTCATCAAACATTGGATCAAACAATTTCTTCAACTCATCTTCCGAAAGGGGTACATATGGAGTTGCTGGTGAGGGATTTTGTACCAGAGAAGAACTAATGGGACTACTTAATGAAGGTTGTGATGCGGGTCCAGAACTTGATTGTCTTGGAGCCATTTGCCCAGACAGCTCATCGAACGTCACGTGAATAGTTTCCATGATATCTCGAGTTCTTTTGTTGTAGATTCGGTAACCCTTCTTGTTTGATGCATAACCCACAAAAACTCCAATGTCCGCCTTAGCTCTTAATTTACCTAAATCTTGACCGTCATTCGTTGGATAGCACAAAGCACCAAATACACGAAGGTAGGAGAGATCAGGTTTTTGTTTATGGACAATGTTAGGAATTGGAAAATTTCTTAGTGAAGAGTCGGTCACCCCAAATGTTATCTAGCTTAAGTTAGCTCGTAGACTTATCGTTAGTTACGTTATTTAGTAGTTTACTAGTTAGTTTGTAGCGTAATATAGTTTAGTGCAACACCGTGGAGGAAGGACGGGTCTTTACCCACTGTATCCCTGATCCACAGGCCGTTAGGAGGTCGTATTTCTTGTAACTATAAATACCCCTTCCATCCATGGAAGGGGTGGTGCTTCATAATCTAATACTCTACAATTTGTGTAACTCTCTAGCAAGAACACCCTCTCTCTCTCTACTTTCTCTCTCTAAAATGGAAAACATGTATTTTGATCTCCCAAGACCACCCGAATCATCAACACACTAAAATAACGATCCTACAATTGGTATCAGAGCCAAGGTTGTTGTGTTTTTGATGATTCTTATGGTCTTTGCTTGGTTCGTATGGGTTTTGGGTGTAAAGTTTGATACTGGTTTGATGGTCTAAGTTGGTTTTTGATGTTCTTTGGTCATACTCAATAATGTTTTTAGTCACGTTGGTTATTGATGTTTTGTTATGGTTTGTCTTTCACATGGTCAATCTTTTTGTTACAAGCTTCACGTAATGAGTCAAACTGTTTGTTAAAACCATTCGTGAATATCAAACTGTTTACAAACCATTTGTGTGATCAAACTGTTTCTCTTGTGGTCATATTGCAGTCAAACATGGTCAAAACAGTGAGAAAAAAAACAAAATATATCATCTTTAATGTAGTTTTTCTGGGTTCGTTATGAATATGGTCGGAAAACTGAGTCGGAAAACTCATCGGAAAACTGTAATATCTTGCTAGCGATTTGATGAACCCAATAACAGACCTGGCGACTTGTCTTTACAGGTCGTCTAGATTCAGTGCACTTGAGTAGCGAGTTATGCTAGCGACTTAAGGACAAAATTAGCGACTTGTTACTGAACGAGTCGTCTAGATTCAGTGCACTTGAGTAGCGAGTTATGCTAGCGACTTAAGGACAAAATTAGCGACTTGTTACTGAACAAGTCGTAGCGACTAAGTGCTAGCGACTAAGTGCTAGCGACTTAGTGCTAGCGACTTAGTGCTAGCGACTTAGTGCTAGCGACTTGTCATATGCCTACTAGCTACTTGACTTGACAGAAAAGAATAGATGAAGAGCTAAATGACTACGACCTCACAACAAATACCAAATACCAAAACCCATATACGACTTCTGTTATCATTAAACATCATCAGTCAACCCATATCACATCCGAATCCATCTTCAACTGTCTATCTATCCTAACTCATCACCATCTCCAAACAATATCAAGACTCGAAACGAATATACAAGATTGATCTCAGATTTGTTTCACTCTTTGTTGCAATCTTTTAAAGAAGTGTTTTAAGTGAAACAATTATCTTCACAGATCCACTTTTGAAGTCGAAACTTCTTTAATTATCCGAAAGAAAAACAAAGGAGTTATAACAACAATGTTATCTTCTTCATTTGTTTCGTTCATAACATGAAAAAGAAAAGATCTCAGATTGGTTCGTTGGTTTTAATCTAAACATGATACTATTGGTCGAACCTTATTTCATCACAGATCAAGAAAAAAAATGGAAAACATATTAATTCGAATCTCATATTCCCTTCACTTCCACTCATATAAAAACTTAAAAGTTTTTTCATTCATAAAAAAAAAAAAAAAAAAAAAAAAAAAAAAAAAAAAAAAAAAAGGACTCATCCTTGATAAATCTTTGAAGCTTTGGTTCATTCTATATCCGAGTAAAAGAAAGTGATATAACATGTGTGTTACTCACTTTCTGTAGCTCGTTTTAAGACTCAAAAAATTCAACAAAGACCAAACTGATCTTAACTTACCTTTCCAAGACAACGATACCATTCTCCTCAAGCCATCCCTGTGGCATAAGATTGTTAAACCAAATCCATATCTCTTGCCATCTCTGTGGCGATATGTGATTCAAACATCACGTACAAGGATTTGATTAAGAAGGATTAAGGATAGGTACATGGTGTTTTGAGGAGATGTGTGAAATAATTGATGCTGCGTTTTTGTTGTTGAAAGGATTAGAGAGATTCATTAGGGTTAGAAGCTGTTTTTGTGAGTGGAATGAGATGGGGGCTGAGAATAATTAGAGAGGCGGACTTAATATATTTTAGGGTTTCTGTGAGGAGTTTTAGGGTTAGAGGATGTGTGAGAGTATGAGTTATTTATATACTCCCGTATATTTAGGTTGAGGCGGACTTAATCAAACATGGGCCAACGCAATTCTGTGGTTCGGACGGATACATTTGTTACTGGATCAGGCTTTTTATTTAATGATTGGGCTGTTTCGTGTATCTCAGTTGGAGTTGGGCTTTGGCATATATCTTATTTCGTTGGACTGTATGAGATATGTTTGGACTTTAATATTATCCGAATTGTGGTTAATGTCAAACTAGTAACCATTTTGGATTATATTTCGTATAGAAAATGGTATTTTTTTGGTATTGATAATTTTCATAGAAGAATATGAATTCACGGCTTGAGCTTGATTTTTGTGAAAAGGATCATTGATGTAGGTGACCTCACTTGGGCATTGGAGTTTGAATGGAAAAATCACACTTTTCGTTTGGAACTTGGATTCGGATGACGGTCAGTTGGGCCTCTCAATATGTGATTTTATGAGATTTGGATTTTATGAGAGTTGGATAAAATAAGCTATGTTGTAGAGATTTGTTGATGATGTGATTTGTTGGGATATGTGGTTTGGTACTTTGGTGTATACACTTTCACGGAGAAGTTTTTGTTGCGGCTTGATTTGATGGTTGAACTAGGCTGACTACGGGGTTGTTTGGACGGTATCTCTTATTTTGGATTTGAAGTGAGATTTTCCGGGCATGTTCACTTATTTCGTCTTCTTTCTTTCTACCGTTCCGCGAAGATGACTTGTTTGGGCATTTATAGAGTGTGATAAAGACTTGGCTATTTTAGTTCCGGTTGTGATTCTTTCTTTTAACCCACAACGTAATTATCACTTCGGTGTCTCACGCAGTTGAGAATACGTCAAGAGGTTTTGTACATTGAGTACACCGTTTCTTCTTCACAAGAATTTGTACAAGGTTAAGTAACAAATCTGGAGAATTCTACTTCATGATCAAGTTTGGTATATCGGGCTTAGTTCTCCATGTAGTCACTACAATAGCCGACAGAATGCTTGAATGATGTGTTTACCAAGGTGTTGATTGGATGGTTGATGATGTTGTTGATGTTGGATAATGAACCGTTGATGAACCGCTGCATGTTCCCCTAAAAACAGATATTCACCGAAACCAAAGTTGTCATAACACATTCAAGCTGACATTGTTTATGGTTTTGTCTTGATCTTGTAAAATCCCGCGAAAGAACCTATTTCTCGGTTTGAATCATAGACTTGTAAAATCCCGTGACAATGGAAACATCCTGGTAATAGTAAAGTGCATTTCCGGATCTATCTTACGGTTTATTCTTAGTCTTGTAAAATCCCGCGAAAGAAACTATTTCTCGGTTTAGACCATAGAATTGTAAAATCCCGTGATGATGGAACCATCCTGGAGAGAGGAAAGTGTAATTCTGAATCTTACTTGATGCTGGTGCTACGGTTTCTGCTTCAAAGAAGGGATAAATGGGTGTACTTCATGAATTGGGTGTGTGTTTGGGTTGTCTTCATGGCAGTTTGGTTATTACATGGTTTTACGGGGATATGTGCTTTTAACCATGGTCGGGATGAAACCATTATCAAAGTTCATTTATATATCAAAGAAGGCTAGATTTGAGCAGTTCAGATGATGTGACAACGGCGTTAATTCAGTATTATTTATTTGAGGTTGAAGTGAATTATCACGGGCAAGTGTACTTAGTATCTGAAGGTATCGGGGATGGATGGATGAAGATTCTTCAAGATCCTTGTTCGAGCTTATTATCAAAAATGAAGACTTGGAAATCTAGTTATTGTTGGGTGACTTTTACCTCTTCTTTTACCACTTGGGGGAATTGGGCTCTTATCACCTCAAAATAACTATCACTTAAAGGAGTTACGTTGTAGTGCTCAGTGTCACATTCAATTGTGGATTCTCAAGAGGTAATGTACGTCTATTACTTGATGGTTGGTTGGTTGAAGAGTATAGAGTACTTAGAGATTCAAATGGGCATGAAGTCTCGGCACCGCTCTTTGTTACATATGTGCAAGTTTAAGTCACGAGTTCGGGTTAGTTTTCTTCATGGTCAAATTCATCATATTGGGTTTTCTCCATCAGCTGTCACGACAAAGAGCCTACTGAATGATAATGGGGTTGATTACATGTTTTGCCAAGAGATTGAAAAGAGAGAGATTATGACGTCTGTTCACATCAGTTCAGGCCTCGTACTCCAAAGAAAAGAAATGTGTACGTTTCAGTGTGCATTATCTTCCGAAGAAGAGAAATCTTCTTATGACGTATGAACACATCAGTTCATGCCTCGTTCGCTAAAGAAAAGAAAGGTGTACGTGTCAGTGCGCTTTATCTTCTGAAGAAGAGAAATCTTCTAATTAATGACCATTCTCATCAACATGCTTCATGCTTTTTCCATGCGCTTCAGTCATAAAGTGAACCGGGCTACCACTGATTGTTTTCTCATTCCACTTGCTTGATTATAATGAAGATGGCGACATCTCGTGCTGATTTTGCGGGAGAGAAGTGTGAATAGAAATTTCGGATGATTTTCACTTATTTAGTCAAGAATGGCATCTCCGTATGCAATTCTTGAGGGGGAGAAGAAGTGTGAATTTTTTGCATTGCTGATTGATATTTGAGAATTTAAATGGTCATACGGCTCGAAACTCATGTAAGAACCGAGCTTCTTATTATCGGGTAATCTTCACATGGAGTTTCTCTCGTCTAAGAGCCGTTGGTTGACATCTTCACTCGGATGGATGAGTTTATCGACAAAGTGCTTCCGGTTAATGCTACACGTATACATCAACATGATGATTCCGAACAATCTCTCTGTTCTTGTTTGATGTGATTGG
This sequence comes from Chrysanthemum seticuspe, assembly GCA_019973895.1. Lineage (NCBI taxonomy): Eukaryota > Viridiplantae > Streptophyta > Magnoliopsida > Asterales > Asteraceae > Chrysanthemum > Chrysanthemum seticuspe. Next base: position 75,852,804 of record BPTQ01000005.1, read on the forward strand.
TAGTTTGGTGTTACCATCTTGTGTGTTCGTTGCGGCCTGATTGCTGATTTCCTTGATGAACATCTTTCTGTTCTTGTTTGATTGGGAGGGATTTTAGTTAAGGGGATTTGCAAGATGTAAGTTGATTGGGATGCTTTTTGGTGATGTTCTTGTTTTGGTGAGTTGAAGATGTTAACTATCTATTCCCCAACTGGACAATCTTGAAGAAGGTCGAGTCTACAGTCTATTCTACATTTTCTGCTGCATGTTAGAAGACTAAAGACGAGTTGCATTTGATAATCCAAAGACTTCTTCTTAATTCAAGAATTCATCATAAGGATTGTCGGTTTAGGGGAGAGCACTAATTGGGGGAATGTGATATGTCGAATTTAAAGCCCCAATTAGACTTGCTCATATTCTTCAGCATGTTGATTCTCACAAGAGTTCAAGTGTTCTTCTCATAAAGATTTCAAGTATTTGGGCTTATACTATGTTGCTGACTCTGAAGTGTCAAAACCAGCAAGGAGAAAGGAGACTCACATATAAACACAAAGCGAGTAAACTTGATGAACTTAATTCTTCTAAGTGATTGAAGATATCCCGGGAAGACAAATGTTATTACCGCAGAGAAACTCAAGGTTTGACTCATGACGAGTAAACTTGATGAACTTAACTCTTCTACGTGATTGAAGATATCCCGGTAAAACAAATGTCATGACCGCAGAGAAACTCAAGGTTTTACTCATGAAGGCTTTTGTGTTATTATTCCAACTGCGTGGGGGAAGTGATGTTAGAGAAAGTTTCTGAAGATAACAGAGGTACACTAGTATGTGGTGATTTCGATGGTGTCTCAAGGATCAGGGGAGAGAGATTGTGTACATTGGGGATGCTCAGCTGTTTCACTTGAGTGCTTAATCAGTGATTCAGAGATATAATCACTTATTCCGGTGTTGACATCCGCAGAGATTGTCACCCGCAGAGATAATCAGTGACTTGGTCTGCTTCTTCAATGTTATCAGTTATTCATTCCTTGTGTATTGGTATACTTCGGATACTTGAGCTTCATACACATTCATCAGGGACGAAAGATGTGAACATAGGGGAGGTGTTCTACATTACCCTCTTGATGTGTATTCGGGAGAGTTCTTGGATATTGGTGTACTTCGGGTTCTTGAGCTTCATACACGTTCATCAGGGAAGAAAAATGTGAACATGGGAAGGTGTTCTTCATTCCCCTCATGAAGTGTATTTGGGAGAGTTCTAGAGCATTATACAAAGAGGCTGACTGCAACAATTCAACTGCTTGGGGGAATTGTTCTCTTGACACCTTTTGGAATGGATTGCTTCTGTCTTCAGTGGAAAAGAAATTTGAGAAGATTATTTATGTGTGGGATGATACGTTGCTGCTCTTCTTGTTGATGATATAACCCCGAATGGAGATCCTCGATTATCGTTCTTAAATGGAGCAGCGGGATTTATGGTAATGGTGTACTTTTCTGTGCACCTGGCTAAGGCAAGCTTGAAATAGAGCTTCGAATCTGCTCAACTAAAGGATTTTCGGTTTGGGGGGAAGCTGCCAGAGTCTCACTTTCAGTTGGTTCATTTTCTTTCTATTCTAGAGCCCTTGGAAGCTTTGGTGGTGAATGTTTAAGGGATGATGACTTCTATCTTCTACAACGGGGCTGTTCGATATCCTTATCTCGGTACTCGTATCATCATCTTCTTTAACTATATCATCTATTCTATCTTTGTATATATTTTTCAGAAAAGCAAAATACAAAAATATAAAACCAGCATAACCAAATACAAAAATAGAAAACCAACAAAAAGAAAATAGAAAAATATAAAATCAACAAAAACCCATAAAAATCAGAAAATTTGAAAAAGACCAAAAATATTGTTTCTCTAAGACATGTCTTCTGGTATCGATAACATCTACGGTCTTAGAAATGTCATTCAATAATGGCACGGGACCATAGATGAAGTTCGAGCAGGAGGTGTAAATATTTTTTCCAAAACATGTCACAAACTATGGCTTACAGTTATTTCAGACTGTAACCCGCGCTTCAAATAATGGCTTGCAGTTACTTCAGACTGTGACCCGTGCTTAAACAATGGTTTGCTATTATTTCAGATAGCAACCCGTTCTTTAAAGAAAGGAAAGTGCTGCGCTAAATCAATTTTCAAATATTTCGTGCACTTATCCTAAAATACATTGAGGAAAGTATGTCGAAGGACTGCTGTTCCTACACAAATGTTTTTCCGTCTAAAAATTCTTTAGAAAAATATTTGTTGTATTTCAAAATGGTGGTAAAATGAGTTGCTTGATAAATCAATCAGGATCAGAGTTTTTCGTATTAATTCGCAAAAACTCAATCGATGACTTCAGCACTTTTAAAACTTTTCTGAAAATAAGTCATTGATTGAGGGGGAGAATGTTTTCAAATTTATATCATCTAACGGACTTTCTTAATTATCCTACGTGCTTAATTAAAAATGATAATTGCCTGTGTCGAAGGACTAGGAATTTAGGATATGATTGTTAGGTTTAGATGATTAGAGTTTGATTAACACATAAACCCCATGCCTTATATGATCTGATTGTTATGTTGAATTGACTTTAATTAGTCGATTGCTGTTATGGGTGATGTCGACCACCATATATCTGTATGTGTGTTCACTAACGTATGCAGGTATATTGGTTATAAGAATGTTCCCGATCCGGATCCCACAATTGAAGATGATTGGATGCCGCAAGGAAAGGGTAACGATATCTTGGGTTGACAAATGAAGAAACGGAGCTTAACTGGACTTCAATGGAGAGTTGGCATGAAATGCAACGTAAGAGGTCTTACTGCATCAGCAGATGGTTTTCTTCAGCAAGTGAAGAAACGGAGCTTAATTTGACCTCAGTTGGCATTCAAAATGCAACGTAAGAAGAAGTCTCACTGCATCAGCAGACGGTTTTTCTTCCAAGCCCTATAGCATCAACAGAAGCTCCTCAACCACCTAACATATCTTTGTGCAGGATAATCGTGATGATACCATTTCTCTAAAACTTTGATAAATATTGTTTTGAGAATGGAAAAATATTGTTTTGAAAATATATTGGACTAATTTTTGAAAATCACCGGACTTCATGTTATCAAAACCTAAGTCACTCAATTATTGACTTCTGTCATGGATTGAGGGGGAGAGTGATTTAAAATAAAATATTTTCAAACGATGTTTCTTCACAAAAGTTCCGTCTTGTACGATAAAAAGTGGTGATCTAAAGATTTAATGTTATGTCATGGTATGATTTTTTCTTTAGAATCAAGGTCTTTCAAAATGAAATCTTTTCTGTTCTTGTTTGATTGTGAAATTGTTTTGTTTTACTTAAAAGATCTCTTAAAAACTATCATACCTGACACTAACAATCTTTAATGTCTTAAAATGGTCCATATCTGTCATCTTTCAAAATTGAATCTTGCCACGTCTTTCCCCAAAATTTTATAAATGATTTAAATCAGTTGGGATCACAAATCTCAAATGGTTTGATATTTCTGATCGGGGTAGAGATCGTGATTTAAATCTCAAATCTGTTTAAATGGAATTGGTTTTAGTCCTTTAAAGGCACTCCTGCCTCCATGTGCCAAATGATTTCATACACAATGCACATGTTGAGGAGGAGGATTTATCCAAAAACATGATGAGTATTTAAACCAGGCCACATATTCTCCCATGTTTTATAAACCGTATTAAATCACTTGGGATCCAAAATCTCAAAGGGTTTGATATTTTTGATCGGGGGAGAATTTGTGATTTAATTGTGAAATTTGATAAAAGGTGATCGTTTTGATTCAGTTGTGCAGGCTGCTCTCTCATATGTGCTAAACGCTTTCGAATCTCGAAGCATATATTGAGGGGGAGCATTTTAAAAGAAAAGAAACTATCGAGGTGCAAATGCTTTTATGTTTTAACATAATGTACCTTGATTGAGTTTTCAAATGGTTTCTTAAATGGATTTTGTGATTGTGGATGTGCTTCAAAAGAACTCTTGCCTCTATGTGATAAAAATGATTTCAAAAATCCTATGCACATATTGAGGGGGAGAATTTTACCATGAAAATCAAATGGCTTTTTCGGATGAAAAGTGTGATCAAAGAAAATATTTCAAAGTCCTCTTGCCTCCTTGTGCTAGACAATTTCTAAATCATACGCACATGTTGAGGGGGAGGTTTTCTAAATGATCAAAACTATTAAGGTACAAAATGCTTTGATCTCGTATCACAAGTACCTTGATTGGTTTTCCAAATGATTTTTCAATTGGTTTCATGAAGGAAAGAACTATACCAAAAGACCGACCAATTTATTTTATGCATGGAGTTATAAGGATGGTTAGGTTAGGTATTAGTTCCCACGATCCGCCAGAACCGGAGGGATCTACCCAGGGACAATCCACTAGATAGTGTAGAGTCCTTAGGTATATTGAAAAAAGGAGAAAAGTGAGATACGGGAAGAGTGCGGACTGAGACAGAGCTAGTACTGGAATAAACCCAACAAGGTTCTAGTTATGAAGTCTCGGTAAGCACTGAAGGGGTTGAAGAATGAAAAAGAACTGAATGTGAAAAAGGGTGAAAATAAATAGCCCTCCATCAATTCAACCTTAGGGCAGTAACCGGGTACAATACATATGCTACTGGTTGTTACTAAGGTAACACTGGTATTGAAGACAAGACGTCATGGACCTAGTGACGCACTGCACTAAACTTCCCAAGCCACTCAAGTTCCTCTTTAAAGGGCTTGTTTCACTCTCACGGGGAACCGACATAATCTATCGACTTTCTCTTAGAGATTGTTGATATTGAAGAAGGAGACCCTCTCCCTAGTCTCCGACACAGGAACCAAATGTGCACGATTGAGTCTAGAGCCAAGAGATCATCCACAATATCTCATTAGGACACTAAATTAATGAAGACTTGCTGTTTCACACAATGTGGAAAGTAAGAATATATTAAGAGTCCTACGCATTATCCTTGTGGTATTGTCAGAACATCTGAGTGATATGCTAACATATTCACAATGAAGATGGAAAGCCTTCTGGAGCCAACATCAAACAAGCTCCTGGTAGGTGGCATGTGAGATCTATTCTATAGATCAACCATGTGACAACTGGATAGAAACAATGGGGAGATTCATTCTTGAATCAACCTTGGTCCAGGAATGGAATTGACGAATACTTTTGGAAAAACCGTTCGATGTGCAAATCTTCTTTTCTCTAGCACGTCGAATGTGTATTCATATTTCAAATTCAAAAAGTATATCTGATTGAAAAATGCTTTTAGAAAAACCGTTCGATGTGCGAATCTCTTCTTTTCGCTAGCACGTCGAATGTGTACTCATTCTCTAATACAAAAAGTATTTTGATTGAAAATTGATCTTTCTCATAAAACCTTCGTTGTATTGCAAAACTCTTTCTTCAAGCAATACGCGATTGTTTTTCAAATCATTTTTCATCAATCAGTGAATCTCAATTTGCTGGTTCACTCACTCCGTGTTGTCTTCTTTGAGACGTTCCGGTTTGAGAACAGCTAGAACAGCTGCGAAACCCTGTCAAGGAGATTCTTAGGAATCCTACCTGATCACAGGCAGTATTTATACTGATCAACGGGGAACCGTGGGCCGTGTACCTCAATTCAGCGAAAGTGATCAAAGACACTTTCGTGTGTTTTATTGCTAACTGTTGTTTGCAGGTACATTTGGACGGTTGCAGCTGATCAGAATTGAGGAGTCAATCCAAAGCCGCATGCTCACAGCATCCACACTTAACTTGAAGAAATCATGACTGGTGCATATCTACATAACCTGGCTCTGATATTTCATACTATGCTTCTGCTTCGCTGCTTCAAATATCATGAACCAGTAAGGCTTCCGCTACTCTGATGAAAAGATGTCATGATTCAAAAGTGTGAGCATGTCGGTCCAAATGTCACAACTTCACATGAAGGCAACACTACTATGGATGATCCAGAGAGATTTACTGTGGCTGATGATCTCAAAGAAAGCTCGAAGATCATCAAGATGTGGATCAGTTCAAAGACCTCCACTGAAAGTAAAAATCAATGCGGACTTTGAAGTTGCACTACAAAAGCACAAAGATTGCGGAAATGAAGAATTCAAGTCTACGAGCTCAAGAACAATGTCAAGAATAGAATGCTAGGATTCAAAATGTAAAACATGGGGTGACCTCCCTTAGGGGGAGATTGTTAGGAATTGGAAAATTTCTTAGTGAAGAGTCGGTCACCCCAAATGTTATCTAGCTTAAGTTAGCTCGTAGACTTATCGTTAGTTACGTTATTTAGTAGTTTACTAGTTAGTTTGTAGCGTAATATAGTTTAGTGCAACACCGTGGAGGAAGGACGGGTCTTTACCCACTGTATCCCTGATCCACAGGCCGTTAGGAGGTCGTATTTCTTGTAACTATAAATACCCCTTCCATCCATGGAAGGGGTGGTGCTTCATAATCTAATACTCTACAATTTGTGTAACTCTCTAGCAAGAACACCCTCTCTCTCTCTACTTTCTCTCTCTAAAATGGAAAACATGTATTTTGATCTCCCAAGACCACCCGAATCATCAACACACTAAAATAACGATCCTACAGACAAGTTCGTATGGAGTTTTTCCATGAGTGGTGTGTTTGAGGGAACGATTTTGGGTGTAGCAAGCAGTGGCAATGGCTTCAGCCCAAAGAAACATTGGGACTTTTGAGTAAATTAACATAGTTCTTGCAGCTTCAACAAGGGTCCGATTTCGTCTTTCAACTACACCGTTCTGTTGAGGCGTGCGTGGAACACTTCTTTGATGACTGATTCAAATGCTTTCATAAAATTGACTTAGGTCTTTGTTAACAAACTCAGTGCCATTGTCTGTTCGAATAATTCTAATAGTCTTGTTGAGTCGAACCTGCAGCTGTTTGATAAGTTTGATGATGACATCTGGAGTTTCATCCTTTGTCCTCAAAAACTTAACCCAAGTAAATCGAGAGTAGTTATCAACAACGAATAATACATATTTCTTCCCATTTATCATTTGCACTCTCATAGGTCCGCACAAATCCATATGAAGAGTATAAAGAATTTCCATAACTGAGTTTGCGGGTTTGGGTTTGTGGGCATATTTCCTGCTTTTTCCCAGTTGGCATGCTGAACAAAGATGATCTTTTTCATACTTTAATCTGGGTAAGCCTCTTACAAGGTCCTTTCTGGAAAGATCATTAATGGTGCCGAAGTTCAAGTGATTTAGACGACGGTGCCATAACCATGACTTTGTTTTCGAAGCCTTTGACAACAAGCAAATTGGAGAAGACTTCATCATGTCTTCGATAGAGATGGTGTATAGGTTTGAACCACGTGTTCCTCTTAAAAGTTCCACACCATCAAGTTCTCGAACGAAACAAGTATGTTTTCTAAAAGCCACCTCTAGATCGGAATCTCATAATTGACCAACAGAAAACAGGTTATGACCAAGACCTTCAACATAATATACCCTGGAGATTACACTATCACCAACAACGTAATCTCCATAAACCATAATTGCACCAAAATGATCGTTCCCGAATCTAACAGTCCCAATAAATTTACTCACGAAGTTCATGAGCCGCGAGCGGTCTCCAGTCATATGCTTGGAACAGCCTGAGTCCAAGTACCACAAAACGATTTGAATGACCTGTAGTTGAACTGTAACATATTGGATTTCACATACACATCAAACCATAAACAAAGGTGGCGTACAAGATGAGTTTTAGAGAGAGAAAGTAAGAGGTTTGGGAACTTTAGTGAGAGAAAGAAAAAATCTTATTATGAGCTCCAACTCTCTACCTTGGGAGGTAGAGAGTATTTATAGTCTTACAATAAAACGCCACCTGACGGGCTGTGGATCAGGCATACAGTGGGTAAAGACCCGTCGGTCCTCCACGGTGTTACTTAACAAAATACTACATAACATTAAATAACTACGACTACGAGCTTTCTAACGGATACATATACTTGAGGTGACCGACACTTTAATACTTGGATTTTCTAAATCCTAATAATCTCCCCCTAAGGAAGGTCACCTCAAATCCACATTACAATTACATAGAATACAAACATATATTACATTGAAATTGTTCTTGGATTCTTGTTCATGTTCTTTGTTCTGTAGCTCGTAGTCTCAGATTCTTCATTTTTGCATGTTTGGATAATCTGAGTGGAGGTCTTTAACTGATCCATGTGATACTATGTTTTTGAGCCAGCTTTGAGATCATCAGCTACAGTAAATCTCTGACTCATCCATTGTGGTGTTGGTATGATGTGATGTTATGACATTTGGACCGACATGCTCACATTCTGGATCATGATATATTCTTATCAGAGTAGCGGAAGCTTTTAGTTGAATCATGATATTGGCAGCAGCGTAGCAGAAGCATGGAGTGATAATATCAGAGTCATTGTTGCACTAATCATGATTTCTTTGGAAATGAATGTGTTGTGTGAGCATGCGGCTATGGATTGACCGCTCCATTCTGATCAGCTGCAATCGTAGGGTGTTCCTGCATAAAACAGTTAGCAATAAAGCGCACAAGAGTTTCTTTGATCACTTTTGTTGAATTGAGGTACACGGCCCACGGTTCCCCATTGATCAGTACAAGTACTGCTTGTGATCATGTATAATTCCGAAGAATTTCCTTGACAGGGTTTCACAGCTGTTCTAGCCATTCTCAAACCGGAACGTCTCAAAGAAGACAACACGGAGTGAGTGAACCAGCGAATTGAGATTCACTGATTGATAAAAATAGATTTGAAAAACAATCGTGTATCGCTCAATAGAAATTGTTTTTGCAATGCAACGAAGGTTTTAATGAAAATCAATTATCAATCATAAACACCTTTTATTTTGAAATATTTGTACATAGTCGATGTGCTAGAAAAGAGTTTTTTAAGCACAACGATCGGTTTTTCAAAGGTATCCGTCAATCCATAACCTGAACCAGGATTGATTCAAAAGATTGAATCTCCCCATTATTTCTGTTCAGTTGTCATATGGTTGATCTATTGATTAGATCTCACATGCCACCCACCAGGAGCTTGTTTGATGTTGGCTCCAGAAGGCTTTCCATCTTCATTGTGAATATGTTAGCATATCACTCAGATGTTCTCGCAATACCACAAGGATAATGCATAGGACTCAAGATATAATCTCTCTTTCTACATTGTGTGAAACAGAGAGTCTTCATTGAAAGTGTCCTAATGAGATTTATTGATGATCTCGTGGCTCTAGACTCAATCGTGCACATTTGGTTCCTATGCCGGAGACTAGGGAGAGGGTCTCCTTCTTCAATATCAACAAACTCTAAGAGAAAGTCGATAGATAATGTCGGTTCCCCGTGAGAATGAAACAAGTCCTTTTAAGAGGAACTTGAGTGGCTTGGGAAGTTTAGTGCAGTGCGTCACTGGGTCCATGACGTCTTGTCTTCAATACCATTGTTACCTTAGTAACCACCAGTAGCATATGTATTGAACCCGGTTTCTGCCCTAAGGTTGAATAAATGGAGGGCTATTTCTTTTCACCCTTTTTCACATTCAATTCTTTTTCATTCTTCAACCCCTTCAGTGCTTACCGAGACTTCATAACTAGAACCTTGTTGGGTTTATTCCAGTACTAGCTCAGTTTCAGTCCGCACTCTTCCCATATCTCAATTTTCTCCTTTTTTCATCATACCTAAGGACTCTACACTATCTAGTGGATTGTCCTTGGGTAGATCCCTCTGGTTCTGGCGGATCATTTGGACCTCAACCTAACCTTATAATCCTTATATCATCATGCATAAAGTAAAGTTGGTCGGTCTTTTGAAATAGTTCTTCCATCTTGAAACCAATTGAAAACCATTTGAAAATCAATCAAGATACTTGTGATATAAAATCAAAGTATTTTGTATCTTAATTGTTTTGATATTTTAGAAATGCTCCCCCTCAACATATGCATGAAATTCGGAAATTGTTTAGCACATGGAGGCAAGAGATCTTTGAAATCGTTAGATTAAGAATGAAAGGTCCAATCTTTTGATTAACATTTTCTAAAATGATCATCATCACTTCTCAATCAATTTGAGTAGATAAAAACGTTTTGAGGAAGGATGAGGTTTTCAAAAGTTTGCTCCCCCTCAATATGTGCCACGAAGTTTGAAAGAGTTTTGCAGATATTAGAGGGAACCTGCACTTAGAGACAATTCAATCACGTTTCAATAATTTAAGGTTGAAAGTAGATGCTCCCCCTCAACATGTGCATGGAAAATTTGAAATCGTTTGTCACATGCGGGGAGGAAAACTTGCTAAACACTTATGAACCCATTTGTAGAATTATCAGTTTAAATCCAATTTAAATCACAAATTCTCCCCCGATCACAATTATCAAATCATTTGAGATTTGTGATCTCTGTTGATTTAAATTGATTTTGAAAGTTTTTATGGAGAATTGTGACTTAATTATGAAGAAAAAAATTTTTTAATTGAAAATGATCGGATTTTGAGACTTTAAACTCCATAGATTAAACATGCATGATTATCTTTTGAAAACAATTGTATGACAAATAACCTTTTGATTTAATTGAAATCATTCTCCTCCTCAATCAATGACATAAGTTGTTGATTGAGAGATAGATATTTTGACAAAAGTGAAGTCCAGATGATTTTCAAAAATAGAGTACGAGTTATTTTTCAAAGCAATCAGTTTTCATAAGATTGAAAGCAATTGTTTATAGAATCAGTGCATGAGATTTGAAAAACAAGATAAAGCATGACTCTGTTCTTTCATTGAAAAGCGGGTTACTGCCTGAAATGACAATAAACCATTTATTTCACTTTCTCCCAAAAATAATTTTTGATTTTTGATTTTTTTTAAACGAATATGTTTATTCGACCAACATCTAGAGACCTGTGTCACTCTTTGACTGACAGCACAAAGACCGTAGATATTAATCGAATCAAGAAGATATGACAAAATGACAATATTTTTTGAGGATTTTTCGAATTTTTTCAAATTTTTATGGATTTTGAAAGTTTTATATTTTTCTATTATATTTTTTGTAGGTTTTGTAATTTTGTATTTTGCTTTTTGAATAAATATGTACACAGAGATGGATGAAGAAAGACCTTTACTCCTCGACATCCTCCTGAAGACGTTTGAGCGTTTTTTGTTGAAGGCTTTTCAAGCCAAGTCGTGGAAGAATAAACTCAAAACGTTCTCTTGGAAGAGCTTTGGTGAAGATGTCTGCTAACTGGTATTCTGACTTCACAAAATAGAGTTCCACCACACCGTTTTCCACTTGCTCCCGGATGAAGTGATGTCGAATGTCGATGTGCTTTGCTCTTGAGTGTTGAACATTGTTGCATGAGAGGGCAATAGCACTTTTATTATCATAGTACAGAGGGATTTTGTTGAATTCAAAGCCATAGTCAGATAATTGGGATCTCATCCATAGGATTTGAGCACAACACGATGACATTATGTATTCAGCCACTGTAGAGGAAATAGAAGTACTCATTTGCTTCTTTGACAACCAGCTCAGAAGCTTATCACCCAAAAACTGAGCACCTCCAGATGTATTTCGACGAGTATCTTGACATCCTGCATGATCAGCATCTGCATAGGCTGTTAGTGACATACCGGTGTCCTTCGGGTACCATAGTTCCATATTGATGGTTCCTAGGAGATACCAAAAGACCCGTTTAACCGCTTCAAGGTGCTTTTTAGTAGGCTTAGCCTGATATCTAGCACACATGCACACAGCGAACAAGATGTCTGGTCTACTAGCTGTGAGGTACATCAGGGATCCAATCATACTACGATATTTCGTTTGATCTACCATGATCCCTGAGTGGTCCTCATCCAGCTTGGTACGTTCAATCATGGGAGTGTCAACGGTGTCACAAGAAACAAATCCAAATTTCTTTAAAATCTCATTTGCATATTTAGATTGATTTATAAAGATGCCTCCGGGACTTTGTGAAATTTGTAATCCTAAGAAAAATGACATTTGTTCCATCATTGACATTTGAAATTTGGAACCCGTTTCATTTGAAAAACGATCACATTCATTGGGGTCAGTCGAGGCAAAGATAATATCATCAACATAAATTTGAACGTGAATTAAATGTTTGCCTGACTTTCTGGTGAACAATGTCGGATCAACTGCTCCCTTGTTGAATCCAGTAGATAGAAGAAACTTTGATAGCGTATCATTCCATGCTCTAGGAGCTTGCTTCAAACCGTAAAGGGCCTTTTTCAAGCGATAGACATGGGTAGGATAATCTGTATTCAAAAAACCCTCTGGCTGGCTGACGTAAACCACCTCTTTCAAATCACCATTAAGAAAGGCGGTTTTCACATCCATTTGATATACAACCATGTTTTTACTAGCCGCATTAACCAAAAAGATTCTGATTGCTTCGATACGAGCAATAGGAGCAAAAGATTCCTCAAAGTCAATACCTTCTTCTTGAGGATATCCTTTAGCTACTAACCTAGCCTTATTCTTCAACACATCACCATGCTCATCAAGCTTCACTTTGAAGATCCACTTTAGAGCAATGATCATAGTACAGTCTGGAGCAGGTACTAATTCCCATACATCTAATCGATCAAACTCATGAATTTCTTCTTGCATGGCATTGAACCAGCTGTCTTCATTCATAGCAGTTTTAATGTCTTTTGGTTCGATCTTAGAGAGTACGGAGTTAAAGAAGCACCATAAGGCGTCAGTAGCAAGTTGTTTGCGAGTGGATACTGGACGAGAAGGGTTTCCAATGATGTTGTCCAATGGGTGATCATGTGTCCATTTTCTAAGGTGTTCATGTGGTTGTTGTTGTGGAACTGAAGTAGCAGAGTCGATGTCTCCTGATGAGGATGGTTCAGATGATGATTCAGGAGCAAATATATTTTCAAATGGAGCATCTTCGGGAGTAGCAAAGGGATTAACTTCATCTTTTGAATTAGAAGCAATTCCATGATGTACACTCTGTGATTGAAGGTTTTTTGATGAAACAGATCGATCAGTAGCAGGCGCTTCCTGACTTAATGACATAGAAACTGAAGGATTGACTTCATTGACGGGGATAGAAGCAGCCTTTGATGATGGAATTGACAGATCATTGGCATTTGGCTCAAAATGTTCATCAAACATTGGATCAAACAAATTCTTCAAATCATCTTTAGATGGAGGTACATATGGAGTTGCTTAAGAGGAGTTTGGTACAAGGGATGAACCAATGGGACTATTTTGAAGTGCGGGTCCAGAACTGGATTGTTCAGGAGCCATTTGACCGGTCAGCTCATCGAACGTAACATGAATTGTTTCCATGATATTTCGAGTTCTCTTATTGTAGATTCGGTAACCCTTCTTATTTGGTGCATAACCAACAAAAATTCCAATATCTGCCTTTGCTCTTAATTTACCTAGGTCATGACCGTCATTTGTTGGATAGCACAAAGCACCAAACACACGAAGGTAGGAGAGATCAGGTTTTCGTTTATGAACAAGTTCATATGGAGTTTTTCCATGAGAGGTATGAATAAGGGAACGATTTTGGGTGTAGCAAGCAGTGGCAATGGCTTCAGCCCATAGAAACATTGGAACCTTCGAATAAATTAGCATTGTTCTTGCGGCTTCCATAAGAGTTCGATTTCGTCTTTCAACTACACCGTTCTGTTGAGGAGTTCGTGGAACACTTCTTTGATGACTGATTCCAATATTTTCATAAAACTGAATTAAGTCTTTGTTAACAAACTCTGTGCCATTGTCAGTTCGAACAATTCTGACTGTATTGTTGAGTCAAACCTGAAACTGTTTGATTAGTTTGATGATGACATCTGGAGTTTCATCCTTTGTCCTCAAAAATTTTACCCAAGTAAATCGAGAGTAGTCATCAACAACTACAAGAATGTATTTCTTCCCATTAATGGTTTGCACTCTCATTGGTCCGCACAGATCCATATGAAGGGTATGAAGAACTTCCATTACTGAGTTTGTGGGTTTTGGTTTGTGGGCATATTTCGTGCTTTTACCCAATTGGCAAGCTGAACAAAGATGATCATTTTCATATTTCAATCTGGGTAAGCCTCTGACAAGATCCTTTCTGGAAAGGTTATTAATGGTGCCAAAGTTCAAATGATTGAGACGACGATGCCATAACCATGACTTTGTTTTTGAAGCCTTTGACAGCAAGCAGATTGGAGAATACTTCATCATGTTTTCGATAGAGATGGTGTATAGGTTAGAACCACGAGTGCCTCTCAATAATTCTACACCATCAAGTTCTCTAACTAAGCAAGTATGTTTTCTAAAGGCCACCTCTAGATCGGAATCACAGAACTGACCAACAGAGAACAAATTATGACCAAGACCTTCCACATAATATACCCTGGAGATTACACGATTGCCAACTACATAATCATCATAACCCATAATAGCTCCAAAATAGTCGTTCCCGAATCTAATTATCCCGATGAATTTACTCACGAAGTTCATGACCCGCGACCGGTCTCCAGTCATATGCTTGGAACAACCTGAGTCCAGGTACCACAGAACGATTTGAACGATCTGTAGTTGAACACAAACAAGAATGGATAACTGGATAATTGGGATCCCCATGCAAGAAGGGGTTCCATTTGGTTAGTAACAGTGATTGGAACACCCACATCAGAAATAAAAACATCCATATCAGAAATAGAAGCAATGGAATCATTATGAATAGATGCAGTACTAGTGTCCGTATTTGACCTATTCAAAGTATGTTCACTTCTTAAGGGAATAGTTCTACCAGTAGGCATCCATTTTCTAGTGGGCATTGTCTGATTAACCTTATGGCCAACAGGTATCCATAGATAACCTATCTTACTAAATGTTCTTCCTGTGGGTTTCCACTGTTTCCTAACTTTCTTTCGCCTTTGCCTTTTAGCCTTCTTAGCATGATTTTTAGCATTAACAATTTTAACTACGCATTTGACAGCATTAGACAAATCATTCATACGACATTCAAGATTAGTAATAGAAACCACGCAATCATCATTACATGTTTTGCCAAAAGTAGTAGAATTCGCATTAATTACAGTACGCTTAGAGCTAACACTAGAATCAACACGATTTGTTTTATTCAAATTCTCCCTACGGTGATCTTCTACTTTCTTCCAATGCACATTCTTAGCTTGCGAGGTCCTATCATTCCTTGTATTGCCTTGAGACTTTGACCTACTCGCTTTAGTGTCACTGATTACTCTTGTAGAGGGAATGAGAATATTAGTTGGTTTTGCTACTTTTTGCATTTCCTGTTTAGATGTGCTGGGATGTGAACTATTTGAAGGCGCACTGAAGTTCACTTTCTTAACACTAGAGGTGCTGGGATCTGAACTACTTGAAGGCATACTAAAGTTCACATTCATAACATTGGGCATTGAATGAGTTGCATGCTTGGCACTAGGCATAGAACAAGGTATCAAGGGATTGCCTTGCTCACCTAAGGTTTTAGGGCATATTGTAATTAAGCATTCTAGAAGTTCTTGAGATCATTTGGCATATAAGCTTGCATGGCCAATTGCATTATCATGTGGTTTCTCTAACTTATCATCTTCTACAATCTCACGGAGACATTCTAGGCTGTCCTTAAGGTATGAGAAATATGTTTGAATAGCAAGTTTGTTATTCCTAAGATGAGGAGGAACATATTTCACAGAAAAAGCATATTTATTACAGACATGCACATTTGAAGCACCATTCTCCCCATTGGTCATTGGCATTTTCTCTTTTACCTAATTCTTTAGATTCTCAATTTCCTTTTGCAACGAAGTTATTTTTTCGTTATTTTTGTTACGAGTGACTTTTATTGACTCAAATAACTCATTGAAATGACGTTCAACCTTTTCATTTTCTTTTAGAAAACTCTCATTTTCCTTTTGTAAAGCATTAACCAAGTTTTGAAGATGAAAATTTTGAGAATTCCGAGAATCTAACGGAGGAGGCATTTGGGAGCCAGTCACATTGATCTTTCACCCTTTAATTGAGAAAATTGGGCTTTCAACTTTCTGATTGTGTTACAGTGAGCTTGAATCTGTTCATCACGTTTGTTAATTTCAAAGACTTCATCAAACTCTGGAACATCCGAGGATATCTTGATGTTTGAGGTTTTAACATTTTCTTTGAGATGTTGATATTTAAGTTGTAAATCAAAATGTTCAACTTCTAGCTTAGAAAAATGTTTTACCAAATTATCGTGATCATCCTGTTCAATTTTCTCACTTAGTTTAGAGTTTTTGATTTCAAGCTCAATGACACGATCATGGGAGACTTTCAAAGCAACAGATAATTCATGAAATTGAGAAGCATTAATGGAACAATTCGTAGTAGTGTAAAACACATCTTGAGCAATACATTCAGAAATAAGAGACTCATTCAGTGTATGCAAGTTTTTCTTCTCAGTCTCATTATATTTTAATGCTCGTTCATAGTCACTAATCTCAACTATCATTGCATCAAATTCCTTTTCCATTCCTTTATTATCTGAATCTATCCCCTTTTTAAGACTCTCAAATTGATCTTTTAGTTGTTTAAAGAAAGGCATGACCTCAGTTAGATAGCATTCTTTTGTTTGCTCAAAACCTCTTTCCCCTTCAGTAATCCCAGTGGGTGTGATTCTTTTCTTACAAGTTTTCTCAAAATCGACAAATAGTTGAAAAATAACATATTGACAGATTAAGGTCTTGCTTTTAGTGGCAGTAGTTCTAGGAACTAAATGCATTGGTGTATTTGGAGGATACACAGTCGCTGCAGGCATTTTCCTAAGGGGAGGGTTTGTTTCAACAAGATTTTCGGCTTTTTGCTTATCTAAGTCCCTTTTCAAGAAAACTTGTTCAGGTGTTAACAATGTTTGAGGCTTAAATTTGTTTAAGGAGATCCAGTTTTCCTTCTTGTAATCATGGGGTTTGATCATTATGTTATTCTTTTTACATTCAGGATCTTCTAGCTTCTTATTCATTTTCTCCCTAGATGCATCATCTAATTTTCTATCTTCCTCAGTGCACTCAACGCAACTAGGTTTCTGTCTAGATTTAAGAATCTCATTGCCATCATAGATTACATTTTGAGCCGCCTTTGCTATCTTACCGTACTCAGGGTTGGGTTTATCTATAATGGGAACACTATGCTTATCGCTTAAAACTCTATGCTTAGTGACCATGTGAGCAGTCTGAATGGTATTCCCTTGTACGTACAACTTATTTTCAATCTTGTTCTTCAAAGTTTTTAGATTGGAAAAATCATTCAAAAGTTTTGATTCCTTAGCATGAAATTCCTGCTTAAGCACTTTAACATTTTCTTGAAGTTCTTGTTTTTGCTTAGCAGTTTTAGAAAGCTTTTCTTGTAAGGATTTTAACTCTTGTTTTAACACTTCTTCTCTAAAATTACTTTTTCTAATAATTGTACGCATTTGGTTATCCAACTCCTGCTCACGAGTAGTTAACTCAAACTTAGCACGTTGTTCATAAATGGCAACTCGTTCTTTATAGGCATTAAGTTAAGAGATAACAGAATCATCAGGGGCACATGCAGTGTATTCATAAAAAACATAGTCATCATTGACTGCAGAAGATGCATCACTTGGTACGACCTCACTTTCACTTTGTTTCACATATTGATCATATGGGACAACATTGATATTACCCATATTTTCAATATCTGACTCAATAGTTTCAGTTGATTGTACTTTGTCATGCATCTTTTGCACATCAGCATCACCGTATAGTTTTAATACCTCAGAAATGATTTTGTCTTTGGTTGAGCCAGCTTGTGGGGATGAAGAGACTTTAGGAGGGACCATTGGAGAAATGCTATCCATGAAAATGGTTTGTGCAGTAGGTTCATCATCAACGTCAGAGTCGTATGCATCACAATCAGCGACTTGAAAGGCATTCTGATGATTGTGGCCTATCTCTTGAATTGGCTGCTCATCCACATCTACATCATATGTCTTGGCATTTCCCTCAGCAAGAAACAACAATTCTTCTTCATCCAAAGCTGCACCATTATCCTGAGCTTGAACAAGCAGCATCTTATCCCTGAAGTATTCTGCATTCTGAGGGCGCTTTGGCGATGTGCAGTTTCTTGCAATATGTCCCTCACCACCACAGTTGTAACACTTGATCGGCTTTGCTTGTCCCTGATTTCCATTCCTTCCCCTATTCTGATTTGCAGCATAAGCTCTACCAACTCCACCTTTTACTTTTTCGTACTGCCTTTCTTGAACTGGCTGCACCATAACCTTCCCATCTCTGACAGTGGCTTGATTGTGTGGATTTGATGCTGTTTTGAGGTTGTTGTTGGTGTGTGGGAGAGAGTTCATGTTTTGACTAATCATGAGAGCTAGTTGATTAATGAAGTTTCCCACGGCTGCATCAGCATCAGCTTGTTTGAACATTGGATCAGGAATGAGTTTGTGATTACCATTACCCATGGGTATAACTTGAGATGCTTTGGTGGTAATTCCAATGTTTGAGTAGAAGGCAGTTGAATCATTTGATGAGCTTGTCTCACCCGGGTTGGTTTTGAACTGATCAAGAATCCTTTTTTCAAACATAGCATGTCTCTCATTCTGAAGAAGGAAGGCTTAGAGTTGCTCATAGTTTTTATTCTTCAATCATTTGGTTAGCTTCACAGAGGTGACAAACTTGTGCCATTCGGGATTCATGTTGTTCACTAATTTAGAGTTCAGCTGAATGTTTGGCATGGTCATTCTGATGTTCCTCATGTCATTAACAAGCTTGTGGAATCTCACATAATACTCATAGACACTCTCATCTGGTTTCATCTTGAAGTGCTCAAATTCATCATAGAGTTGTGATTCTCTGTCTTCCATAGTTAATTCAGAACCAGAAAGAAGCATCTTGACATTATCCCACACTGCCTTGGCTTCGGTGTTGTGATTAATAAGATTGTAGATATCCTTTGGAAGACCTTGAAGTACGATGTTAGAAGCCCTGATATCAGCATCAAATCTCTTTTTCTCCTTATCTTTGAGCTCATCATATGTATTTGGTCTGTCTATTCCATAGATCATTGTTCCATCTGCAGCTGTATCAATTAAGTCTCTTGTAGTCTCAATCTGATAAGGTCCTTCATCAATTGATTTGAGAATGTTGACCCCATTTTCCTTTCCAAGATAGTACAATCTGATTCTTTGAGCCCAAGAGTCGTAGTCAGTTCTGTCAAGCATGGGTGGACGGGTATCTGAACCAGCTGCTTGAACATCCTCGGCAACAGTGGAGATGAGTGTAGGTATGTTGGTAGACATGTTTAAAGATTACACGGGATTTTATAACTCAATGATTAAACCGGGAAATAGATTCTTTCACGGAATTTTACTAAATCAAGAGAAAACCGTATTACACACAAGAGTCAACCAAGTCGCTAAGAATCCTTGAACCAAGTCGCTAGGCACTAAGTTGCTAAGTAATTTGAAGACAAGTTGCTAAGTTTCCAAATCGCTACAAATTTTGACAGCAAGTCGCTATGCACCAAGTCGCTAAGATGTCATGTCGCTAAATAGCAACTCGCTAAGGACCAAATCGCTACCACCAAGTTGCTAAGAAACTTAAAGAACAAGTCACTATCAAAATTGAAAGCAAGTCGCTACCTTACCAAGTCGCTACCCGTAGTGGAGAATCCACTAAGTGTACTGTTTGTCGGCTTGTCTCAAAAGGCAAGTCGCTACGACCAAATCGCTACCAAAACACACTACAACTCGCTACCTTTTACTGAAGCAAGTCGCTACCAAGAAATTCACTCCGAGAGCCAAGTCGCTACCAAGAAAAACTTTAAAAACACACTTTTCAATCCAAAACAAGCTCAACCACAGTGATTCAAGCTTACCAAATCAAAACCCAAGCACATACAATGATCCTAAACACAAAAGTACACCCAAAATTCGAACTTTAACACAAGAAGTGAACCAAATGATGCAAAAAACCACTAAACTTTTTCAAACTCAAAAACCATCTAAAAACCACTAGAAATCCAAAGATGTGTAAGAGATGATCTAACCATGGCTCTTGATACCATTTGTAACATATTGGATTTCACATACACATCAAACCATAAACAAAGGTGGCGTACAAGATGAGTTTTAGAGAGAGAAAGTTAGAGGTTTGGGAACTTTAGTGAGAGAAAGAAAAAATCTTATTATGAGCTCCAACTCTCTACCTTGGGAGGTAGAGAGTATTTATAGTCTTACAATAAAATGCCACCTGACGGGCTGTGGATCAGGCATATAGTGGGTAAAGACTCGTCCGTCCTCCACGGTGTTACTTAACAAAATACTACATAACATTAAATAACTACGACTACGAGCTTTCTAACGGATACATATACTTGAGGTGACCGACACTTTAATACCTGAATTTTCTAAATCCTAACATGAACACAGACAAAAATCGATAACTGGATAATTGGGATCCCTATGCAAGAATGGGTTCCATTTGGTTAGTAACAGTGATTGGAGCACCCACATCAGAAGCATAATCAATGGGATCATTAGGGATAGATGAAGTGCTAGTGTACGCATTAGACCTATTCAAAGTATGTTCACTTCTTAAAGGAATAGTTCTACCGGTAGGCATCCATTTCCTAATGGGCATTGACTTAGATAATTTAGGGCACAACTCATTAAGATTAAATTTGCGGCCAGTAGGTATCCACTGATAACCTACATTACTAAATTTTCTTCCTGTGGGTTTCCAATGTTTTCTAACCTTCTTCCACCATTGCTTTCTAGCCTTCTTAACTTGATATTTGGCATTAATGATTTTAACTTGGTATTTAACAGCATTAATCAAATCATTCACACCACATACATGATTAGTAATAGAAACCAAGCAATCATCATTACATGTTTTGCCAAAAGTAGCAGAATTCGCATTAATTATAGCATGCTTAGAGCTAACACTAGAATCAACACGATTCGTTTTATTCAACATGGTTTCATTCTTCCTAAGGTGATCTTCTACTCTCTTTCACTGAACATTCCTAGCTTGCAAGGTCCTATCATTCTTTGTGTTGCCTTGAGGCTTTGACCTGCTCACTTTGGTGTCACTTTTTACTCCTGTAAAGGGAATGGGAACATTAGTTGGTTTTGCTACTTTTTGCATTTCAGGTTTAGAAGTGCTGGGATATGAACTACTTATAGGTACATCAAAGCTCACATGCTTGGCTTTCGGCATAGAATGGGTTGCATACTTAGCACTAGGCATAGAACAAGGCATCACAGCTTTATCTTTATCACATAAGGATTTAGGGCATGTTGCTTTTAAACATTCTAACAGCTCCTGAGATCGTTTGGCATATAAGCATGCATACCTAATTTCACTATCAAGTGGCTTATTTATGCTATGCTCTTCTACTATCTCACGGAGACATTCTAGACTATCCTTAAGGTGACAGAAATAGTTATGAAACACAAGTTCGTTATTTCTAAGATGAGGAGGAATGTATTTAACAGTCACAGTATATTTAGAATCTGCAGATGACTTTGATGCAACATTCTCATTAAAGACAAGTGGCATATTCCCTTTTACCTGACTCTTCAGATTCTCAATTTCCTTTTGTAACGAAGTTATTTTTTCATTGTTTTTGTCACGAGTAACTTTCATTGAATCGTATAACTCTTTGAAATGTCGTTTGACCTTTTCATTTTCTTATAGAAAACTCTCATTTTCTTGTTGTAATACATTAATGATGTTTTGAAGATGAAAGTTTTGAGAAAATTGAGAATCTAAAGGAGGAGGCATTTGGTAGCCAGTCACATTGTTCTTTTCACCATTTAATTGTGAAATTTAGGTTTTTAACTTTCTGATCGTGTTACAGTGAGCTCGAATCTGTTCATCTTGTTTGTTTATTTCAAAAACTGAATCAAACTCTGGAACATCCGAGGATATCTTGATGTTTGAGGTTTTAACATTTTCTTTGAGATGTTGATATTAAAGTTGCAAATCAAAATGTTCAACTTCCAACTTAGAAAAATGTTTTACCAAATTATCTTGATCATCCTGGTCAATTTTCTCATTTAGTTTTGAGTTTTTGTTTTCAAGCTCAATGACACGATCATGGGAAACTTTCAAAGCAACAGATAATTCATGAAATTGAGAAGCAGTAATAGAGTACTTAGTAACAGTATAAAACACATCTTGAGCAACACAACTCGAAATCAAGTTCTCATTTAAGATATGCAGATTCTTTCTTTCAATTTCATTATATTTAAGTTCCCATTCATAATTATTGACCTCAACTATCATTGCATCAAATTCTTTTTCCATTTCTTTAATCTCTGAGTCTATCCCCTTTTGAAGACTTTCAAATTGATTTTTTTAATAGTTTAAAGAAAGGCATGACTTCAGTTAAATAGCATTCTTTAGTTTGCTCAAAACCCCTATCACCTTCAGTTATCCCTGTAGGTGTGATTCTTTTCTTACATGTCTTTTCAAAATCAACAAATAGTTGATAAACTACATACATGCTGATTAAGGTCTTTCTCTTAGTGGGAATAGTTCTAGGAACTAAATACATTGGTGTATTCGGAGGATACACCAGTAGCTGGAGGCACTTTCCTAAGGGGAGTGTTTGTTTCAAAAATTACATTTGCTTTTTGCTTATCCATGTCTTTTTTCCCAAAAACTTGTTTGATCGTTATGTTTTACTTTTTACACTCAGTATATTTAAGGTTCTTATCCATTTTCTCCCTAGAGGCATCTTCTAGTTTTGTATCCTCTTCCATGCTTCCAATACACGATGGTGTTTGCCTAGGCTTGAGGATCTCATTACCATCATATACAATCGTATGGAAAGCTTTAGCCTTTTTACAGTACTCAGGATTTGGCTCCTCTACTAGGGGAATACTATGTTTATCGCTTAAGACTCTGTGCTTAGTGATCATGTGAGCAGTCTGAATGGTATTCCCTTGTACGTACAACTTATTTTCAAGCTTGTTTTTCAAAGTTTTTAGGTTGGAAAAATCAGTTAAAAGTTTTGATTTCTTAGCATTAAATTCCTGTTTAAGCACTTTAACATTTTCTTGAAGTTCTTGCTTTTTCTTAGCAGTTTTGTTTAGTTTGTCTTTTAAGGAATCTAGCTCTTGTTTTAATATTTCTTCCCTAAAATTACTTTTTCTAATAATTGTACGCATTTGGTCATCCATTTCTTGCTCACGGGTAGTTAACTCAAACTTAGCACGTTGTTCATAAATAACAACTTGTTCTTTATAGGCATTCAGTTTAGAGATAACAGAATCATCAAGGGCACATGCAGTGTATTCATCAAAAATATAGTCATCATTGACTGCACAAGATGCATCACTTGGTACAATCTCACTTTCACTTTGTATCACATATTGATCATATGGGACAATATTACTATTACCCACATTATCTATATCTGATTCATTAGTTTTATGTGATTGTACTTCATTATGTATCTTTTGCTCATCAACTTCATCGTATAGTTTTAATACCTCTGAAATGATTGAATCTTTGGATGGACCAGCCTGTTGTGATGATGAGACCTTTGGAGAGACCATTGGTGAAATGCTAGCCATGAAGATTGTCTGGGCAGTAGGTTCATCATCGACATCAGAGTCAAATGCATCATAGTCAGCAACTTGAAAGGCAATTTGATGATTGTGACCTATTTCCTGAATTGGCTGCTCATCCACATCAGCATCTTATGTTTTGGTATTTCCCTCAGCAAGAAACAACAACTCTTCTTCATTCAACACCGCTCCATTGTCCTGAGCTTGCACCAACAACATCTTGTCCCTGAAATATTCTGCATTTTGAGGGCGTTTTGGAGATGTGCAGTTTCTTGCAATATGTCCTTCACCACCACAGTTGTAGCACTTGATTGGATTTCCTTGTCCTTGATTTGCATTCCTTCCACGATTCTGATTAGCCACATACCCTCCACCTACTCCACCTTTTCCTTGCTCATACTGTCTTCCTTGCACTGGTTGAACCATGATCTTACCATCTCTGACAATAGCATGATTGTGTAGATTGGATGTAGTTATGATATCATTGTTAGTGTGTGGAGTGAGGTTCAGATTTTGCTTAACCATAAGAGCCAGTTGATTGATGAAATGTTCCATGATTGTGTTTGAGTCTGGAGGCTTATATGCTAGATCTGGAATGAGCTTGTAGTTACCGTTACCCGTTGGTATGACTTGAGAAGCTTTGTTGGTAATTCCTACATTTGTGTAGAATGCTGTTGAGTCATTTGATGAGCTTGCATCTCCATGATTAGATTTGAACTTTTCAAGAATCATTCGTTCAAACATAGCATGCTTCTCATTCTGAAGTAGGAAGGCATACAATTGCTCATAGTTGGTGTGCCTTAATCCTTTGGTTAGCTTGACTGAGGTGACAAATTTGTGCCATTCGGGATTCATGTTGTTCACAAACTTTGAATTGAGCTGAATATTTGGCATGGTCATTTTAATATTCCTCATATCGTTCACAAGTTTGTGGAACCTCACATAGTATTCAGTGACACTTTCTCCAGGGTTCATCTCGAAGTTCTCAAAATCATCATACAATTGAGATTCCCTGTCTTCTTTGGTCAATTCAGAACCAGAGAGAAGCATCTTAACATTTTCCCAAACTGCCTTGGCTTCAGTGTTGTGATTGATTAACTTGTAGATGTCTTTTGGAAGACCCTGAAGTATAATGTTTGAAGCCCTGATGTCAGCATCGTATCTCTTTTTCTCCTTATCATTAAGCTCATCATACGTCTTTGGTCTGTCCAAACCTAAGATCACTGTACCATTCGCAGCAGTTTCATCAATTGATTTGAGAATGTTAACCCCATTTTCCTTTCCCAACCAGTACAACCTAATTCGTTGAGCCCATGAATCATAATCAGTTCTGTCAAGCATAGCTGGACGAGTATCTGATCCAGCTGCTTGAACGTCCTCAGCTACAGAAGAGATGATTGTAGGCACGTTGGTAGAAATGATTACAGATTTCTCGGGATTTTATAACTCTATGATTAAACCGGGAAATAGATTCTTTCACGGGATTTTACTAAATCAAGAGAAAACCGTAAAACGTAACACGAAGAAAAACACTAAATCTCAATAAACAAATCGCTCAAAGTGACAAGTCGCTTCAGCCAACAAATCGCTCAAAACAGACAAGTCGCTCCAACTAACAAATCGCATATACTGACAAGTAGCTTGATAGGACAAATCGCTTAAACAATCAACTCGCTTCAATAAGCAAGTCACTTAACCCTGCAAAGCGCTTAACCCAGTAACTCGCTAAGTGGACACATCGCATAAGTAAGACAAGTCGCTTAAACTTACAACTCGCTTAAATAAGCAAGTCGCTGAAAGTGATAAATCGCTTCACCGCACAAATCGCACAAGTACAACCACTAACCGGAAAAATCGCTTAAATAAGTGATTCTTAGCAGACACAAATCGCTTCAAACAAGAGACAAATCGCTCGTCAGAACACTTTAACGAGACACAAATCGCTACCTTAAGAACAACCAAAAATGCCACTTATAAAGCCAAAAATAATCCAACCACAGTGATTCAAGCCATCCAAATCACAACCTAACCACTTATGATGATTCTAAATACAAAAGTACAATAAAAATCCAAACTTTAACACTAGGAATGGTCCAAATGATGCAAATGCCACTAAAATTTTTCAAACCCAAAAACCATATAAAACCACTAGAAATCCAAGAACATGTAAGAGGGATGATCAAACCATGGCTCTTGATACCATTTGTAGCATATTGGATTTCACATACACATCAAACCATGTTTATATGGGGCGTACACCTTAAGGGTTTTAGAGAGAGAAAGTTTAGAGGTTTAGGGAACTTAGAGAAAGAAAGAAAAATCTTATTATGAGCTCCAACCCTCTACCTTGGGAGGTAGAGGGTATTTATAGTACCTTACACAAAACGCCACCTACGGGCTGTGGATCAGGCATACAGTGGGTAAAGACCCGTCCGTCCTCCACGGTGTTACTTAACTAAATACTAACTAACATTAAACAACTATGACTACGAGCTTTCTAACGATTACATATACTTGAGGTGACCGACACTTTAATAACTGGATTTTCTAAATCCTAACACATTCCTTTCATTTTGTTCACCCAACTTATTATTTCATTACACCCTTACACCTTAGCCTACCCTGTAGTCTTTATTTGTAATCGGGAAGTCATTGTTTGCCTAAGTTCAAGGTTCAAGTGGAAAGGTTCGGGAATCACGCTTTCATCGACGACATATTCTTGAAGATCATTGAAGACCCCCCAATCTCTCATATTCATCTCAAGTGGGGGGGATGTTATGTTTAGTTGTTATTTTTGTAATTCAAATAAAATAAAAAATAGTTATTGTTATTTATTTGATTGTAAAGTGCGATGTTATAAGCACTATGTTATGAGCTTATTATA
This sequence comes from Chrysanthemum seticuspe, assembly GCA_019973895.1. Lineage (NCBI taxonomy): Eukaryota > Viridiplantae > Streptophyta > Magnoliopsida > Asterales > Asteraceae > Chrysanthemum > Chrysanthemum seticuspe. The sequence goes on from BPTQ01000005.1 coordinate 75,879,309, forward strand.
GATTTAGTATCGAGGAGGCCACCTCGGTCACATTTGAAGAATGAAGTTGGTAATGTGCCCATCATGACGTACTCTAATGGCACATCTACCTAGTATTATCATGATCCGGTTTCTTAACTTCGAAACTTGAACTTTGGATGAACGGTAAGTGGTGATGACTTGGTTGTAGATTTAGACTATTTTCTTGATTTTATTTTACACCAATTTTATCCCATGTCTTATCCTACCCCTTAATCATGAAGCGTATCTAGGTGATGCAGTGAGCAATCTTTGGTGTCTTGGCCATGGATTTGGTCATGTATCATTGATTTTGTCCACTTCACCGTGACATGTTAGTAATGACAACTCACCCTTAATCTTTGTCGTGTCTACCCATATTGCCTTCAAGAATTTTTTAGCCCTTAACTCTAGTGGTGAAGATTTGTGTAACCGCCAAGCTTATGATAAAATACATGCTATTACTGTACGATGAGTGATCACCCCGAAATTGACACTTAGAATAGTTGAGATATTTGTGTGTTTTGTTCCCATTTCGTGAGGTGTTCGGCTTTGTTTTATTCTAGCATAAGGGATTTGTAAACTTATATTTTCCAGGTAATGGGAGATATCTTTTTAGGAATCTATCTAATAAGGTCTACTTGAGGGCAAGTAGAGTTCAAGTGGGGGGATATTTGATAACATCAAGTAATCTTGAATATTAAGTGTTAATTTCCACCGATAATGCTCGTATTTTATATCATTTATATGGATTTACGCTTGTTTTCCTCTATATTTCAATTTCAGGAAAATTACGAGCATTAGAGCTAAAGAGACGCGGATTTGGAGAGTTTATTGAAGATATACAATAGTATGCTCATTTTGAAGATGTTACTGCGTAACTCTCCTCTCACATTACGCCGTAACAGAAGCGTGGCTCAGAAAACCAACTAAACGGAAGATTATGGCATAACTCCCTCCTAGGATTACGTCGTAACTAATTAGGTTAAATGAGGTTCCGCGCCGCTGCAAGCTACGACGTAACTAATTCCACAATTACGGCGTAATCACGATTTATTGAAGATACGGTGTAACTCATTCCTGATGTTACGCTGTAACCAGCTTTTCCAAAGCAAATTACGAAGAAATGGATGTTATGGCGTAACTCTTAACTTATGTTACGCCGTAACCAGATCTGACCTATAAATACCGCCCAAATCCCATCATTTCGAATCATCCACTTCACACACCAATTCAGAGAACGCGAGTAGAAGGTTGAAGGCAGATCTTAGGGAGCATACAGAGCCATCTCCAAGGGAGAAATCACTCCCCTACGATAAGCATTAGCATTTTATCATTTGTTTACTTTCAATTCATGTATTTCGTAATATTGAACATTGAATCAGTTGTTTTAGTTAATATGAGCGGCTAAGCACCTCTGGTGCTAGCCTAGTTATGATTCCTTAATTATTTTTATATGTTTACATTGCTTCTGTATAACTGTTTCTAGTGTAAGCATGCATAGTTTGTTGGTAGCTACCCTTGTTTCGGTAGTTTTGAATGGCGGTAGTGGCTAGTTACTTAGGAGATATGACCAACTGACCCTAAGTAGGTAGCCTGAGTGGGAAGAGTAAGAATTGACCAACTGACGACCCTTCTTTGCTTGTGTGATTTGACCAACTGATCACCTACCATTTGGATGAACTTAAGAAGTTAGGGATGAGTGTTTAAGATGCTAGCGCCCGAGCACTCATTGTTATGAATCTTGCATGCAGCGGTACTTAATGACTTGGCTTAGGGGACTAAAAAAACTAGACTTTCAAGGGGTCACCCGAGATCTCCGGTGGAAACCTTTGCTGATACGTTAGGACGAACTGACCAAATGCTGTCCTAGCGACATTTACCCCCACTTGAAGCAATTGGAAGTAAATTAACGTGAACTTAACATGATAGGAAGATTAACTAGGTTAGCACACTTCTCCTCTATTGATCACAACCCTCGCCTTTATTTGCTTTCTTTTATTTTCTTGTCTTTAGTAGTTAATCATCTCGACCTCATAACCAATTGAAATCTGTGACACCTAGACTTAGTTAAAATCTGTACACATAGCTCTTGGGGCGACCTCGGTTTTACTGAAATACTACACTACACACAACCGGGTACACTGCCCGTTAGTTCATTAGGGTAGACCATAGGTATAACGAGACAATATAAATATTAAAACCTAGTCAGTAAAACCTGCATCACCCCCTTTTATCCCGAATCTCAATGTTGAATTCTTGAAGCAATAGAATCCACCTAATAAGTTGAGGTTTTGCATCTTGTTTGGAGAATAAGTATCGTAAGGCGAAATGATCGGTGAAGACGACAGTTTTGGAAAGGACGAGATATTGCCTGAATTTATCAAAGGCAAAAACCACAGCCAGAAGCTCTTTTTCAGTGGTTGTGTAATTCTATTGCGCCACATTCATGGTTTTGCTAGCATAGTAAATTGGCTGAAAATGCTTCTCTTTTCTTAGGCCCAAACTAGCATCGCACATGATCTCGAATGGTTGGGACCAATCTGGAGTAACCATTATAGGATCTTGGGTAAGATCCTTCTTTAGGCGATTGAATGCTTCCTTACATTCCTCTGAAAAGTCGAAAGGAGCATCTTTGACGAGAAGTTGTGTCATTGGTCAGGCAATTTTTGAGAAGTCCTTAATAAACCTCCAATAAAAGCCTGCATGACCAAGAAAGCTTCGAATGGCCTTAACGGTAGTAGGATATGGTAGTTTAGACATTGCTTCTATTTTGGCCCTATCGCTTTAGCATAAAATGACATTTTTCCCAAGACAATTCCTTCTCTTACCATAAAATGACATTTTTCCGAATTCAGGACTAAGTTGGTTTCTTCACATCGCTTTAGCATCTTCCTAAGGTTGGATAGGCAAAGTTCGAAGGAATTCCCAAACCATTGAAAAATCATCCATGAACACCTCCATGCTACCTTCAATTAATTTATGGAATATGGCTATCATACATCGTTGAAAGGTAGTGGGGGCATTGCATAATATGAAAGGCATTCGCTTTTATCCAAAAGTCCCGTAGGGGCATGTGAAAGTAGTTTTTTCTTGATCTTCAGGAGCAATGGGGATTTGGAAATATCTTGAAAAACCGTCAAGAAAGCAGTAGTACTCATGCCCTGCTAACCTTTCGAGCATTTGATCGATGAATGGTAAAGGGAAATGATCTTTTCATGTGGCATCATTTAATTTTCTATAGTCGATACATACACGCCAGCCAGTGACCTTTCTTTGAGGTACTAAATCACCTTTCTCAGTTTTCACAACAGTCATTCCTCCCTTTTTTGGAACCACTTGGACTGGGCTGACCCAGGGGCTATCTGAATTGGGGTAAGATAATCCAGCATCAAGAAGCTTGATGACCTCCTTCTTCAGCACCTCTTTGATATTGGGGTTAACTCTTCTTTGAGGTTGAACGGTGAGTTTGTAGTCCTCCTCCATAAGGATTTTATGAGTGTAAAAAGTAGAGTCAATTCCCTTAATGTCAGCAACACTCCATGCTATCACTCCCTTGTACTCTCTTTGAACTTCTAAGAGCTTCCCTTCTTGTTCAGTGGTTAGGGATGAGCTTATGATAACAGGGAGTTGATTCGCTCCTTGAAGGAAGGCATATTCTAGATGGCTCGGGAGATCTTTCAATTCTAAGGTAGGAGGTTCCTTGATTGATGGTTTTAGCTTATTTTCCGGATTTTAAAGGTCAAGAGGCTCAATTTCTGCCCTACGCGGATAAAAGGAAACGACTCCAACCATCTCAGTCTCTTTCTCTTCGTCATCGTACATCATGCTGTTGTCATTATTCATGAATCCGTTTACTAGATACTCATCAATACAGCTATCTATATCATCAACAAACTCATCAACTTCTTCAATAGAATATATGGGATGATCGTAAGAGGAAGGACGACTCATAGTATCCTTGATGTCAAAGGTTAAGCTCTCGGATCCCACTCGTAAAGTGAGCTTGCCATCATGAACATCGATGATGGCACGAGCGTGGCTAAGAATGGTCTCCCAAGGATTATTGGAACCGAGTTATCCTCCTCCATTTTTAAGATCATGAAATAAACCGGAAATTTGAACTCTCCTACCCTTACTAGAACATTTTCGTAAACTCCAATGGGATATTTGATTGACCGATCAGCCAGCTGAATACTCATTCTGGTCGGTTTCAGCCCTGAATATCCAAGCTTAATAAATAAGGAGTGAGGCATTAAGTTAATGCTTGCCCCAAGATCAGCCAAGGTGTTTTTCATAGAGAGTGCCCCTATAGAACAAGTAATGGTGAAACTACCCGGATCTTCTTTCTTTTTGGGTAGGATTTTTTGGATGATAGCCGAGCATTCTTCTCCTAATGTCACCAACCCTTCAAGCTTCTTCCGATTTGAGAGAAATCTTTTAAAATATATGCTATGTTTAGGGAGATGGTAGCATGCATCGAGAAGAGGGATGGTAACGACGGCTCCCTTGAAGTAAGACAACAATCTTTTATTGTCATCTTCGGCCTTTTGGTTCTTTAGACATGAGGGGTAAGGAATCTGTGTAAGAGTTGAACGTTGGGCTGGCATCAATGCTTGTGGAGGAGGGTCATGAGAGGTTGGAGGGGGTTCAGGTGCTCCCTCCTTGTCCAATTCAGGCTCATTGGTAGTAGAGTTTTGAACCGGGTATGGTAGATCCTTGGTAGTGGATCCAGATTGAGTAGTAATAGCACAGGTTGGATCATGCTGGATTGGACCAGGTTCACTTATTCTTTGGAGTTCGGCGAACTGGCTTTCTAATTCAGCCTGTTGCTCTTGAATGAATCCTTCAAGGCCCTTTAAAAGCATCTTCTTTTCCATGGTGAATTGCCCGAGTTCTTCTTAAAAGGTATCACGGATGGTGTATTCGGGACCCTCTTCCCCCTCATTTTTCCATTTTAGATTACCTCAAAGAGTGTAATCAGTATTCTGATAAAATACAAGAAGGAAAGGGTCATCATAGATGTCATGACTGGAAAAGAGAGCTTGCTCATGGTGTGTATTATCTTCAGACTCATCGCTCTCATGTGGCCCTCCACAAATGTCGCATATAAGGTATGGGTTAAACAACCTCTTAGGCTCTTGCAACTTTGTGAGGTATGCGAGCTTCTCTTGTGCCCTCTTCATCCGATCGTCGAGAGATAAGGGGTTTTTATACGATGTATCAGAGATACTCATTACGGTTATTGGCTCATTCCAAGTGTTATCTTGGTCTTCGACATACTCCTCAATGCGGTCCCATCCTTCTTCCACACTGAGATTGGAAATCTTTCGGCTGGTCAAGAAGTCAATCCCTTTTTGATCATCGTGGGAGACATTGTCGTAAAATATTTGGACAAGAAACCAAAGGTTGATACTATGGTGTGGGGCTTGTCGAATGAGATCTTTGAAACGAGTCCAGGAGTTAGCGATAGTTTCTCCATCTGTTTGACGGAAGTGAAGGATTTCGCTCTTGATGGCTGCAGTTCTCCCAGGAGGAAAGAACTTTTTGGTAAACTTGGTAGTGAGTTGTTCTGTCACACCCCCAAATTACCTGTTTTGCAGCGGAATGGAATTCCTGGGGATTGACTGTCATAGCATCACAATCACAGTTATATTGAACGACCTAAAGTGTCGTTTGGAAAATACATCGTTTGATTTAATAAAATAATCAGAGTTTACAAAGTAGGTCCCAAATGTAAATCAACTTGTGTGGAATTAAGTTTGTTACAATTCAAACGATGTTTGTAAGTACGTAAAACCCAAGTGAGACGCGTCGTCATCGCGACTCCATGATGTGTCCAAATGCATGCCATGAAGTAATTGCCTTAGATACCTGAGATACAAACATGCTAAAAGTGTCAACACAAAGGTTGAGTGAGTTCATAGAGTTTGAATTGAAATGTAAAGCCTTTAGAAATCGTTTATGCAGCAAAGGCATTGTGAATCCACTCAGTTCCAAGTCCCGCCCATACAAAACTTGCAACCTGTGTGTTCACAACCCATTGCCAAGATATGTACAGTCAATGATAATCCCAAGACATTCAGCACAATGATAATCCCAAGACATTCAGCACAATGATAATCCCAAGACATTCAGTCCAATGATAATCCCAAGACATTCAGTCCAATGATAATCCCAAGACATTCAGCACAATGATAATCCCAAGACATTCAGCACAATGATGTATGATATAAGATATGACTAAACATTAAGTTCGGTGAAGCATGTAGTTTGCAAATAGATATGAATGTCATAAAAGATGATGAGCATGTATCTCCCCCAAAACATTTATGAAAACAAGTAAAAGTAGGGGCTATGAAAACTCACTTGGTGGAATGATGCGAAGACAAAAGTGAGTACACCGAGATGTAATGTGATACGTTAATCTTGACCTATTACGAATGATATGATATGTCATGTGTTGCAATGTAATGTTATGCATGCACTTCGTATGTTATTTATACCATTTACGGGTTTTTTGAAAATATTACTCGTCGACGAAAAATACTCTTTTGACGTCTTGACCCTTCAAAAATAACTTTACATGTTTTTACGTCAAAATGTCATCCTATAAGGGTTTTAAAATGATTTTTGGTGAAATTACCACTTTTCGTCGCAAAACAATGTCGTAGGAAAAATCATGAAATCAACAAAAATGGCTCCGGAAAAATAGTCGTAAAATGGTGTACGTCGATCGTTAGAGAACGAACTCGACGGTTTTGGAAAGTTTGTATCGATATCTAAAAGTTTCAGTTCAGGAGTTTTCGTCCAAAAGGTCTCGATCATAAAGATATCAAAGGCTAAAGATGGTGGTTTTTGCTAATTGTGTGCAGAAAATAAGTTTTGGCCAAGTTTGAACATCCGTAAATAATATACTATGACTCCGCTTGACAAACGGCTTTTTGTTTTGAAAAATATGGCCGGTGAACTTGATTTTACTAGAAGACAATTTGTTCCAAAAAGTTTTGCATCATAGTTAAAAACTGCCGCAAACATAGCCCTTACAGCTAATGAAATGCTTGTAACGTAAAAATAATATAATTTTTCAGAAAATAATAGTTACGGCAACTTTATAAAAACGTGCATATATTTGTCGTTTCAAATCCGTTTTCTACGTATAATATGTCCTTAGCTTCGTATCGAAGTAAACTAATATATTTTTGACTAGTCGAGATAATTTGTGAAGCTTAAGGCTCGTTTTTGACCCGAAATATGTAAAAACTGCATGCTGAAATTTTCTGAAAAATGTACGTTTCGTCGTCAAACTTTAAAAATTCACCACGGCTTCGTTATAACTCCGTTTTTATCCGTTCAAAAGGCCACGGATTCGTTTTAAAGTGTATTTTCTAAATATCAAGGCCAAAGTTTCGTACCATCAGTAGGTTTTTCCAGAAATTCGAATTAAGGACAGAACCAAATATATAGTTATCGAAAATAGTTTTTCTCGGACAAAACCTATTCTAATCCCTTCAAATCAACTCCAAAGCTAATCTAATCCTACCATACACCTTCTTAGGGTGTCATGGGTTCCTAATCACCATCAAGACCAAAGAATACCATGGGAATAATTATAGGATGACCAATATGTATATATAACTCAAAAATCATAAGAAAATGGTATAAATCACATAACATGCATATAAGCTCCAAAAATGAAAAGAAACATATGAAAATGAAAAGGAAACTTGAAAATGATAAAAACATGCTTACTAGTGATAATGAAGAGGTGTAGGTAACAAGGATTAAACTTAAATATCCTTGGTTTTTATTTCAAAACCATATAAAGGATATATACTAGATTGATAAACACTTGATCTTGCCAAAAATTTTTGATCCCCTTTTCTCTTGAAGTGTGACCGGTTCTTGGATGAACAAAAGAGAGGAAAAATAATTTTTTTTTACTTAACTTGTGAAATGAGAATGCATAAATGATTGAGGTGGAGTAGAGTTTTATACAATCAAGAACATTTACCCACTCATTTAATGAGTACCATTCCCTTGGCCGGTTTTTAGGGACCATGGTTTCTCAAAATATATTTTTTTTTTTTCTTTTTAATAACTTGTGTATAATTGTGTAGAATTTGATAAAATGTATAAGTAAAAAGTGTAGTTAAATGTAACTTTTTGGTACAAGTAAGTTTTTAATAAGTCAAAATAGAATGTATTGAGATAATAAAAATTGTAAAAATACGTTCCTTGTGAAATTTGGGTGCTAAAATAATTATCGTATAATTTTTAAGAAAAACGACGTAATAATATAATTTTAGCGATTAATATACCAAATAAATTTGAAACACTAGGAAAACTAAAAATATAGTTTTTATGAACCAAATGTAAGTTTAAAAATACCTCGGGATCATTTTTGAAAGTAACGGATTAAATATACAAAATAATAACTCGCGCGATAAAGATTATTAAATATAAAAATTACGCGTTGAAGGTAAAATGAAATGTTATGAATGAACCAATGAGATGCAAATGATGTCAATGTAATGTAGACTAATCATAGTCCATATGAAATGTACGTGATGTCATGATCATGAATTCGCCGCTAAACCTTCAAGGTTACGCGAATTTGAAACAAGTAAACCAAGTTTACTATAAATGTTGAAATAATGAGACATGAACGGTGTCGAGAAATGACCTGAAATTGCGAGTTGTCACATTCGCCCATCCAAAAAGGAATTCAGTCCCTGAATTCAATCGTTGTTAGGTCTAACGGGTTTAGGGTTTGATGTAGCAAACTTTCCCATTCCCGAGCAAAACCCTCAAAAGACTTTTTGGTAACCGATTTTTACTTAATCTCACAACTCATCAAACAAGAACTGTCATGAGATTAGGCTAAATCGGTTTAGGTAACGACTTGTTTCTAGCTCGATCTTTGCAACTCATCAAACAAGAACTGTCACGCGGATCAAACTGGAAACAAGTGGTTTGAAGAAAATCTTTTGAAAATTTGGCTCGATTACGGAATTGCTTACTCATATGAGACTACTACTCCCTTCATTGCATGATTCTTCCTGAATTAGACATAGGTGATCAGGCTATGTATAATTTAGGAGTAACTATGCAATGCTTGGACTAATCGACTCATATGTTTGTTTGGTGTTGAGTCAACTGATGTTAAAATTGTGATGAACATCGAGGAGAGAAGACATGGAGAAGTGTCGTTAAAATGATAGTTGAAGTAAAAAGAATTAAAATCCTCGTAAATGATAACAAATCGGAAAGAAAATAAAGTACGATAGATGAGAATATTTTACAACGAGTGATTCAGCAAAAGTAGTACATCTTTAAGTTATAAAGTTTCGGATACGATGATTAGACATAAACTTGGTACGACATAGTACATAAGGAGAAATAAGACTGTTAGTTTCCGAACTTCTTCAGTCTTCCGCGTCGTTGATACCTTGACGAGCTCCTCCTCCTCCTTCTAACATATATACATTCCCATGAGCACCTTCGACTTGTTGACCTTGGTTTTGAGGACATTGACTTCGATAGTGTCCTTGCTCCCCACATCCGAAGCACGTAACTATGGTCTTGCCTCTACAATTCCTGGCATGGTGTCCTAGTTTTTGACACTTGTAGCACTTAACAGGACAAAGTCCCGTGTGATGATACTTACATCGATTACATAATGGGTAGGTTCCAGCATAACCTCTGCCTTCTATTGGTGCAGCCACATAAACCATTGCAGTCTCTTGCCCTCTATTCTGTTGTTGACGATGGTTAGTGTTACGGTCTTGATTGTTGTTATTGTAACCTCCTCGGTCATTTTCCCATTTTCTTTTGTTGTTGTTGATTTGGTTATCGGTGTTGTTGTCATTGTTTTGGTTATTGTAGTAGTTGGTGCAGTTGTTGGGGTTGTTGTTGTTTTGGTTGGTGTTGGGGTACTTGCCTCTCTTCACTACCTGGGCCATGAGCTTTTGAGTCAATCGAATAGCTTCCTCAATCGTTTGCGGGTCAGAAGAAGTCACATCGCCTTGAATAATTTCGGGAAGTCCCCCGATGAAAGCCTCTAGCAACTTCTCATTATCAGAAACCATGGACGGGCATAACACAACCAATTCTTGGAATCTCCGAATGTAAGTGTCAATATCGTACCCAATGGTTACTAATTCATAGAACTCCGTCTCCAACTTTTTGATTTCCGTACGTGGACAAAACTTCTTAGTCACCAAACCCTTAAATTGCTCCCAAGTAAGCTTGAAAGCATTCTCCATCCCAATCGGTTGAGCATAAGAATTCCACCACGATAATGCTCCATCGAGTAATGTGCTCGTAGCAAATTTAACTTTACTATCATCCGGACAGTTACATAGCAAAAACACTGATTCCAATTTTTCAAACCATCGAACCATTGCTGTAGCTCCCTCGGTACCTCTAAATTTCGTGGGCTCACAACTTTTGAAATCCTTGTACGAACATTTCTTAACTCCGGATCCTCCGGCATTTCCAGTAGCAGCAGCTAGCCTAGCGGCTACAGCAGCAGTCGCGGCCTCGGCAGCAGCAGCAGCCACCGTTTCCCTTTCAACTCTTAGAGCATTAGCAATGCTATCATTCACTAACTTCTGAATAGCCGCTTGGGTCATTTCAACTGTAGCTTTCTTCGGTGCCATATCTTCTTCAAAACAAGAGGAAATGTGAGACGTAGCAAAATCCGATGTTAATAATAAGCGCTTCAAAGAAATGTGATAAGAAACGATGAGTTTGAGGTTATTTTTCAAAATGATCGACGGTTTCCGAAAAGATAGGTTATGAGGTGTTGTAAGTGCTTCAATGTATGATGGTTTAGAGACTTAATGTGTGAATAAAGTGTAACTCGACATGTTAGTGGTGAAACAAAGGAGTGAGAGCGACTTCGCCCTATTTAAAAGTTTATCTCGGCATTCGACGTTATCGGTGACAAGTCGATTGATGTGGAAATTGTGATAGGGAATGACAAGGAATTCTCCACTTAGAGTATGAGTAAAAGATAATGGGATGGGCATTTAAGGGCATCCATGTGACAATCGTTTTGAAATGAAAGTAAATAACTCGAAAAATGTACATATAAATCGCATGCAAAGTGAACATGCACTTGTGATGAAATGATGAGATGCTATGATGATGTAGTTATAGTCTAGGGTCAATGATGCAACCTAGTTCTCTATAACTGAAGCTCTGATGCCAATCTGTCACACCCCCAAATTACCTGTTTTGCAGCGGAATGGAATTCCTGGGGATTGACTGTCATAGCATCACAATCACAGTTATATTGAACGACCTAAAGTGTCGTTTGGAAAATACATCGTTTGATTTAATAAAATAATCAGAGTTTACAAAGTAGGTCCCAAATGTAAATCAACTTGTGCGGAATTAAGTTTGTTACAATTCAAACGATGTTTTTAAGTACGTAAAACCCAAGTGAGACGCGTCGTCATCGCGACTCCATGATGTGTCCAAATGCATGCCATGAAGTAATTGCCTTAGATACCTGAGATACAAACATGCTAAAAGTGTCAACACAAAGGTTGAGTGAGTTCATAGAGTTTGAATTGAAATGTAAAGCCTTTAGAAATCGTTTATGCAGCAAAGGCATTGTGAATCCACTCAGTTCCAAGTCCCGCCCATACAAAACTTGCAACCTGTGTGTTCACAACCCATTGCCAAGATATGTACAGTCAATGATAATCCCAAGACATTCAGCACAATGATAATCCCAAGACATTCAGCACAATGATAATCCCAAGACATTCAGTCCAATGATAATCCCAAGACATTCAGTCCAATGATAATCCCAAGACATTCAGCACAATGATAATCCCAAGACATTCAGCACAATGATGTATGATATAAGATATGACTAAACATTAAGTTCGGTGAAGCATGTAGTTTGCAAATAGATATGAATGTCATAAAAGATGATGAGCATGTATCTCCCCCAAAACATTTATGAAAACAAGTAAAAGTAGGGGCTATGAAAACTCACTTGGTGGAATGATGCGAAGACAAAAGTGAGTACACCGAGATGTAATGTGATACGTTAATCTTGACCTATTACGAATGATATGATATGTCATGTGTTGCAATGTAATGTTATGCATGCACTTCGTATGTTATTTATACCATTTACGGGTTTTTTGAAAATATTACTCGTCGACGAAAAATACTCTTTTGACGTCTTGACCCTTCAAAAATAACTTTACATGTTTTTACGTCAAAATGTCATCCTATAAGGGTTTTAAAATGATTTTTGGTGAAATTACCACTTTTCGTCGCAAAACAATGTCGTAGGAAAAATCATGAAATCAACAAAAATGGCTCCGGAAAAATAGTCGTAAAATGGTGTACGTCGATCGTTAGAGAACGAACTCGACGGTTTTGGAAAGTTTGTATCGATATCTAAAAGTTTCAGTTCAGGAGTTTTCGTCCAAAAGGTCTCGATCATAAAGATATCAAAGGCTAAAGATGGTGGTTTTTGCTAATTGTGTGCAGAAAATAAGTTTTGGCCAAGTTTGAACATCCGTAAATAATATACTATGACTCCGCTTGACAAACGGCTTTTTGTTTTGAAAAATATGGCCGGTGAACTTGATTTTACTAGAAGACAATTTGTTCCAAAAAGTTTTGCATCATAGTTAAAAACTGCCGCAAACATAGCCCTTACAGCTAATGAAATGCTTGTAACGTAAAAATAATATAATTTTTCAGAAAATAATAGTTACGGCAACTTTATAAAAACGTGCATATATTTGTCGTTTCAAATCCGTTTTCTACGTATAATATGTCCTTAGCTTCGTATCGAAGTAAACTAATATATTTTTGACTAGTCGAGATAATTTGTGAAGCTTAAGGCTCGTTTTTGACCCGAAATATGTAAAAACTGCATGCTGAAATTTTCTGAAAAATGTACGTTTCGTCGTCAAACTTTAAAAATTCACCACGGCTTCGTTATAACTCCGTTTTTATCCGTTCAAAAGGCCACGGATTCGTTTTAAAGTGTATTTTCTAAATATCAAGGCCAAAGTTTCGTACCATCAGTAGGTTTTTCCAGAAATTCGAATTAAGGACAGAACCAAATATATAGTTATCGAAAATAGTTTTTCTCGGACAAAACCTATTCTAATCCCTTCAAATCAACTCCAAAGCTAATCTAATCCTACCATACACCTTCTTAGGGTGTCATGGGTTCCTAATCACCATCAAGACCAAAGAATACCATGGGAATAATTATAGGATGACCAATATGTATATATAACTCAAAAATCATAAGAAAATGGTATAAATCACATAACATGCATATAAGCTCCAAAAATGAAAAGAAACATATGAAAATGAAAAGGAAACTTGAAAATGATAAAAACATGCTTACTAGTGATAATGAAGAGGTGTAGGTAACAAGGATTAAACTTAAATATCCTTGGTTTTTATTTCAAAACCATATAAAGGATATATACTAGATTGATAAACACTTGATCTTGCCAAAAATTTTTGATCCCCTTTTCTCTTGAAGTGTGACCGGTTCTTGGATGAACAAAAGAGAGGAAAAATAATTTTTTTTTACTTAACTTGTGAAATGAGAATGCATAAATGATTGAGGTGGAGTAGAGTTTTATACAATCAAGAACATTTACCCACTCATTTAATGAGTACCATTCCCTTGGCCGGTTTTTAGGGACCATGGTTTCTCAAAATATATTTTTTTTTTTCTTTTTAATAACTTGTGTATAATTGTGTAGAATTTGATAAAATGTATAAGTAAAAAGTGTAGTTAAATGTAACTTTTTGGTACAAGTAAGTTTTTAATAAGTCAAAATAGAATGTATTGAGATAATAAAAATTGTAAAAATACGTTCCTTGTGAAATTTGGGTGCTAAAATAATTATCGTATAATTTTTAAGAAAAACGACGTAATAATATAATTTTAGCGATTAATATACCAAATAAATTTGAAACACTAGGAAAACTAAAAATATAGTTTTTATGAACCAAATGTAAGTTTAAAAATACCTCGGGATCATTTTTGAAAGTAACGGATTAAATATACAAAATAATAACTCGCGCGATAAAGATTATTAAATATAAAAATTACGCGTTGAAGGTAAAATGAAATGTTATGAATGAACCAATGAGATGCAAATGATGTCAATGTAATGTAGACTAATCATAGTCCATATGAAATGTACGTGATGTCATGATCATGAATTCGCCGCTAAACCTTCAAGGTTACGCGAATTTGAAACAAGTAAACCAAGTTTACTATAAATGTTGAAATAATGAGACATGAACGGTGTCGAGAAATGACCTGAAATTGCGAGTTGTCACATGTTCCCAAGTGAAGGTGGACCTTGGAGGTAGCTTATCGAGCCACTCTTTGGCCTTTCCTTGGAGAGAGAATGAGAAAAACCAGAGTCTAGATGTCTCCTTAGATGCTCCGTCAGCATGGAGAGAGAATTGGGTTTTCGCTGCGGGATCCGTGAAATTGACACGCATTCTGGATAAGCCAAATTTCGGTGGCATGCAACACCTCATTGATTTGTTCGGAAGGGTAGACGATGGCGCCAGTGAATCCAGATGAGGTAGGAGAAGAGTAATCTCTAAGGACTTTTGCCTTAGGTTCGTTGATGGGTTCATTGATATGAGTAACGGGAACTTCCTTGTTGTGTAGGCTCAGATTATCGTTGTCAATAGTTTCAAAACAAATGGGGGAATGTGTGGACTCTTCGTCAGTCACGGCTTCATCAAAATCGATGGTGGTGCCTTGTGGTCCCGAGTCATGGAGGGATCTTTTTCGTTTATACAGCTCTCTATCGGGTTCGGCAAAGGGCTCAAGAATGGTTTTAGTGGAACTACGGGTCCTAAGCTATCTAAGGGTGTTGGTGGGGGGAAATGGTGGATTAGTTGGTGGGTTATCACCTTCCATGATGAAAAGTGATGGGTTACGAACAAACTCACGAAGAAGGGGGATAGACTACAAGGAAGCTAAAAATACGAAAAAATCTTACTTGATAGGAATCAAACAAGGGAACCTAAGCGAGATAAAGATCTAACTAGCTATTCTATTCCCCGGCAGCGGTGCCAAAAACTTGATGCGTGTAAGAAGCGCGTTCGGGGTCAAAGGAACTTCCTTTTCTTTGAGAAAGTTTTTCAACCACCTAGGCAGTGAACCTAATCGTTGTAGTGTAGTATTGGGTAAGCCTCGGGGATTGATATAGTTCTCTAGGGGAATAGGAATGCTAGCAAGAAATGTATTACAAGAAGGTGGGGGTTGAGGATGATTCTTTTTTATCTTTTTATAGTTTTTTAGAAAGCCAATGTAAAATCTCAGGGCAATTGGTTGGGGGTGGTACTTCTACCGATTACTTCTACTTATCTAATTATCTATTACTACGGGTAGCTATGTCTATTTGATTTGTGCTCGTATGATGATTAAAAATGTGTTTACCTAGATACTATTACTCCACAGTTATCTTTTATTGGTCGGTTGAATTTTCACACCTTATCTTAACGCGTTGTATTCCTAAGGTCGTAGGGTGTGCATATGCCCTAAATCTTTGAGGTTACCTTTGGGTTTAGCCTAAGAAATCCGCAAGTCCTTAAACTATTTCATTCATAAGCCTCACTTTCACAAAGAATATTCAAGCATTAAACATAACGAATGATGCCTAGTTGCACTCCTAAGCCAATTACAATTAAGATAAGAAACAACCTAACAACAATCAATAACTAGGTTTCATAGATATAAGCAAACACACAAGAAATTTAGCTAGACATGGTAAACAAGCAAGCATACACACAATAAATTGAAGACATAATGATACTTTGGATTAAAATACTTATCTCAATGTGTAAAATTGGGTTTGAGACCCTAAGATACTGTCCAAATTGGACTACAAACATTTTAGATTTTTTTTCTCCAAAAGTCTACCTCCCTATGCAGAAAAATCGAATTCTATATATAGATTTACACTTGCGACGGCGTCACCTTTTAGATGGGACGCCGTCAGCTCGCCGTCATTAGGGTTTCGTCTTGGCCAAGTCATCGATGGGACGACGTCACCTTAGAGTTGTGACGCCGTCAGTCTTCAGATGGGACGTCATCTTGATTCTGAATCTGGGCCGTCTGAGATGAAAAGTCTGAGTGACTCCCTTCTTCTTCAAAGCCTGACGCCGTCAGGTTATATGAACAAAAATTCCACTAAACCGTCTGGTGCATGTTTTGATCAAGTCTCTATATAGGGACGGCGTCGCCCTTTGATTGGGAAGCTGTCAGGTTCTGTTTGAGTTGCTTGGGTGGCTTCGATCTTGACTTTGCCATTTTCTTCATGTATTCACTCCTTTTCTTCCAAATATGCATCATTCAAGCATTTTGCTTCCAAGAGACCTAAAAAGTGAAAAAGGAACAAAATTAAGCAGTAATGGATATAAAAGTGGTCGATTAAAGGCTTAAATGACCCCCTAAAAGTGTACGTTTTAAATCCTTATCAGTCCTACAATTTGGATGAGGGCAGTGGAATTGACTCACCATAGCTAGGGGTAAAAGTTGCATGCACACAAACTGGTGGTATAGTTGAAAGAGTGCAGGTCAGAGCTAGCGTAAAAAGGAAGATATGTTTGCATGAAAATTTGTGTCACACGCATTGCCTACAACATATAATGAGGGTGGTCACGAAACCAGTTGCCCACACAAAGGTATGCATGTAGTTGTTGGCAATGCCTGTAACATGTTTAGCAGTAGTGTTGTCGTTGCTGTAGATGATCGTTTTGAGGATGACGTTAGTGCGAAGCATGCACGTGTTGATTACCAGCCTTAGGATAATTTGGAGCCGGCTATTGAGCGTTTACATCAGAATCCTGAGGCTATCGACGCTTTGCCATCTACTCTTATTGCAAGTGGGCGTCTGGCTAGTAGCTCCTCACACGTGGACCATAAGTTTCGCTGCAAACTTATTTGAAAAGGAAAACTACTAACGTACAGGGATGTTCATTGGACGAAAATGGTAAGAGGTTTAGGTCGGGCGATTGCTTATCGTTCTATGCATCGGCTTCAGAAACTGCTCCCAGTGTTGAGCAAAAATGTGCTTGGGCATCTGTTGCTGTCACAGACGAAGGCTTTCTCGATGGTTCTCCACAGTTGCAATACATTACTCAGTTGACCGCTAGTAAAACTGAAGTGGTTGTAGACTTACAACTGCTAGTCATTTTTACTACCGCTATAGTTGTTTTTACTGCCGCTAGTAAAACTGAATTGGTTGTATACTTACAACTGCCAGTATACAGGTTACTACTGCTAGCTATTTTAACCACTACTTGTGATAGAAGACATCAACGAAATGATGCCACAGTCATTAATACTGTTTTGTATGGCCGTGTTTGTACTGCCCGTGTGTAGGTGCTGCTGATAACATTCTGGTGCCCTTGTGTAGGTGTTGGTCTTACTATTCTGGGCCTGAATAGAGACATATTGGTTTAGTGCTGCTAGTATTAAACTTACAACTGCTAGTTAAATTGTACTAGTGTTGAATGGTAAATCTGTTAATTTCAAGTGTGCATAGTCACTAGTTGGTAGTTATTAGTTGATTGTAGAATACGAATTGTAACAACTAGAAGGACTCCTTGGTTTATAAAAGTAGTCAATAAGGAAAAGAAGTTGCCCTACGTAGAACAGTTAGTTGCCACATTGTTTATTGGAAACAACTGCTAGTTCCCCATATTAAACAAAGATGTATAATGGGATTAAAGAACATAGGAAATAGTAAATACGTTGACATACAACGTTTCATACAGACAACCTACTACATATTACGATTACTACATAATTATCAGTTTAATGGTTACATAATATATAACCACTTGATTTATAAAATTCAGCAAGTACGCAAAAAAAGCTAACCACTCCATGCTTCCTTCACATACAGACATCGTACTAAAACCACAAAGCTTTATTCCCATCAAGTATGATCCCTAACTTCTGCCGAACAAACCTGTTGAACATGAATATAATGGTGTAAGTTAAAAAGAAAACATTAATAGAATGGTAAGTTAAAAATAAAACATACTATAAACAACATGGTCTGGCTGATTTAACAAAAGAAGAGATTCTTTGTATGGGGCGATGTAGAAAGATCCCGCATCTCCTAACATTCCCATGCAGACAAATAATTCAAGTTCTTTGTTGTACACAAATACCGACTGACCCAAATGATTGCCGCTGTACGCTTCTACTATTGGAGCTTGATCCTTTGTAAACCCAAGCAAACGAACCGAATATTGGGTAGGGATGGCGAATAGACTTCTAAATGATGTTATGGAAGAACCATTGACGTCCAACAACCATCCGCAAAACAATGGAATATCTTCACCAATGATCGTCCCAGAAATCACTAGAGAGGTTCCAAGATCGAAAACATTGAATGGAACTGGGAGTTCATTTTTTTTAAATTTGTGGTAGGTCTATAACTTTAAATTGGCTGGTTACCAAATCAAAAGAAATCAACATATAAATCTTATAAATAACACCGTCCTCATTAGTTAACTTTTCACTCCCAGTCCAATAGAGAAAACGACCTACAACTGCATGACTTTTACGTTTCAATTTGATAGTTTCACGAGGGGGTGGAAATTTTCAAGGATTGTCCACCTTAAGGAGTTCAAAGAAAAGACAGAGACATACCAGAAACCACTTTCGAAAACAGGATAGGAGACCTTCACGATCGTCGAGTCAAGAATGTCTGAATGGACGGCAAAACCAAAACAAATCTTTTGACGTTTGATTTGATGCGTGTAAACCGGGACAAATACTTCAAGTGATTTTTTGATTGACGGGTTCCAAATAACAGTCATTACATTAGAACCATAGACAAAACACCAAAGACCGTTAGAATTGCCAGCTGTAATCATAGATGAAAGCATTAAATATGTATTAAGTGGCTTATCGATTAGCTGTTCATCTAAAGCTAACACAAAACCTTGGTCACCCATATCGAATGTTAGCGTAAATAAACACTCATCATTACGACGAAAACCGTAATTAAAGATGAAGCTTCCACAATCTATACTAGCCTTCCATAGCTTGCAAACACTACGTTGCTGGAGTATAGACTTAGGAGGTAGCCTACGGATGATATCTAGTTGAACATCTAGTGGGATATTGTCAGACATATTTTCTAAACAAAAGTAGAAAGATTGGGATAAAGATATGAAGTCAATAGACCAAAAGAAGAAAGAAAGAGTTTGTTAAAAAAATTGTATTGAAGAAAGAAGAAAGTGATTGGGAACAGAAGACATTAAAGGACATGTACCGTGAATCTGTGTTTTGTGTGGGCGTTTGTTTTTTTGTTTTTTTTTAAATGTGAAATGACAAAACTATCCTCGTGTATAAATACAAGTTGCCCAAAAAACATAAAGATGCCCAAAAAACAATACAAGTTGCCCAAAAAACAATACGTTACAATACATGCCATATACCTTAAAAATACGTACTTGTGTCATAAGTTGTCGGACACATGGCAGCCCCTGGTTGGGTCCAAGAAAAGCGGTGGGCAACCTGTCTATTTTCGAATTTTAAAAGGGCGTGGTCCATAAACTGATAAGCCTCAGGGCGCGCGGTCTATTTGACTAATTTTCCCTTTAAAGAAATGGTTACGACGTGGAGGAACATCTACTGGACAGAAATGGTAAGAGGGTCAAGTCGGGTGGTTAATCATTAGTAGATCTATGCATCTAAGAAAGTTTGCCCACGGATACTGTTGTTTCTCGGGGTGTGCCTAATATTTTGGGTGGCGTGTTAGCAAATAAAAACGCTGAAACCAGCTGTAGGGGGTTGCCAATACGTTGTCTCCAAAGTGTTGAAGATTTCATCCCTTATAATGAGGCATCTACAGGGGTTGCCAATACGTAGTCGTTACATATGGTTTTTACCTTTGTGTTTGCTATTGCAGGGACACCACACGTACCACTTATTCTTGATTTTGAGTCAGGGAATATTCGCCATATACCAGCTGCACGGACATCGCAAGGTAAACTATATTCTATGACCTGTTTAGCTTAACTGTTGGACACATTGTGGTAAACGTTTCTATATGTGGAATTCTTTAAGCAGGTTATCCCTCAAACGTTCGTGGATGAGGAACTGGCCAGCGTACCCGCACATAATTTGCAATAGGTGGCTGTTTTATGTGTTTCAAAATGGCTTGCATAACTTTCTTTCTGATTGAACATTTTTTCTAACAATGATTGGTAACCTGTAGTCGCAAGCCCTCTAGCTGAATATCAAAGATTTGGTCCTTTCAACCGTGTATGCCGTCACTGTAGAGCATTGTTCTGGAATGAAGAAAATCTAGCCTACTCCACTGCAGCGAGTCACCCGTTGTATCACCAGTGTTGTCTCCAAGGAAGAGTCAAAATTTTCACACCACAAGAATACCCTCCTCTTATTCAGATACTGTTATTTGATAAGTATTTTCTAGAAAATATTCGAGCCTACAATTAGATGTTTGCAATGACGTCGTTCGGTGAAAATGTTGATGAATATGTCAATGTGGGACGAGGCCCATACGTGTTCAAAATATCTGGACAAATATATCATCGGAGATGACAACTTTTTCCCGAGCCTAATCAATCTCCAAGGTTCTTGCAGTTATACATTTATGACACTGCAACGAGGTTCGTAATAGGTTAAACCCTTTTAGAG
This sequence comes from Chrysanthemum seticuspe, assembly GCA_019973895.1. Classification (NCBI taxonomy): domain Eukaryota; kingdom Viridiplantae; phylum Streptophyta; class Magnoliopsida; order Asterales; family Asteraceae; genus Chrysanthemum; species Chrysanthemum seticuspe. The sequence goes on from BPTQ01000005.1 coordinate 75,900,025, forward strand.
AGGTTCCGAAACTGTTCTGCAGCCCCATATTGTGCAAGCTTTAATTATATTCCTTGATAGCAATAACGCTCTGCTACAGCTCTTTAGAACTGCACGAGACAAGCTTCAGCAAAACGATGTTCCAGAGTTCAAAGTAAGGCTTTTCAGCGTTGGAAAGGCTTCACAGTATCAATTACCTACTACATATGATATTGGCGCCATTGTATTTGATGACACTGTAGAAACGAAAGCTGATTTTGATGTGATATTATAAACAAACTTCATGCAACATACATGTCTGCTAAATTTCCGTTGTTGTTTGTCTATGGTGAGCATGGATATCACATCGGTCTTCATGACCTTAATGTTGACAGTATTGCAACACGCAGGGGTAAGCGTATATCAATGAAGGCTTTCTACGCATACCAACTACACGACAGGTTGCATTGTTATAACCTGTTGATTAGAGGTAGGAGATTATTTCAGCAATATGTAGTCACTGCATATTGTAGCAATTAACAAGACAAAATGGACTACGTGAGAACCCACTAGGCAGACATAAAGGGTGATTACTTAACTGGACTGTATGATGCAATAAGCAGGGGATATATTGATGGGTCAGACGTTGGGTCTAGAATCATCTTACCTTCTTCATTCACCGGAGGCCCTAGATATATGTATAGCTATTACTTGGATGGTTTGGCCATCTACCGGATTCATGGGAACCCATGGTTTTTTTTTTACTTTCACGTGTAACACAAAATGGCCAGAAATTTAGGAATATATGGAAACGTATCCTGAAGTTACCGCTGCAGATAGGCCTTATGTAGTCGATAGGGTTTTTGAATGGAAGATTCATGCTCTCATAAAATATCTGCTTGACGTACGACCCTTCGGATCTTTGAATGCATGTATGATTACATGTTCCTTCTATTCGATGCTAACATATTTGATTTACATTTTGATTTACCTTTATGAAACCTATGTCTGCTCATATTTCCTGTTAATGATATTGCTCACTGTAACAGTATTGTACACGGTTAAATTCTAAAAGAGGGGGTTGTCGCACTGCCACATACTACTGTGGGTTAGGTGTAGGGCTGATACCACATGAGAAGCTGATGTAGACAGATATATTAGTACAAAACTTTTTGTAGAAAACTAGAAGGGGGGTTGAATAGTTTACCAATTAAAAACTTTGTTTTGAAACTTATTGAAAGATCAATTGATATTGATCTTAAGTATGTTAATGAAATATGCAAGAAATGTGTAATAAGTAAATAAGGAAAGAAATGATCAAACCACAACAAGTTTTTTATAGTGGTTCGGCCTACAAGGACTCTTTTTCCTTGCCCTACTCCACTCCCCGAGTCTCACACTCGAGAGTTTAACTTCACTAGTCAACAAGCTCCTTTCACCGGCGGAGAAAACCTTTACACTTCGCTTACACTATTTCCGACACTAAGCTAGATGTCGAGTTCTTTCCAAGGGTACAACTACTCCCACACACAATGTATTTTGAGGACTAAAATACTAACCACTCACACTCACAAGATTATGATGGTTTGATACAACAATGAAGTATGGATCAACACTAGATCATACAACACTAAAAAAACAAGACTTCCAACTTCTCGTTGAAGCTTGAATATGACTTGATCTTCTTTGCTACAAAAGAGATCACTAATATGATATGAAATTGAGTTAGAAAGGTTAGAGAGAAGATATGTATGAGAGTATGCTAGAAAGGGATGAGAAACTACTTGTCTTGGCATTGCTATTTATAGCCAAAATGGACAGGAGCGTCCATGGACGGCGGACCCCTTAAAAGGGTTCCGCCCGTGTACCATTTTGGTACCGCCGGGTCTGACAGCCAAGATATCAAATCTTGCCAAAGTCAACTCTATCTAAGTGAGATTGTGCAAGATATGAAGAGTACAAATCTTCACAAAATATCTAATGGAATCTTCCAATGATTTCCATGATGTAATACATGATGTCAAATGTTGTATTACTATTTATAGAAATATGCAAAATGCTTAAGTAGTGTTTGGTTTTAAGAACCTAACACATTCTACAAACTACTATCATACATAATGATTAGAGTCATATCAAGATGTTACTAATCACAAATGTAAATGCTTGAATGATGAATATATTGTTTGAGAAAGCTTGTTTTAATATCTAATAAACTTGACAAGCTTTAAGCTTTTATAAATTAAATTTACTTTTGTCGTTAACAAAACTTAGGCAAAGATCAAAAATATAAATAACGTTTAATGACGATATTTGTATTAACAATCTCCCCCATTTTGTTGAGGACAAAATATAAATTTTATTTTTATAAAAGAAACAAAGTTTGTACAAGAGTTATAAAAATATTAGTTTTAGAATTTGAAAAGGAAATGATAATGCAAGTGTATGAAATTTGACTTTTTATGAAAGTCAAAGAATTCACTAGTTGATGCATGATGTTGACTTTTTCAGAAAGTCAAAGTATGCAGTTTGACTTTTTTAAGAAAAGTCAAGTATTATCAATGAGGGTTCCTGTTTGACTTTTAGAAAGTCAAAAGTATGCATTTTGACTTTTTCAGAAAAGTCAAATATAAATAATTTCAAAGTTCTATATTTTCTCCCCCTTTTTGTCTCAACAAAAAGAAGAGGCTATGCGGAATGTAATGAGTCCGAGCTATTATCTCCCCCTTGTTCAAAGCTCCCCCTAAATTGGGTGCTCTAATGGGAAGATACATGGATTGTGAAAATAAAGCTACAAAAAAAATTGTTAGTAATAATGATCATTCACAAGCATTTCCAAACACTATGTAATGACACCAACAATATAATAAACAACATTCATTAGTTAAAATTTTTCATGAGTAAAGATCATGAAAAGAGAACACAATGATGTGTTTTAAGTACAAGAAATAAAAATTATCCTAAGAAAGTAAACAAAAGAAAGACTATTCTAAAACCATCCTAAAGTGATGGTGGATGGGAAAGAGCGTTGAGACACTCAAGGATGTGGTTGAGGATGAACCTCATTTCTTCTTGGAAGTCATGGACCATAACACGGGTCCGTTCCACGGTTTGGCCCGTTTGCTCACAAGTTGAGCAACCATGCCTTGGAGGGTAGAATGTTTGGGGAGGTTGTGGTGGTGGAATGGTGGATGTGTTGGTGGTGTTGGGGATGTTTGGAGTGGTCATGATGGATGCAAGCAAAGCGTTTTGCATTTGCATTGTCTCACTTAAGTGAGAATCCACCATGCCTTTGAATTGGTGGAGGTTGTGGAGTTCGGCTTGAATCTCCTCTCTAGTGGGATTATCATCCCACATGTACTCCGGAATGTCCTCAATATGAGGGGACATTGATGATGGAAGTGGATGATCCCCGTATAAAGGACCACGAATGTCCTTGTGAATGGGGTGAAAAAGGAGAGGTTTTGGCCCTAATGGGGCGTTTGGGTCAATGGATGACCGAGGTGACTCATGAGCGATTCGCTCAATTGTGCTAAAAGATGGCAATGGTGGTGGATGACTTGGCCTAGGAGGCAAGTCTTCCAAGTCCTCTAGGAAAGGATTTGGGGATGTTGGTGGAGTTGAAAATAACTCCATGGGAGTGAGAGTGGGAGACCTTGGTGAAGGTGGTGAGGGGTTTTTGGATGTTTGGATGGGTGCCGGTGGAGGTGAAGTAGGTGTTTTTATTGGTGGTGGAGTGGTGATCACAATGTGTGATGAAGTGGGTGTAGCTAAGGTAAGATTTGTATCATCTCTAATGGGAGATGAGATTGTGAGTGGTGAAGATTCGGATGATGAGCTAAGATGAACAAAACAACAAGGCCTTACGCTAATTCTAGCGGTTTTCTTGCAAGGTTTTGGTGATGATTTAGTCATTTTTAACTTGGGTTTTGATTTGCTAGATAGTAGTGAGAATGAAGAAGGTGTGAGGATGATCATGGTAAAGCCTTTCAATTTATAGGGGTAAGAAATTGTTGAGAGATGGTTTGATTTGATGTTGAACCATTGAAGAGATGAGGTTCCTAATGATTTGGAAGTGGGTTGAATGCTAGTCATATCACCCAAGTCAATCCATACAAGGAAGATGGAGTGAAGAAGAAAAGATTTGCAATAAATGTGTTCTAGTGAGTGGAATTTCCTAATATTCAGATTACCTACGGATTTGAAGGTACCAAAAATTTGGTTCCTTCCTTTATGCCAAAGGGCTCCTTGGGTGGATTTTTCAAATTTTTGAATTTTGGTGGGAAATGGATTTCTTATATACCTTATTAAATAATACTAGTTCTAATAACAGTATAAACTAGTTAAGATTGATTTATAAGTGATGGAAGATAATTTGGAATCACGAAAGAGTCGAAATTCAGAAAATTACCTGGAGGATCCACGGCACCAAAATCATACACTGACGGTACACTAAAAAGGGTGCCGTCTGGTCCGCCTGTATAGGTATGGCGGCACCAAACTACATAAAGGACGGTACCAAAATTATGGTGCCGTCTGATCCGTGGAGTGCTGAAATATAGACAGAGTACATTTTTAGGTATCGGGGACATTTCCGAAACCTGAAATTTTTCTTAAAATCTGTTATACTAAACATTTCTAGTTAGGAAAAGTAAATAACACATGTGTAAACATAGTGGAGCATAGATTTTGAGCAAGACTTATTGATTTTCACAATAAAGTAAAAATGGGTAAAATTTGATAGCATACTTGTGCTATCCCCCTGCATGAGATTGTTAGCATACACCATTGTTTCAAGTTATATTATCATCCTACATAATAAAAATAACTAAATAGTATCAAACATTAATGATAATGCATTGTTCCAAACATTCCTTAAAGTACCCTTATTTGTCCAACTTCTTGTAAATCTTGTTCATCATCCTACCAAGGCACTTGAACATTCCCTTTGTTTGTTTGAATTCTGTTGATTCATTCTCAACCTCGGGAAGAGATGCGTAATACTTATGAGGTGGAAGATGAGAGCTTGGAAGACCATCCTCGGAGCTATTTGATGATGATGATGAAGGAGTTGGAGGTTTAGCTCGCTTGCCTTTAGTCTTAGCAACTCGAGCATCACTCAAAGGTACAAAGATGTGAGGGATGAGTTCATAGTGAAGGTGCATCCTTTTTGGGGTTGGTGGAATTGGAGCGAAGTTTCTATAGAGACGGGTGAGAAGCATCCCTTATGGAAGAGCAACTGATCCTTGAGTTGGAATATCAATCATTCTCCTAGCTATGTAGTAGGCTAAGTTGAATGGTTGTCGGGTGGACAAGTTGTAGAGCATGTGGCAAAGACAAGCGTTTATGTGATCCCTATTCCCTATGGTGCTAATGACGTTTGCTCTAAGTAACTCCTCCCATTTCTTAAATTCGTACTTAAGTTCATTTAGCTCCATTCCATATGGATCTCGGTCTACCTCTTTTCCCTTTCGGGTTACTCGGGTTGTATCAGTTTTTGGGTTAAAAAGGTGTTCATGGATGACATCCTTATCGGCCAAACGGGTTAGATAGGGAGAAGTGCGGTCGTTGATTGCATCAAGGGCGGTGAGTGACCACTTATCCGTGTAGACACAAGTTACTCGGTTAGGAATTCCTAGTACTTTAGAAAATTCGCTTAAGGTGATGGTGTAGTCATTTTGGTTGATTCTAAAGCTGAGACAAAATTCATCATCATCTTCATCACTAAAACCGGTCACACTAGCATAGAATTCTAACACAAACCTAGGACAAATTGGTTCATCAATGTCAAGAAGACAATCGAATTGAATGGCGGCTAGTTCTTCACGAAGATTAGTATGTTCAAGGAAGGATGGGTGAATGGTTCTACCCTCATGGAAATACCTTGATTCTAGACCCCTAAATATTTCTACTTGTTCCTTGGTAAGTCCTTTGGTTTTGTGGTGTTTGGGAATGTAGTTAAGGGTGTCTTTGTGATCATAGAATCTTGCGGCTACCATGGTTATTCCTAAGGACAAGAATTAATATGTAAAAAAAATGAAAATAAATTTTAACGTTTTTTGATTCTAGTGTGTGCCTATATGAAAACAATTTGGAGTTGCGGTTATCTCGACTCATTTTATGCACAAAATGGTTTTAGTGGGGTGTTTGGCAAATACCATGAGATAACCCAAATGCTCCTAATTCAATGTGGCTACATTTGAATATACCCGGGAGTGCATATTAGTTATGCAATACCTTTAGTATTCAAGAGCATGCAAGTGATGAAAATTTTAACGTTTCTATTTGTATTAGCAATGAAAAATGTTTTCCTACAAGTGAGAAGCTTTTCAAAACTTTTGACATGGGGTGTTTAGTTGTTTAAATAAGGCCTTATATTTATTATCTATCAATTAGTAGGAAACATGATTTGTTTATGCAATATGATAATGTAGTACCTAATTTGAATGACTAGTTATGCAATTTGCCAATTGAATTCATATTTGGTATAAAAGAATACATAAAACCCCATGTAATGATTTGTGATAGTTTTGTGTATAAATAAGAATCCTAGACTCAGAATTAAGAGATGAAATGAAGTTAGGATACTTACAATGATGTTATCTTCAGTGATTAGTGAGTGGGAATGTCTCAATAATGAGCTTGGTTTAAGTTTTACACGTTTTGGTAAAGTGGGTTGTGAGGAAGAGGATGTTATGTATATAGCAGTTTTGCTTCTGTGGACACCACGGACCAGACGGCACCAAATATTTGGTTCCGTCCGTGTTGTCGTTTGGTGCCGTGGCTACAGTAGCAGATACAAGGCAAAATTGTTTTGGTTTGACTATTCTAATGTTTTAGGCTATGTTTATCCTACATGTTTGGTTCCATTAACCCTAAAACAAGTCTAAGAAGATTAAAAGGTTCTCGTTTAAGAGGTTTAGTAAAGATGTCGGCAATGTTGTCTTCGGAGGATACTTTCTCGATTGAAATGTTTCCTTTTTGAACATTGTCGCGAAGAAAGTGATGACGGATTTCAATGTGCTTTGTACGAACATGTTGAACGGGATTCTTGCTGAGATCGATGGCTCCTTTGTTGTCGCAAAGTATCACAATGTCGTTGAGATGAATTCCGTAGTCTACGAGAGCTTGCTTCATCCAAAGAGCTTGTTGACATGCTTTTCCGGCTGAGACGTATTCGGCTTCAGTAGTAGAGATGGCTAAAGCCGTTTTCTTCTTTGCAAACCATGAGGTGAGACAATGTCCAACAAAAGTGCAAATACCACTTGTACTTTTTCTATCGACATAATCACCGGCATGATCCGAGTCGGCATACACTATGGTTTCTATACCCGTTCCTTTGGGATACCATAATCCTAAACACGTTGTTCCCTTAATGTATCTAAAAATCCTTTTTAATGCTTCTAAGTGTGATGCCTTTGGGTTTTCTTGAAAGCGAGCAAATAGACAAACACTAAACGTAATGTCGGGTCTACTAGCCGTAAGGTAGAGTAGGCTACCAATCATTCCTCTATATTTAGTGTTATCTACGGATTCACCTTCTTTGTCCTTGGTGAGTTTAGTGTCCGAGGACATGGGTGTTTTAGTTGGTTTGGAATCTTCAAGACCAAATTTCTTAAGCATGTCTTTTATATATTTAGATTGGTTAAAGAAAATACCATCTTCTAGTTGTTTAATTTGAAGTCCTAGAAAGAAGTTTAACTCACCCATCATACTCATTTCAAACTCGTCATGCATGATTTTAGAGAAATCATTACATAGTTCTTGACAAGTTGATCCGAATATAATGTCATCAACGTATATTTGAACAATAATAATTTGCGATTCCTTTTTCTTAGTAAAAAGAGTATTATCTACTAATCCCATAGTATATTTGTTATCAATAAGAAAAGTCTTAAGACGGTCGTACCAAGCTTTAGGTGCTTGTTTAAGGCCATATAATGCTTTCTTGAGTTTGAAGACATGATGTGGTTTCTCAAAGTCGGTAAAACCGGGAGGTTGAGCAACATACACTTCTTCGTTAATAAACCCATTAAGGAAAGCACTTTTAACATCCATTTGAAATAATTTAAAGTCATAAGCACATGCATAAGCAAGTAATATTCTAATGGATTCAAGTCTAGCTACCGGTGCATAAGTTTCATCATAGTCGATTCCTTCTTGTTGATTATAACCTTGTGCAACAAGCCTAGCTTTGTTTCTAGATACTACACCATTTTCGTCCATTTTGTTTCGAAAGACCCATTTTGTTCCAATTATAGTTTGATCTTTGGGTTTTGGAACTAGTTTCCAAAAATCATTTCTAACGAATTGGTTTAATTCTTCTTGCATGGCAATTACCCATGATTCATCTTTTATTGCTTCATTTATGGTTTTTGGTTCAATGGTGGATACAAAACAAAAATGATTACTTTGATTTTGAGCTTGTGACCTTAAGGTTCTTTGATTAAGTTGTCCTATGACCTTTTCTAATGGATGACTTTTAGATTCTTTGATGTTGACAATTTCCTTATTTGATGGTTCATCTTCCTTGTTATTATTAATTTGATTTTCTATTATTTGACTTTCAACTAAGTCATCATCTACCAAAGGTGATGTCTTAGAGGGAGGTGGACTTTCGTCAAATGTTATGTTCAATGATTCCTCGACTATCATTGTTTCTTTATTTAGGACAATGTAAGCTTTACTAGTTTAAGAGTAACCAAGAAATACACCTTCATAAGACTTTGGGTCAAACTTGGTGAGATAATCCTTAGTATTAAGAATAAAACATTTACAACTAAAGACTTTAAAATATCCTAATGTTGGCTTTTTACCTTTATAAAGTTCATATGGTGTTTTGTTTAGGAAAGGACGTATTAAGACTCTATTTAAAATATATATAGAAGTGTCAACGGCATTACACCAAAACTTTTGAGGAATGTTTTGTTCATTAAGCATTGTTCTACTCATTTCTTGAATTGTTCTATTTTTACGTTCTACTACTCCATTTGATTGAGGTGTTCGTGGAGCGGGAAAGTTATGTGTTATACCATTTGTATCACAAAAGTTTCCAAATTGAGTTTCGTTGTCAAATTCACGACCATGATCCGTTCGGATCGACACAATTTTGACACCTAGAAGATTTTGAATTTTCTTGCTAAGTATTTCAAATTTATCAAAAGCTTCATTTTTGGTTTTCAAAAATAACGTCCAAGTAAACCTTGAGTAATCATCTACTATGACCAAAGTGTATAAGTTTCCTCCATAGCTTCTTATAGCGGATGGTCCAAACAAGTCCATATGTAATAATTCTAGACACTTAGATGTGGACACCATATTTTTAGATTTGTGACTACTATGTGTTTGTTTACCAATTTTGCAAGCGTCACAAAAGTGTTGGTCATATTTTAGTTTTGGTAAATTCCTAACCAACTCTTTTGAAGATAGGTTTTGTATAAGTCTCATATTAGCGTGACCTAAGCGTCTATGCCAAAGAGATGAGCTATCGTCTAATGTTGTTAAGCAAAGTTTGTCATTATATGTTTTATCTATTTTCATGACGTATATGTTATTTTTCCTAACTCCTTTAGCTATGGTGATACCATCTTTTAGTATTTTACTAACATTTTCATCAAATAGTACTTTATACTTTTTATCACATAGTTGGCTAATACTAAGTAGATTAAATCCTAACCTATCCACATGAGCAACATTTTCAATAGTTAGAGAGTTATGAGCAATCGTACCTTTGCCAATGATTTTGCTTTTGAGATTGCTACCGAAAGTGACATTACCTCCGTCATACTCTTGGTATGATGAGAAGAGACTTTTGTTGCCCGTCATGTGTCGTGAGCATCCACTATCTTTTATCCATTCATCAGGTTCCAATCCAACTTTCAAGCATACCTAAGAAGCAAATAACTCAAACATTTGGTCCCCAATATCTCATGGGTCCGTTTGGGTTAAACATACCATTTATTTGATTCATGTATGGAAATGATGGGTAAGGGTTCCATGGCATGTAATCTGGAGTTTGATATGGTCTAGGAAAGTTTTGATTCCAACCGTTGTGTTGGTAGTTAGGTTGAACGTTGTGGTTGCTCTTAGGAAAGGGGCGTTTGGCAAAAGAAGTTTTATATCGTTGTTGAGTAGTTTTTGATCTAAATTCATTTTTAACAAGTCCTACTCCTGATATAATGGCTGGTTTTAGTTTAACATTATCATTGGTTTTCTTTGTTACTTTAACAAATTCAGTACGGTCCGTATTGCGAACATTCTGTTCTGCTGAAGTACCCGCGGTACCATTTTGCACAACTGACGGAACCCTTATTTTGGTTCCGTCTGGTCCGTGCTGTACTGCAGCAATTTTGACAGAATGTTCGTCCTTTTCGGCCGTTTTGTTTTGACTCTTTGGAATTAATACTTCATTAAAACCTAGCCCATTCATGTCTCCTGGTGTTTTATGGATTTTAACTATTTCATCGGCAAGAGCGATGTTTTTGTTAAACCTTTTAAACTTAGAATTATTTTCTATTAGAACTTCTTGTGTGAACTTTAGTTTTTCTATTTCAAGATTAAGCTCTTGACATGATTTACAATCATCGCCATTTGCTTTTCCTTTTTCAAGTCATTTTGCTTTTTCTTTTAACTCATATACCTCATTTTCCAAAAACTCCTTTTTGGTTTTTAGAAATTTATTTTTAGTTATGATTTTTAGACTTAGCTCACACAATTGATTATATTGTTTTTGCAAGGTGTCATCATCTATAGAAGAATAAGAAGAGTCAGAAAGTACCTCATTTGACTCATGTGCCATTAGAGCGATCTCTTCCTTGCTTGATTCTTCATCGTCTTCACTATCACTCCAAGCACCACTTACAAAAGCTCGTTGAGTTTTGCTTTTAGGTAGCTTGGGACATTCTCCTATGAGATGACTTGCATCACCACATCTAAAACACTTTCTTTCACCTTTACTCTTCTTATCATCCTGATCTTTTTGGAATGGCTTCTTTTCTTCTCGAGGTTGTCTTACAAACTTTCCTCTTCTTCTAAAGAACTTCTTGAAATCTCTAACGGCCATGGCATACTCCTCATCTTCACTATCGGAACAAGATTCACCATCATTGCTTGATTCCGCCTTTGCTTTAAGAGCAACGGATTTGATCTTCTCCTTTCTTCCTTTGATGATCTCCGAATCTTTCTCCATTACCATTTCGTGAACTTTGAGGTTGCCAATTAGCTCGTCTAGTGACATTATTGAGAGATCTTTTGATTCTTCAATAGCGGTCACTTTAGCTCTCCATTTGGGATGGAGTGCTCTAAGAAATTTCCTGACAAAGTTCTTACTACGAAAAGATTCATCAAGTGCTTTAAGTGATGTAATGATAGTGTTAAAACGAGCAAAGCCACAATCAATGGTTTCATCTTCAGGGATAACAAATTGTTCATATTGTTGAACAAGAAGATCAATTTTGTTATCCTTGACTTGTGAATTACCTTGATGTGTAACAATTAAAGATTCCCAAATATCTTTGGCGGTTTCACACATAAAAATTCTTTCATATTCTTTTCTAGGTAAAGCATTATAAAGCATCATTTTAGCTTCATTATTTTTAGCAACTAATTTCTTTTGTTCATCAACGGAAATATCCTTTGTTGTAGAACTAAAATCTCCTTTAACAATAATAAACCAAAGATCTATATCTTTTGATTTTACATATGTTTTAAAACGGTTTTTCCAATAGATAAATCCATTGGTTTCAAAGAGTAGTGGTTGATGAGTGTGTAAATACTCATCATTTTTGGGTCAATCTGAACTGCAAAAAGTTTAAAAATGCTCAGAAATGCATCAAAATACTGAAAATATTCCAAAATTGCATTTTATATGTTTCAGATGCAAAATGTTCAAAATCAGATGAAAAATGAGCTAAGTTTGCATAATTGGCAGTTTCAGTCTCCCAAGTTTCAAAAGTTGTCAGAAATAGTCCCTGAGCACTAATTTCAAAAGAAAAATCACCAAAGGTCCTTTTAAAATCATAAGTTGTCAAAATTAGTCCTTTGGTGAAAAATATCAAAAGTTTTGAGAAATTACAAATTTGGTCCTTCAAGTTTAAAAGTTGGCAAAAATGGCCCTTGGAAAATTGAAAATGTCAAGTTTGGTCCTTGTACTATTGAAACTTGTCACTTTTTGTCCCTTGGAACAACTTTGTGAAAATGGCAGCCTTGGTCCTTGTATTTTCATAATTTGCAATATAGGCCCTTGTTTATTAAATCCTTAACACCTTGGACCCTTGTCAAAACCCATTGTGACCCCCTGCCATATTACCCTTTGGACCCTTACCAATTTGACCCTCCCTTTTAATATTCAACCACTGGTCAAATCCCAGTCAAACAAGCCAACACGCGCCCTTTTTTTCCTTCTTCCCCACCATGTCTGCAAACACTTCACCTCCCACACCTCCAGCTCAACCTCCACTCACCTTGTTCCCCCACCTCAACTACCTTCCAAGATACATTAAATGCACCCCTCCCACTTCACTCAACCCACAACTGGCAAATATCCAATTTGGCGTCAAAAACTAATCAAACGGCCAAGATCATCTCTTGCCATCCAAAGGTCCAAATTATTGGTGGGATATGCTGAGAAGTCAAAATAAAAGAGATTTGGCATATAAAAGGAGGAGGAGATAGAGAGAAGAGCAAGTAGTTAGTTTAATAATTTTCCTTTATGTCGTTTTTTTAAATTAATGTTTTAGTTTAAGTCAAAATGTTGTAATTTCAGTTTCTATGTATCACATTTAAGTTAAAACATCATTGTAATGTGCTTTTGAGTATCAATCCAAGTTTTTATATAAGTTTCAAGTTTATTATTCACTGTTTCAAATTTCAGTTTCAAAATTCTATTGTCCAAGTTGTTAGTGGCTTATTTTAAGCTTAAACAAGTTTATTTAAGCTCTCCATAGCTTTTAGTAAGCTTGTCAATCAATTTCAAGCAAATTTGTGAAATGGTCAACAAAAGTCAACTGATGATGCTTAATTGGACTTGGTCATGGCATGGGTGTTGCAGAGCTTATTTGGGGTTGGAAATGGCTTAGGTAGTGGTCTTGGGTTCTGGTTTAGCCTGAGAAATAAGCTGGACATTTGTGAGTGAGTATCTCATTTTCAATTTTCAAGCCAGTTTTCATTTTGTGTTTGTATATGTATCTGTGGTTACCAATAGTTTAAACTTGTTTATTTAATGGTAATTAGAATAGTTAAACTCAGTTTGATCCATAACAGTAGCTAGTTTAGCAGTTAGCTCAGTGTTGCTTGCAAATCAGTGTTTTAAGGGTTGTTTGGATCTGCTGAATTAACTGATTTTGAGGTTTGTTCAGTGGTAAAGCCTTGTTGTTTCAGGCTTGTCAAGCTTTATTGTACTCATTCTTGTCTTTATTTTGCACTCTAGAACCACAAAAGTCAAAATCATAGTTCATCTGTCTTACTAGCTTAACTTTTGTAATTTTGTCAATTCAAAAGCTTGTTTTATGTTCAAAAATCATAGAGATAGATTGCATTTAGTTTATTTCATCATATTACATTAATATCATTCCACAAATTGGCTTCAAACTTCAAATTAGTCAACATTTCATTTCTGCTTCCAAAGTCAAAACTTGAAAAATCCATTTTGAGCCCAACTGGGGTGAATTTTCATGAGTTCATCTCTGGGTCAAATCAAGTGAAAATTGTAGTTTTAAAAAGTTCAATTGGTCTATTTTCTTAATGTCATTTTTGTATATTTTTATCAATTTTTTATAAGCTCTAAAAAAGCTTGTCAAATAGGCTTAATGTGCCCTGTGCACTGACTCAGTATTAACTGAGTCTGCACAGGGTTTGTGCAGCCCTTGCACAGAGCTCAATTGAGCTTAACTTGGTCTAGTTTTTGGTTTATAGGTTCTTGGCCAGGTCTTCTTTAAGTTCCAACATTTGTCCTCTAGTTCCAGCTTATCTAAGTGCTTATTTTTAATCTCCAAAGTAGCCCCCACAAACTGATTTTGGCACTTTTGCCAAATCATTCAAATCATAGCATTTTGTATTTCATAGGTTAAGAGTAGTTGTTTCTAGTTGCTTTTGAGTTCTTTTAGTATATTAAAGCTTCTGTAATCAGTTGGTAGCTTATTTGTGGCTGTTGGCTTATTTCAAGTGCTTATTCTCTAGCACTTTGCATAGCAGTTTCATATTCTTGCACACAACCACCTGTTTTTATATTTTTCCTAGATTCTTAATATTATTTTAGACTTATCTCGAATTTTTCAGATTTTTCTAGGTTAGTTGCTATTTTTCTTAATTTAAAACAGTTTTTAAGCCTTTTTAATTAGCATTTAATACAATTAATTAAGAAAAGTTTCAAAAAAATAATTTTTTATTTTTCTTAAGTTAAGATAAATACAAAAAGTCAAAAAAATATTTTTCCAGATTTTTCTTAGTTAAATTTGTATTTTTAAGCAATTTAATTAGTTTTTAATAGTTTTTAATTCATAGAAAATACAAAAGTATTCAGAAAAATATAAAATTAGTTTTGAAAATTCTCTTTTGTTATTTTAGATTTTTCCAAGTCATAATTTTATTTGTCTAGCTTTATTTCCTAATTTATTGTATTTTAGGCTATTATTTAATAGTTAAAAATAGTTTTTAATTAATAATAATTAGATAAATAGTTTTAAAAATAATATTCTTTTTCTAAAAATTTTCTTTTATCATTAGGTTTGTAAAAATGTCATTTTCATATTTTTAGGATTAATACTGCTTCAGTTTCACATTTTCTTTTGTACGTCGCGTAGTTTTTAATTCAGTTTTATAAAAGAAAACTCAAAAACATCATTTTTGCAAATAGTGATAGCGTTTATTTAATATATTTTATCTTTTTAATTTTCTTTAATTTGCATTTAAGCCCCTGTGGTTTATGAACTTTTTCTGTAGTTATAATAATCACAAATCTCTTTTCCGTTCAAATCTCTCGATCACTATTCGTTTGGTGATTCATCGCATAGCTCGCTGGGACATAACGACCCGGGGAAACCCTATACTCTCCTGATCTTCATTGCATTCTGTGTCTGAACTGTTTTAAGTTTCTTACGGTCGGCCATTCACAAGTGGCCGGCTTGTGTGAGAAAACTTGACGGTTTAGCACGAATCAAATTTTTGGCGCCGCTGCCGGGGAGCTGTGCTGATTATCTTCCGTTTAGCAGATTAGTGATTTGAATATTCACTCCTTGTTCATACCATCTGTATGTATTTATATTTTCTTTTAAAAATCCAAAAATCCAAAAACATTTTTTTTTAATTTTATTTTATTATTATTCAAAGTTTTCAACAAACACAAAAAACCAAAAAAAATTTCTTTCCTATTTTTACATCATGTTTTTCAAAAATAACAAAAATATTCATCTTTACCCTCTTACCCTTTTTGATTCTTTATCCCTTTACCCTCTATCCATTTGATTCTAACTTCTTCTATTCTCATGGAATCTCTCGACTACGACGAATTCTGGGACGAAGTTGAAAAACTTCAGACTTTATCACAAATGTCAAGAATTCATGTTGTTCGTGATGATCCATTAATTCTGCGTAGGGAAACGGAACGAGAAACCGGGGTGACAAAGGACCAGGTACTTCCCTCTGATAATGGAGGTGCTAAATACGTCCAACCTACGGTTATCCAAAGATCTAAACCCTCAATTGCTCCTAAGCCGTCTAAAATTGATCCTAAACTTTCACGATTTACGGTTAAAAGCAAACATGCAAAATTTAGACCGGTGACTAGCAAGAATGACTTGCCTAATCTTCACGTTTCTCAAGAACCAGAACCAGAGACCATAACGGAAGTGGTGGAAATTGCTAGCTCTCAGAGCACACCACTTGTCCCACCTCCGGATTTTTCAAAATATTCTTCAAGACTTGATAGTCATTCGGATCACCATGTTGGTTTTGTTGATTCTTTGAATAAACTGATTCCTTCTCATAACTCTCAAATGAAATCGTTTATTCCTTGTGTCGGTTGTGGTGAGCCTCTTTTTGGTTCACCCTGTCGTTGGTGTACGTGTGTACAATGTGGTAATGATATTCATAACGGGAGTTGTTTGTTTTGTGGTTCGAGGAATTCATTTGATTATGATCCTAATCCGAACTCATTTAACGACCCCTCAAAATTTTCCAATTACCCACCACAGCCCGACTTATCTTCATATAATCAACATAACTGCTGTGAATTTTGTGGAGGTCCTCACCAAGGATTTGAGTGTCAATCCGGAAACACGTTTGTCTATGAACAGTTTTCCGGTGATGCTCAGAACTTTGGTTATTGTTGGAATCACTCCTAAACAGTATTTCAAGTATTTATATTTCATATGTAATAGGTAGCTTTATTATGGCCTTTATGTTTGTTTAAGGTCAAGCTTATGTAGAAGGCCCATAAGCTTGATCCAAGCCCAATAAGGAATAGGGAAGGAGAGGGAGTGTTGCCCTAGCTCCTTGCCTATATAAACTATTGTAAACCCTCATTTGAGGGTTGGTTGTTCAAGTTTTCTTTTCTTTCACATACATCTTCTCATAACCGTATTATTGCTTAATGTGTGTATGTGTTAGAGCTTGATCAATCGCCTTATCTCTTCTCTTATAAGCTTGTGTTGTAAAACTTGTGACCTAACAGTGGTATCAATCGCCAAATAGTTGGGTGTACTCGTTTGTTTTTGAAGTTTTGATTTTGGATCTTACGCGTAGAGATAACGCTATCTTTGGTTATCTTAAAAACTCGTTTTTTACACTTTTTAATCCAAGATTCTTGTACTTTCAATGTTTTGAGGTGTTAAAATACTTGTTTTTGGCAAAAAGTTTCAAACTTTACGCGTGGATTTACGTTTTTAAGCTTGTTTTTGTTCGTGGGTATCGTTCTACGCGTAACCCGTTTAGCAGTTTTGGTACATCAAAATTCACACTTTTGTGTTCTTTTGGTACTATTGAAGCTATTCCATAACAAAAAACTGGTTTAGAAACACATTTGGACAGAATCAAAGTTACGAGTAATCCTACGCGTATCAAAACCCTAAAATTACGCGTAAGATTGTTCCTTGGTTTGATCTTCAATTTTCTGGTTTAATCCGTGTTTTCTTACTTGGATAAGTCTGAAAATACGTCGACTTTGGATATCTTTTGCACTGTGAAGTGTAAAAGATCATTTGGGAAAAAACCCTAAAATTACGCATAAGCATAAGCTTACGCGTAGAATTCCTACGCATAAGATTCACTTTACGCGTAAACTACGGTCTACGCATAAGGTAATCCTACGCCTACGTTTCTACGCCTAACTTTTGTCTACGCTTAACTTTAGTGTTTTCCCTACTTACGCGTAAGCTAAAACCTACGTGTAACTCCTCATTGTTACGCGTAACTTTTGGTTTTTTTACGCATAAGTGCTACTTGGTTCTTGTCTTTTCTACGCCTAAGGATACTTCATCAACAAAGGTTCATTCGACTACAAAGATCCATCTTTACCACACAAGTTTATCATCATGTCTCAACCACCATACTCTAACTATTTCCCTCACACTTATAATCATCAACAACAACAACAATTAACTCCACAACATCAACAATGGAATCAACAACAAGCTATTTATCAACAACAATTTAATCAGCAACATACTCCACAACTTGGTGCAATTCCACAACCACAAATGGTTCAACCACAACCAAGCCTTCAAGTTCAACCCTACACAACCGATTTCAATCAACATCCATCACGGACCACTATGAAGGAACCCACTTGGTTTGTTAAGATGTGTGAAGCTTTAAGCAGCCAACAATCAATTCATGAAGCTGGATCACTTGATAGACCTCCAATGCTCACTCCAGGAAACTACGATCAATGGGTGATAAGGTTCTTTAGGTTCTGTGATCTGAAGAAGCCACATGGAAAGTTCTTAAATAAGGTTATCTTGGAAGGTCCATTTGAGATGCCTACTGTCACTGTACCCGGAGATCCAAACGCTGTTCCACCAAGAGATGAACAAACCAACATTGCTACGGTTGCTGATCTTAATGCTACAGAACTTCTACACTATGAAGCGGATGAACTTGCAATGGAATACATCCTCTTAGGATTACCAAACCCAATTCTTCGTAGTGTTGATGCTCAAAAGACTGCACAAAAAATGTGGGATCATATTCGTCTTCTTATGGAAGGATCTGTACTCAATCAGGAGGATTTGGAATCCAAAATTTACTTGGCTTATGAACACTTCTTGATTGAACCTGGAGAGACACTAGAGTCCTATCATCATCGATTTTCAGATATCATCAATGATTTGGATAAACACAACATCATTATGCCAAGAATTGCAGTGAATACTAAGTTCCTGAGTAGTCTTGGTCCAGAATGGGAGAAGTATGTCATTTTTCTCCGTCAAGCGAAGAATATGCATCATTCTACTTATGGTTTGTTGTACGATTACTTGAAGCCTCATGAAAAGGAAGTTGATCGGGAAAGGATTCTCCGAGTTCAAATTGCTAAACAGTCACAACCGGACAATCAACAACTTTCCTTGTATGCTCAACAGAATTATCCCTCTCAACCAGCAACTCAACCAACTGCTTCAAATCCACCTTCACAGTCACAACCTCAACAAAATCAATTGGTTCCATACAGCAACAATGCTCAAGCATATGTCAGTGAAGCGACTGAGGAAACAGATCCGTTCGAAGCATTGCAACAAGGATTTGTGATGATTGCTAATGCTTTTGGCCGTTACACCAACAAATCCAACAATCGTATTCGTTCCTCATCTAACACACGGACTCAAGCTGTTGTGAACAATGGACGTGTTGAAGTTCAAAATCGTGATTATGGTCGTCAGATGGGCGGTGGTCAAGGGTTTAATGCTGTGGGTAGGAATAACAACAGAGCTCAAGTGGTGGAACAGGGAAATGCTCAGAATCGGTTAAATGGTCTTAGATGCTACAACTGCAATGAGAAGGGACACCTGGCTAATGCATGCCCAAAGCCAAGGACTAGGGGCAGTGCTTATTTCAAAGAGGCCTTACTTCTGGCTCTTAAGGATGAAGCTGGTGGATCTCTTACAGACAAAGAACAGAGCTTCATGGCAGATGCAGACTCAGATGATGATATGGAGGACTTGCAGGCGAATGCAGCTGTTATGTTGATGGCTAATATGCATGAGCTGCACATGAGTGATACAGGCCCAGTGTATGACACTGATGGCTTGTCTCAGGTACCCAAACAAACCATCATCATATCTGAACTAATATCTCCGCCAATATCTGAATCCGGCACGGATCAGACTGTTCAAAATGAGTCTTCTACATATTCTTCTGATGATTTTCAAGTTAACCCTGTAGTTACATTTGACGATCAAGATGACCTTATGGTCTCCTTTGATAATCAAATTGACTCCGTGGTCGTACTTGAGGATCTAAAGAATGATCATGTTGAGACTCACGTTGAACAAGATGATCTGTTGCCTCATCCGGATTTTGCTCGGTTAATTCAAGACCATAAAATCAAAATGGAGGAATGCTATGCATTAAATGAATCCTTAAAAAGTAAAAATGCACTGTTAACCAAGGATTTTGAATGTTTACAAATGCAACTCAACTTTTTCAAAACTCAAGAAAACCGTGAAAAAGGTTTTGAAGCCGCTTTTGCAAAATCTCATCAAAACGAAAAATATTTAGAGCGACAGATGCGTGATCTAGCCACCTCGAAGAATGCTTTGTTGTCCGAATTAGAACAACTGAAACATGAACATAAAAAGCAACTTAACGCTCTCACCTTGGAAAATCAAAAAGCTAAGGCTGAGTTGTTAAATTGTCAAAAACAGTTCTCCGCATACAAAAAGCATTCAACGAATCGGGTAGATGACCTTCTTGCAGAAATTCTCGGTTTGCAAAACAAAATTAAAGAGTTTAAAACGGTTGTTTACAAACATGGTGAATCAGTAACAGCTATTGAAAAGTTTACCTTAAAACCCAATCCAAATGGATATGGAAAAAATCTAGCTGATTACAAACCAAAGCTTTCACTAAAAACATTCAAACCAACTCCTGAAGTTTCCAGTGCAGAATACAAAATTGATAATACTGTCATGAGTGTTGTTGAATACCATCGTCAAGAGGAATTAGATGCAGAAGACGAGAGTCGATCTAAATTAAAAACTGTTGTTTACAACAAACCTTTTAACTATAAAAACGCGGTCACTTTCGTCACACCAACGGATTCTTCTAACACACCAAGGGTTATCATCAAAACACCTGAGTCTTCTATTGTTAATCCCAAAACAGTCTTTGCACAAACTTATGGTCCTTTACCTTCCATTAGCGAAGTAAACTCACAACCTGAAAATCGAAAAATTCTTTGATATTTTGACATTTTCATGGCTGACCTCAAAATTTTACAACATGAGATAGAATATCGATCTGAAATCAAAGTTGAACATTTTCAATCGCCTCTGGCGCGAGAACAAAGAGACATTTTTTAGAAAAATCTTTTACCTAATGTTAAAAACTTGAAAAGTTGTGCAATTGCCTGGGAAAAGGATTTTCATAAGGAACTTGGGGTAATGAAAAACGTTTTCGAGAAAACAGAAACATCTATTACGAACACAAAACGCAAAAAGAAACTGT
This sequence comes from Chrysanthemum seticuspe, assembly GCA_019973895.1. Taxonomy (NCBI): domain Eukaryota; kingdom Viridiplantae; phylum Streptophyta; class Magnoliopsida; order Asterales; family Asteraceae; genus Chrysanthemum; species Chrysanthemum seticuspe. Next base: position 75,920,635 of record BPTQ01000005.1, read on the forward strand.
TGAGAAAAGATGTTGATCGACTCTTGGAAGATGTTATCTGTGCTGATATCCATAATGTTGTGCTATTCTATTCGTTGCCATATGCATCTGATCATATCTCTGCTGATATTGTTGACACTGTTGTTACTGTTGAGAACACCGATAATGTGCTTCAGATCGAGTCTTTAAAAGCAGAAAATAAACGATTACACACGGAAATTTACAATGCAAAACGTCGTCTTCAATGGTGTGAAAAAGATATTCACAACCATCAACTTAGTTTTCAAAAGAAAATCGCTCAATTGAGTGCAAAATCTTCTGATCCTATAATTGAGCAACTGGAT
>BPTQ01000005.1:75924505-76153262 GCA_019973895.1 Chrysanthemum seticuspe
GAAGAAAGTACTGATGATATTTGGAAGGATCAAGAAATCTGGGAGATAGTTTGCTGGAGATTCTTTGAAGAATCTGGAGTTCATGTCTTGGAGTTAGAAAATGGAACAATGATTCACATGTTTGTAGAAAGAAGATATCCTCTTACTGTTGAGCTCATGAGAAGAATGCTAGAGCATGGATTGGAAGTAGAAGAGGCTGATGAAATTGCTTGCATGGTTATCAATTTGCTTATAGACTGGACTACCATTGCTGAGAATGATCTATAACTGGTATGATTTTTGAATAAATACTTTTTGATATATCAGTACTTTTATTCAAAGTACTGCTAGTCAGACAGTACTTTCATCAAAGTACTGTTTGCTGAATTAAACCAGTTAAATGAATTTTAGAAGAAACCTTTTGCTAAATAATAAATATTTTCTGATATAAAGGTTGAATAAATGGTTTTTGTGATGATAACATCAATAGGTTATCAATCCACCATGGTTACAAAAGGATTGACTAATCCATGAGCAAACGGCTCTGGTAAAGATATATCAAATCCGTTTTTAGTTGACAACTTGCTAATAAGTTGGATGGTTATCAACTCACCATATCAGTAATGTGAAGAGTTGGCTAGCCCACAAGAAATGGCTTGTGGTAAAGGCAGTGGAAAAACCATTATTGGTAATTAGTTCACCATTAGATAAAAGAACTAACTAGTCCAGAAGGGTACAGCTTTTGGTAAAGACAAAACAAATCTGTTGATAGCTGGTGGTTTGCTAAAAATCATATGGTTATCAATGTACCATGGTCTTACACACCAAAACATTTGGCTACTTCAAAGATAATGGCTTTGGTAAAGAGTTCTAAATCCATTGAATTTTCAATGATTCACTTAGATGTGATAAGAATAGTATGCAACTTAAACTTGAATTATTGTACACATTGTCATATGTTGCTGTGTTGCTGAAAAGATGGAGATTGCTGAATGCTGCTGTGAAGAAATCAATTCTAAGAGATATTTTGACAAAAGCACAGATTCTACAGAGATATAATCTAAAGACTAAAGAACAATCCATTTTAAAGATGAAGCTGTTAAAGATATATTCACAAAGGAACTTGAAGTCAAGCAAGTAGAATTCAAGTTAGGGGAGGATTGTTGGGATATGAAAGTGCTGAAGATATCAAAGTACTGAAGATATGAAAGTACTGCTAAAGACAAAGTCAAAGTACTGCATATAAAGTCAAAGTACTGCTAGATTAGAAGAACTGTTATTTACGTTTATGGAAAGTATTGTATTCCATGTTTAGATTACTTGTCGTACAAGGTTATCAATTGTAAACCGACTAGGATATCCTTGAGCCTATAAAAGGACTCCTATATTGGCATTAGAGGAACGATTTCAGAAAAAGAGTTTTAGAGTTTACGAATTAAGTGTTTAGAGAAAAGTTCGAATATCTTAGAGTTGTATTAGAGTATCTGCATAATAAGCAGATTTAGAGTTTGTTAATAAAGTTTTCTTCTTAGCTTTGTTAAGTAAATTCCGCGTACTTAATAAAGATTGCTCAGTGTTTCTTTGTTAATAACTTAGGATTTATCCGAGGTTATTAAACCTTAACAAGCTAGTTTAGTTTGATTAAAGTACATGGATCCAACAATTTGGTTAGTAACAATGGTTGGAACACCCACATCAGAAATAGAAGCATTCATATCAGAAAATAAGGCAATGGAATCATTGTGAATAGATGCAGTACTAGTGTCTGTATTAGCCCTGTTCACAGTGTGCTCACTTCTTAAGGGAATAGTTCTACCAGTAGGCATCCATTTTCTAGTGGGCATTGTCTGATTAGTCTTACGACCAACAGGTATCCAATAATAGCCTATCTTACTAAATGTTCTTCCTGTGGGTTTCCACTGTTTTCTAACTTTCTTTCGTTTTTGCCTTTTAGCCTTCTTAGCATGAATTTTAGCATTAACAATATTAACTAGACAATTAACATCATTAGGCAAAACATTAACACCACATTCATGATTAGAGACAGAATTCAAGCAGACATCCATACAAGGTTTGCAAATAGTATCAAAATTCGAATTAATTACAGTACGCCTATGGCTAATACTAGAATCAACACGATTCGTTTTATTCAGTTCAAACTTAAAGTTCCTAGATTGTTCTTCTACTCTTTTCTAGTGCACATTCTTACCTTGCAAGGTCCTATCATTCCTTGTATTGTCTTGAGACTTTGACATGCTCCTTTTAATGTCACTGATTACTCCTGTAGAGGGAATGGGAACATTAGTTGGTTTTACTACTCTTTGCATCACCTGTTTAGATGTGCTGGGATCTGAACTACATGCAGGCACACTAAGGTTCACTTTCTTAAAACTAGAAGTGCTGGGATTTGTACTCCTAGAAGGCACACTTGAGTTCTCTTTCTTAGCATTGACAGATCTGGAATCTGAACTACTTAAAGGCACACTAAGGTTCACATTCAAAACATTGGGCATCGAATGAATATCATACTTGGCATTAGGCATCGAACATGGAATCAAAGGATTAACTCTCTCACCTAAGGACTTTGGGCATACTGTGATCAAGCATTCTAGGATTTCTTGAGATCGTTTGGCATATAAGCATGCATGTCCAATTGCATTATCATGAGGTTTCTCTAACTTATCCTCTTCAACAATCTCACGCAGACATTCTAGGCAATCCTTAAGGGATGAGAAGTATGTTTGAACAGCAAGTTTGTTGTTCCTGAGATGAGGAGGGATATATTTCACAGACAAAGCATATTTATTACAAGAGTGAACCTTTGATACACCATTCACCCCATTGGTCATTGGCATTTTCCCTTTTACCTGACTCTTCAGATTCTCAATTTCCTTTTGCAATGAAGCTATTTGTTCGTTATTTTTGTTACGAGTGACCTTTATTGATTCAGATAACTCATTGAAATGACGTTTAACCTTTTCATTTTCTTCTAGAAAACTTTCATTTTCCTTTTGTAATGCATTTACTAGGTTTTGAAGATGAAACGTTTGAGAATTCTGAGAATCTAAAAGAGGAGGCATTTGGGAGCCTGTCATATTGTTCGTTTGACCCTTTAATTGAGAGATTTGGGCTTTCAACTTTCTGATCGTGTTGCAATGAGCTTGAATCTGTTCATCACGTTTGTTAATTTGAAAAACTGCATCAAACTCTGGAGCATCTGAGGATGTCTTGATATTTGAAGTTTTGACATTTTCTTTAAGATGTTGATATTTTAGTTGTAAATTAAAATGCTCAACTTCTAGTTTAGAAAAATGTTTAACCAAATTGTCGTGATCATCCAGTTCAATTTTCTCAATTAGTTCAGAATTAGTTTTTTCAAGCTCAATGACACGATCATGGGAGACTTTCAAAGCAACAGACAGTTCATGGAATCGAGAAGCAGTAATAGAACAGTTAGTAGCAGTGTAGAACACATCTTGAGCAATACATTCAGAAATCAGGTTCTCATTTAGTGTATGCAAGTTCTTTCTCTCAATCTCATTATATTTTAGTGCTCGCTCATAGTCACTAACCTCAACTATCATTGCATCAAATTCCTTTTCCATTCCCTTAATATCAGTATCTATCCCCTTTTTAAGACTCTCAAAGTGATCTTTTAGAAGTTTAAAGAAAGGCATGACCTCAGTTAAATAGCATTCTTTTGTTTGTTCAAAACCCCTTTCCCCTTCAGTTATCCCAGTGGGTGTGATCCTTTTCTTACAAGTTTTCTCAAAATCAACAAATAGTTGAAAAATAACATATTGACTGATTAAGGTCTTGCTTTTAGTAGCAATAGTTCAAGGAACTAGATGCATTGGTGTATTAGGAGGATACACAGTCGCTCTAGGCATTTTCCAAAGGGGAGGGTTTGTTTCAACAATATTTTCTGCTTTCTGCTTATCTAAGTCCATTTTCCAGAACACTTGTTCGAGAGTCAACAATGTTTGAGGCTTAAACATGTTCAAGGAGATCCAATTCTCCTTTTTGTAGTCATGGGGAGTGATAATTACTTTCTTCTCTTTGCATTTAGGATCATTTAGTTTCTTATTCATCTTCTCCCTAGTGATTTCATCTAATTTCTTATCTTCCTCTGTGCACTCAGAGCAACTAGGTTTTTGTCTAGGTTTAAGGATCTCATTGCCATCATAGATCACATTTTGAGCTGCTTTTGCTATCTTCCCATACTCAGGGTTGGGTTTATCTATAATGGGAACACTATGCTTATCGCTTAGAACTCTATGCTTAGTGATCATGTGAGCAGTCTGAATGGTGTTCCCTTGTATGTACAACTTGTTTTCAAGTTTGTTTTTCAAAGTTTTCAGATTAGAAAAATCTTTCAAGAGTTTTGATTCCTTTGCATTAAATTCTTGCTTAAGCATTTTCACATTTTCTTGAAGTTCTTGTTTTTGTTTAGCAGTTTTAGAAACCTTTTCTTGCAAGGAATTTAACTCTTGTTTTAATACTTCTTCTCTAAAATTACTTTTTCTAATGATTGTACGCACTTGGTCATCCATTTCCTGCTCACGAGTGGTCAACTCAAATTTCGAACGTTGTTCATAAATAGCAACACGTTCTTTATAGGCATTTAGTTCAGAAATTACAGAATCATCAGGGGCACATGCAGTGTATTCATCAAAGACATAGTCATTGTTGACTGCAGAAGATGCATCACTTGGTACAACTTCACTTTCACTTTGTTTCACATATTGATCATATGGGAAAACATTGATATTACCCATATTTTCAATATTTGATTCAATAGTTTCAGTTGATTGTACTTTGTCATACATCTTTTGCACATCAGCATCATCGTATAGTTTTAATACCTCTGAGATGAGTTTGTCTTTGGATGGGCCAGCTTGTGGTGACGAAGAGGCCTTTGGAGAAACCATTGGAGAAATGCTAGCCATAAAAATTGTGTGTGCAGTAGGTCCATCATCCACATCAGAGTCGTATGCATCACAATCAGCGACTTGAAAGGCATTCTGATGATTGTGACCTATCTCCTGAATAGGCTGCTCATCCACATCTGCATCATAGGTCTTGGCATTGCCCTCAGCAAGAAACAACAATTCCTCTTCATCCAAAGCAGCACCATTATCCCGAGCTTGTACAAGCATCATCTTATCTCTGAAGTAATCAGCATTCTGTGGACGTTTTGGAGATGTGCAGTTCCTTGCAATGTGTCCCTCACCACCACAGTTATAACATTTGATCGGCTTAGCTTGACCTTGATTACCATTCCTTCCTCGATTCTGATTACCAACATAACCTCTACCAGCTCCACCTCTTCCCTGATCATACTGTCTTTCCTGAACTGGTTGCACCACGATCCTCCCATCTTTAACAGTAGCTTGATTGTGTGGGTTAGATGTTGTTCTGAGGTTGTTGTTGGTTTGTGGGAGAGAATTCATGTTTTGACTAATCAGAAGAGCTAGTTGATTAATGATGTTACCCACGTGTGCATCAGCATCAACTTGTTTGAACATAGGATCAGGAATGAGTTTGTGATTACCATTACCCATGGTTATGACTTGTGAGGCTTTGGTTGTGATTCCGATGTTTGAGTAGAAGGCAGTTGAGTCATTAGATGAGCTTGTCTCTCCCTGATTGGTTTTGAACTGATTAAGAATCATTTTTTCAAACATAGCATGTCTCTCATTCTGAAGGAGGAAGGCATAGAGTTGCTCATAGTTTGTATTCTTCAATCCTTTAGTGAGCTTCACAGAGGTGACAAACTTGTGCCATTCGGGATTCATGTTGTTCACAAATTTTGAGTTCAGCTGAATGTTAGGCATAGTCATTCTGATGTTCCTCATGTCATTCACCAGCTTATGAAATCTCACATAGTACTCATAGACACTTTCATCTGGTTTCATCTTGAAGTGCTCAAATTCGTCATAGAGTTGTGATTCTCTGTCTTCCATAGCTAATTCAGAACCTGAGAGAAGCATCTTGACATTATCCCATACTGCCTTTGCTTCGGTGTTGTGATTGATCAGCTTGTAGATGTCTTTTGGAAGACCTTGAAGAACAATGTTAGAAGCCCTGATATCAGCATCGAATCTCTTTTTCTCCTTATCATCAAGCTCATCATACATCTTTGGTCTGTCCATTCCGTAAATCAGAGTTCCATCTTCAGCAGTATCAAGTACATCTCTAGTCGTCTCAACCCGATATGGTCCTTCATCAATGGATTTGAGAATGTTGACTCCATTTTCCTTTCCAAGATAGTACAATCTAATTAGTTGAGCCCAAGAGTCATAGTCAGTTCTGTCAAGCATGGGTGGACGAGTATCTGAACCAGCTGCTTGAACATCCTCAGCAACAGTGGAGATGATAGTAGGAACGTTTGTAGACATGTTTCAAGTTCTACGGGATTTTACTATTCTTTGATTAAACCGGGAAATTGATTCTTTAACGGGATTTTACTAAACCAAAAGAACAACCGTAAGAGTGTATCACCAAGAAGTAACAAGCCTAAATGAATAAGTACCTAACCACACAACTCTCTTAATTAATCAACTCGCTTAAGTAATCAACTCGCTTAATAGCCAAGTCGCATCAGCATCAACTCGCAACACAATCAACTCGCTTAATGAATCAAGTCGCTAAATAGCCAACTCGCTTTAGTATCAACTCGCAACACAATCAACTCGCTTGAACACTAAGTCGCTTAAAGAAACTCGCCAGCGTTACAACTCGCTAAATAGCTAAGTCGCTTTAGATCTCAAGTCGCTTAAAGAAACAACTCGCTTAGAACCCAAGTCGCATAAATATCAACTCGCTAAATAGCTAAGTCGCATGTACCAACTCGCATCAAATAACAGAGCAACTCGCTTTGAAGAAACACAAGTCCGAGACTCAACTCGTTGAGTCCTTTATTTACAAATAACCACTTTATCAATCCAAAACAACCAAACCACAATGATTTAAGCCTTCCAATTCAAAACATAAACACTTATGATGATCCTAAACACAAAAGTACAAGCAAAATTCAAACTTTACCACTAGAATTTGTCCAAATGAATCAAACTCTCCTAAACCCTTAATACACCAAAAACCTTATGAAATCCACCAAAACAAAGAGCATGAAAGATGAGTGATCAAACCATGGCTCTGATACCAATTGTAGGATATTGGATTTCACAAACACACTAAACCATGATCAAAGTAGGCGTATAAGTATGTTAGAGAGAGAAAGTTCTAGTGAGAGAAAAGAAGAGAGTTGGGAACTATAGTGAGAGAAAGAAAATATTATTATGAGCTCCAACTCTCTACCTTGGAAGGTAGAGAGTATTTATAGTCTTACAATAAAACGCCACACAACGGGCTGTAGATCAGGCATACAGTGGGTAAAGACCCGTCCGTCCTCCACGGTGTTACTAAACTAAATACTACTTAACTTAAAATAACTACGACTACGAGCTTTCTAACGTTTACATATACTTGAGGTGACCGACTCTTTAATACCTGGAATTTCTAATTCCTAACACCATTGATCTTTGACTCCATATTAGTGCATCTATCCGTCAATTCAAGAATGAGTTTCATAGTATCCTCACCACTTCGACATGTGTTACCTGGTCCGAGAGGTGGATCATTGGAAATGTCATCATGTACAAAATCATTACCCGTAAATTCATGTTGCTGTTCCAAACTACCCTTATCACTTCGAGCTGTGTTAACTGCTCCGAGAGGTGAATCATGAGATGTGTGTAACATGGCATCAAACCTAGCCTGAACATCCATGTACCCCAAGTTAGCCAGTTGGCTGAGGATTCCTCCACCTGTGTTGAATTCCAAAGAACTCTCCACATTAGGATTTTCCATTGGTTGGGTCTTACTTATGATTCACCTTCTTCCTCCAACGAGTAGAAGCCCTTCCAATCATGTCACCTCCCACACCTGTGACAGCCTCATGTCCTTCACCACTAGCACTAGCCTGAGGAAGCTTAATGCCCTTCTTCCTCCTACGAGTGACCAAAATCCTTTCAGGTTAGGTAGTTGAGGGTAAGGGTTCATCAGTGGTTGTAGGTTGTGATGTGGTAGCAGTGAGATCAGCAGTGGGTTGGATAGGTTGTGTAATTTCCTCTTCTACAAGTTTTGTCAAGTTAAGCATTTGAGGAAATAGTGGTGTAATAGTCCCTGAAAAATTCTGATTCTTCTTTTTCATATGAGCAAACACCTTAGGGACCATATGCATCACATCATACTTTCTCTGATGAGGGATGGGGTCTACTATTTTACTCTCTACTAGCAACTGAATAAATATGGGATACAAGTAGTATTTACCTTGTTCCTTAACATTCTTCTGTAAACCCTCAAAAATCATTCTTGACCAATTAAAAACTCTTTGTTGAGAAAGACAAATGAGAGCAGTGGCAATCTTAGAGGGAAACTTATCAAAACCAGTCGTCTTACTGCTTAGACACATGAGAATGGTATGGATTAAGAACTTCCATTGGGGAGGAAACATACCAATCTGAAACTTAAGATGATCCCCTTTTCTCTCATACCCCATTTGCTCCAAACCAGCAAAAATCTCCTCATTCGACATATTATCTACACCTTTAGCATCCTGAAACTTTAACACACTTCTAATCACTTCCTCTGTGCCCAGAACCTCTTTCTCATCAAAAAATGTGCTAATAAATTCTACTTCATCCCTCTCTTTAAGCTCAGCCGTCCACCAAAACAGAGGAATGTAGGATTTAAGAATGATTTGTTCAACAGTCAATGCATAGCGAATAGGGCTATGTTAGATGAATTCAATCATGTCATGGAAGCCTTCAGAATGGTCATTCTTAACCAGGTAGGCAACCAAGTTGTGGGTAGTGGAAAATTCAGTCGCCATTGGAATATTGATACGCTTACACAGCGCGTTCGGGGTCAAAGGAACTTCCTTTTCGCCGAGCAAGTTTTTCAACACCCTAGGCAGTGAACCTAATCGTTGTAGTGTAGCATTAGGGTAAGCCACGAGAATTGATATCGTTCTCTAGGGGAATAGGAATGCTAGTGAGAAGTTACTACGCTAAGGTTGGGGTTGAGGAAGATAATTTTTTATCTTTTTATGTTTTTTAGGAAATTGAAAGGTACGAATCTCGGGGTTTGGATTAGGGGGTTGGTATTTCTACCGATTACTTCTACTTAGCTAATTATCTAATTAACTAAGGTGAGTCTATGTCTATTGTTGTGTGCTCGTATGATGATTAAAAATGTATTTGCTTAGGCTTTATTACTCCCTAGTTATCTCCTATTGATGGTTGAATTGTCACGTCCTTATTCTTAATCCCTTTGTGTGTCTAAGGTCGTAGGGTATGCGTTTATCTCGGTAGGATCAGTGTAAAGCGGTGATTACATCATTCTTCAAGAAGAACGTTTGCGTTAAAAGCTCCTTCTCATCTTATGTATCTTCTTCTTGGTAAATTAAACCTGCACACTTTGAATAAAACAAACGAAACCTTCGCGTAAAATCGGCGGTAACAATATATATAAGACTCTACTAAACTAGGATATAATGCTTGTGTAATGGATGTTTACAGATTTTCTGGAAAATTAAGACCTGGAAAATTCCAAAAATTTGTAAGTAGCTCAGAAAACGAGAAAAATTCATAAGCTGTTTCTGCTCCTCCTGACGCCGTCAGGTTATCCTGACAGAAACTGGTCTGCGATTTTCTGGAAACAATTCTGGAAAATTTAAATCTTTAGAATCTGGAAAAATTTCCTGAAAAACATCCATTATGACTCGATACAAGCATTTGACTCGAACAAACACACATGTATATCTTTTAATTAATCGTAATTCTCATGTTCACGTTTCTTTTGAAAACGTGTGTAATCCTCCCTACACTTATCGCTTATGTAAAATACCTTTATATGTAATTAAGACGAGGTTAAAGACAAAATAAAGCATTTTTACAAATTTAAACATGAGAATAAACAATAAATAAAAGATACACGACACACAAACAAGCAAACAATTAAGCATGGGTTGCCTCCCATGAAGCGCTTTTCTTTATTTATGAGTCTTGTAGCTAGACTCGAAGTCGTGTCTCTACGTGACTTCATTACCGTCACCTTCTTCCTCATGACGGTCTCTATTGGGGGATTCCATGTTGTAAAAGTGCCCTATGATGCACCTTTCTAAGAGGTCGTACTCTCCCCACTCGGTTCTATATTCCGGTCCTAAGTTCAAGCAATCCTTATAGAACCCAAAAATCTTATTCATCACATAATCAACTACCTCCTCCTTATCCTCCTCATTCCTATATTAGACCGATAGCTTAATTTCTTTTTCATCATTGGATAGTGATGAAAATTTTTCAATCTTAAAGGGAATTTGGTAGGCTACATCATCGGTCTCATCCTTGAATCTAACTATTCCCAACGACGGATCATAAGTCATCCCGGTGTTTTCTACGAATGGTTTTCCTAGAATAACGTGGGACAAGATGGGATCTACGGCCGTACTAATATCATCCACTATTATCAAATCCGTAGGAAACGTGAAACTACCTACAGAAACGGGCAATCCCTTAACTCTACCAAGAAAATTACAACTAACCCTAGGATTATCGGGATCTTGCCTAGTTGGGATAGGCTTCTTCATTACCCAATTATAGTAGGTGTTAGTCATTATGTTTATTGGGGACTTGCGGTCAATGTAGGCCTTTACCACGAAAAGGTGTCCTATGCAACATGGTATGTTAAGATTCCAAGGGTTCCCAAACTTGATCTTAGGGCTTCTCCTAATATACATATGACGGAGGTCACGTACTAAGTGTGGGTGGCGAGATAGTTCTTCTTCCGTAGGAAGCTTATTGAAATAGTCATCTTCTACTTCATCTACTTCCTCGGTTGTTTTATTCCTAGGTGTCTCACTAACCTCAAGTATCGTTTCATGGTTCGCTTCGTCATTTATTCTATTAGGTTTCACTAAGGTGATGCTATTGACGAATTGAACGTGCTTAGCTAACTTACTTGGGTCCTTAATCTCTACACCGGAAGCTTCGGGAGTTGAGATAGCATTAACCTTCCTATCACTATTGGTCATGGCTTTCAAGAGGTTATCTATCTTCCTATCCATCTCGGCTTGTTGTTGGTTAAAACGGTCCGAGAGCTTAGCTATTTGAGCTTCTTGGGATGCGACTAGGTGTTGCAACATCCCTTATATGTTTTGTTGGCTAGGGCCGTGAGATGGGGGCCACGAGAAATCATTAGATGTGAATTCTTTGGTTTGTCCCCAATAAAAGTCGAGCTTGCCCTTCCATGCTTCTCGGGCATCATTAAAAGTCCTAGGTCCAGGTGTTGTAGGGAATCTTCCTCCCGTTCCATTGGTACGTGAGGATGCGTAGTCAACGGAAGCTTGTTCGGGGAGTCTTGTACAAGCGCAAGTGTTATGAGGGCCTCTACATTGCTCACACAAGGAAGAAACCTTGTTCACTTGGCGTGAAGACTTAGGATTTTCGTAGGAGCTCATTAGGAATTTAACTTGATCTTCAAGCTCAAGCATCCTACGGTCGGAAGGTTGTAAGTCAAGGGAAGGCAAGGAGATTGCCTTTACAGTTTTGGGCAACTCACGGGGGTCATTCCAACTTTCGTTGTCATAGAGAGCAAGGTCCTCTATTATACCCCACGATTCTTCCGCGGTGAGATCACTAAGTTTTCCACCGGCCGCTTGGTCAATGGATCGCTTAGTTGGGAAATTGACATGATCGTAGAAGATTTGGACTTGAAACCAAATATCAATGCCGTGATGAGGGACTCTATGGAGTAAGTCCTTGAATCGATTCCATGCTTCGTAGAAAGATTCACCTTGACGTTGTTGGAACATCAAGATATCATTCCTAAGCTTAGTGGTTCTCACTGGTGGGAAAAATTGAGTAAGGAAACGAAAGGTGATATCATCCCAACTTGAGATGGAGCCGGCGGGAAGTCGCTCAAGCCAATTACTAGCTTGGTCCCGTAGAGAGAATTTGAAGAGAAGCAGACGCGTGGTCTCCCGAGTAGTAGCATCAAAGTCGATGGAATCGACAATTTTAATGAAATCCTTAAGATGCTGATTAGGATCTTCGGAACGAAGTCCATGGAATGCACATCCGTTTTGCACCAACCGGATGATGTCGGATCGCAGGGCCGTAGTTTGGGCTTGGTCAGGAAGCTCAATGGTGTTCCTATAGCCTAGGTGGCTTGGTCTTGAGTGTTCACCAAGAGTACGGCCTCTTGGCGGGTCATTTGGTGGTGGGTTGATGAGTGGTGGTTGGTTATCACCTTCCATGATGAAAAGTGATGGGATTACTAACAAAGGTCACGAAGAAGGGGGATAGACTACGAGGAAGCTAAAAATGAGAAAAAAGCTTACTTGATAGGAATCAAGCAAGGAAACCTAAATGAGGTGGACTCCTGACTAGCTATTCTATTTCCCGGCAGCGGTGCCAAAAACTTGATACGCTTACACAGCGCGTTCGGGGTCAAAGGATCTTCCTTTTCATTGAGCAAGTTTTTCAACACCCTAGGCAGTGAACCTAATCGTTGTAGTGCAACATTAGGGTAAACCACGAGAATTGATATCATTCTCTAGGGGAATAGGAATGCTAGTGAGAAGTTACTACGCTAAGGTTGGGGTTGAGGAAGATTATTTTTTATCTTTTTATTTTTTTTAGGAAATTGAAAGGTACGAATCTCGGGGTTTGGATTTAGGGGTTGGTATTTCTGCCGATTACTTCTACTTCTCTAATTATCTAATTAACTAAGGTGAGTCTATGTCTATTGTTGTGTGCTCGTATGATGATTAAAAATGTATTTGCTTAGGCTTTATTACTCCCTAGTTATCTCCTATTGATGGTTGAATTGTCACATCCTTATTCTTAATCGCGTTGTGTCCCTAAGGTCGTAGGGTATGCGTTTATCTCTAACTCTTTGAAGCTACCAAAGGTTAATGACTACAAAATCTCTAGGATTTATAAACTTTAACTCTAAGGTATTCTATGGATGTATAGCCTACAATTACTCTAGGTGATTATAAACTAAGGTTCAACAAAGATTAATCAAGCATTAACAACACAACAAATGACCTATCGCAATACTAGGTCAATCACAATTAAGATAAGAGACAACCAATCAATATTCAATAACTAAGTTTCATATTACCTAAGCAAACACACAAGTAAATTAGCCGGACATGAGGAACATGCAAGCATACACACAATCAATTGAAGACATAATTAAATTAATGAAGTAAAACACTTATCTTGATGTAAGATAGGGTATGGAACCCTAAAATACTGTACAAGACCGCCTTGGTTCGGTTTAGGTTTTTACTCCACAAAACTACACACTGAAAATTGAAAAATTCGGATTCTATATATAAGGTTACAACCACGACGGCGTCACCCTTTAATTTGTGACGCCGTCGGGTCGCCGTTATTAGGGTTTCGTCTTGGCCACATTACCATTGTGACGGCGTCACCTTATGTCCGTGACGCCGTCGCCTTGAGTCTCTGACGCCGTCTGGATCAAATCTAGGCCGTCTGAGCTGCGACGCCCTACTATTTTAAAACCTGATGCCGTTACTTGAAAATAAGCAATTTGGCTACTGTATCGTCACAAAACTTGTTTCGACGGCGTCATAAGTATAACCTGACGCCGTCCCCTTCAGTTTCAGCAGCTTGAGTGTCTCGATTCTTGACTTTGGCCATTTTCTTCGTATATTGGCGCCTTTTCGTCCAAATAAGTGTCATTCCAGCAATTTGCCTTCAAGTGACCTAAAAAGTGAAAAGGAACGATATTAAGTAATAACGGATACAAAAGTGATCAAATAACGGCTTAAACGACCCCTCAAAAAGGTACATTTTAAAACCTTATCAAATATGAAAGTGCGAGTGATGTTTGATTGGTAAAATTAAGTGTGTTGAGTGGTTAGTGTTACACCCCATGAACGACACGACTTAAAATCATTGAAATTTAAAAACTTTTACGTGGAAACGATTTAACTTAAACTGACATGCTATTGCTAATCGTTAAATTGATATAATTCTGAATCAAACTGACCCTTGAAAGTATTTTTACATGAAACTAGACTCAATTACCTTCGAAATGACGGATGCCACCACCCGTGACGACTTACGGTTAAAAAGATATGATTTTTCGAAAACTGACTCCGACTAGTTCTAACTCCAACTAGTTCTCCAAACTAGTTCTCCAACTAGTTCTCCAACTATTTTAACCACTTTACAAACACTTAACCATATACATTGTTTTTCCAAACATTCTTGACCCGTTTGACCCAAAATGGGTTAAAATAAACCTTGTCCCAAACACCCCTTTTTCTGCATACCCCTTTTGTGTACTTTTGACCCATTTTCCGGAAAAAAACTTCTATAACATGACATAACACCAAAACTTCCCGAAATAATTAAAACATTATGAACATCAAATATATTCATAAACTTGGTCATAATGACCCGCGGAAAAGTGCTTTACAAAGTGACGGGTATTATGCCAAAATACCCGTTTTGACCCCGTTTGCATGCACCATTTAAACATAACTCTTTAACATGCTTTAGGACCTATAAAATGACTCTTAAACCATTTCAAAGACTTGAAACTACAAACATTTAACCCATTTAAAACTCCCAGGGAACAACTTTGACTTCGAGCTCGGTATTCTACCTAAGCTCCTATTTGCATACAAACCTTCTAATCCTTAAGCCTTTTCCAATCGCTTTACCTTCTTCACAATTGAACCTACAAAACGGTTAAACAACTAAACCGTAAGCTTTCGCTTAGTAAGTAAAAGACATAACAAGTTATCATATATCATTAATCACAATTTGCATCATAAGCTTCACTTTACCCATCATTTGTAACACACAAAATTCTACATACCTTGCAAACTTCACAAATAGGCTAACCACATCTTTGCTAAACACATAATCACTAAATACACATTAAATCTTAAACTCCAAATGTCATCAATAGCATATCAACTATGCTAAAATCATTTAGCTAGTTCAACCAACTAGTCACATCTTCCTCTTAGCCAAGTATAGTAGTCATTAGGCCATTCATAACCTTAACACAAACAATCATTTAACACATAACACATAATACATCTTGTTATAATGAATTTACTTACCTGTCATCCAAGCTAATTAAACTAATAGCATCATCATTATCAAAACCTACTTCAACATAAAAACAATATCAATATTAAGGGTTTATACAACCCATAACTTACCTCTAAACACCTCTAATCATCATATAATCACTCTATGATTATATGATGACCTATTCCGTAATTTACTTAACTTTATTTCATAATAAAATCATCCTATGATTACTATAACTCTCAATTAACTTAAAATTATCTTATACCCAATTATCCCAAGTTAGGGGTCATAAACCCTAACCTACCAATTCATCAATTAAACATTAAAAAGAGTACTTACTTGGGTAGAAATCATAGATACTAGCTTATTTTATGGTTGGGAACACTAATTCCTTCACAATTTAATTATCAAGACCACCATGTATTTTCCTTCTTCATCATATCACAACACACAAACACTCCACATATTTTCACATATTTTCTGGATATCCATAAAAAGATTAAGAATTATCCAGACACTTGTAGGTGTCAAGTTTGCCCATTTGACATCAATGGTCCCTCAAGTCCCATTCCTCCTAATTTGGCCAACAAATACTTTTATTACAAGTTACCACTTGACAACATAGGTCCCCTTACTTTCTATAACTATAACATAACATGTTTTAACTATTAGTTTGACTATCGGGTTGACTAGTCAATTTAACATTCGTTGACTAAGCAATCACGTTAAACCTTGGTCAATTTCATCTAAGGTGGGGCCTATTTGTATCCAGGATACGGGTCCAACAATTCTACCCCCTTATTTAGATTTCGTCCCCGAAATCTCTCGTCTATTACTATCCAAAACTAAATCTCATTCTACATAAATCTCAACATATACAAAATTATACACATTGCGTTGCAACAATCTATGTGATCTTGCAACTCTAAAAATACTATAACCCGCTTATCACGCTTGGTCCATTCTAAACATGTCCATAACTAACTCACTTAACATTTGACCACATATTTGGTCACTTACGTACCACTTTGACTTTACATAAGTCAAATCTAGTCAATGCTTTTTGTACTCTACTATCATCATTCTACAATCTCATCAATATTCTTACTATATCATTTTATGTATCGTTATAACTTTCTCATAATTCACAAATTTTACGACCACCACAGTCCTTTTTCACTTTGTACATACCCTCACGGCACTCTATAACCTTATCTCAACTCTTAACTTATTCAATTTATGACTTCCGTAGTCATTTCTCATATTACTTTTCTTTAGACACTTTCGCCAAGGACGATAAGTCACTCGGAAAAATTCAATTAATTTACTCTATAACATCAAGCTTTAACTCATATTATCACTTTTTTCATAAAGGTGCTAACACTATCTAGCTCTTATCACGCTTATCACTTGCCTCGAGGCACATCTAGCTCTATCTTCATTTTATAATCTTTTCAATTTATAAAATAACTTTCGATTTGGACATCTATTTTAAGGTTTGACACATAACCTCACTATTATCATAAACTCGCTTTCTCATTTCTTATAATATTTAACTTATTTTAATCTTCTCTTTCTCATTTCTTAACTATGCTCAGGTCATATCGGATACAGATAAACCCACTCATTTATACTTCTTCATTTACATGGAAAGGCGTCCCAAACGATGTAATTCAAGAAATATAAACTTATAGTTTGGTGATTCACAATTTCACTATTTAAATGAAAAGGCGTCCCAATCCACTCAAATAATGAATTTATAAATCATCCTACTTATCCACACCCAATACAACAATCATACTTACTCACTATCCATCTTTTCTAGCCTTGGATCCAATCTCAATAAACTTTTATACATGCCACGAAGGCAAGCTAAATAACATGCCATGATAGGCAAGCTAACAACCATGCCCTGAAAGGCAAGCTATACCACCATGCCATAAAGGCAAGCTATCAATCATGCCATAAGGCAAGCTAACATCCATGCCAAATAGGCAAGCTAACAATCATGCCATAGAGGCAAGCTATAACACCATGCCATAAAGGCAAGCTATCAACCATGCCAAAAATGCAAGCTAACATCCATGCCACATAGGAAAGCTAACAATCATGCCATAAGGCAAGCTATAACACCATGCCATAAAGGCAAGCTATCAACCATGCCAAAAAGGTAAGCTAACATCCATGCCACATAGGCAAGCTAACAATCATGCCATAGAGGCAAGCTATAACACCATGCCATAAAGGCAAGATATAACACCATGCCATAAAGGCAAGCTATCAACCATGCCAAAAAGGCAAGTTAGGCCATCCCGAAGGACACCATAACTAGAGCATTGGATCCAAGCTATCTATATCTTATCATCTTTACTCACTTTATCTTTATGTACTTTTATCATTAAGTACATACAGTTATCTTATTGCCTTACGCAATCTCAACTCCCACTATCACTTTTACTTTTATCAAGACACGTTCTATATAATACTTGTCAATTATTATACTTTCATTCTCACAATGCAATCTACTAATCATCCGTCAACCTCAAGTTGACTCACACATTTTAAACTATTAACATGATCTCGTCATGTTCTAACTATAACACTTATCTTGACTTTCTTGTTCACATACATTATTTATCTCATCTATTCATAGGCATTAAAGCCATATCATACTACTTCACTCTTTAAACTTTAATCATGCATCGAGCATTCATTACTAGTATATTCTACTTATCATGTTTTATATGAAACATGATCTTATCACATCATAACTATGCACTATAACTTTTCTCATCTCTTTTATTAAGCATGAAAGAAACCATGCTTTTACTATTTACTCACTATCACATCACTTCTTTGTTTCAATATAACTACCACAATCAAACTTTATCTTATCTTTCTATGCATCAAGCTATAAGAATACTTCACTATCATATCATACTTCATTATCTGTTTATGCTTCATCTCAAGCTTTCTCAAATATTATACTTCCTCATACACTTACCATATTATACATGTAAATGTATCCATCTCATCTCATATACTTCTATACATCATGCTATCAGTCACATACATATGAAACTTAAACACGTAACGAACTACTATAGACTTATTATCACACATGCTTTCACATAACAATACTTAACACTTAACCGATAAGTGTTATAACATTCTTAACTCATTCAATCATATAGTCTATGGCTCTTACCTCATACTTTCAAATACGAATCCATGTCTAAGTTACTTACTCATCTCAATTCTACCATAAACACTAACTTCGCCATAAAAGTAAGGCATCAATACACTTCACATATCTACAAACTTATATCACACGCAAATATTAGTAGTTTAAGTCTAGGAAACCCTATAGTGGAAACCTAATTCACTTAAACTGAAGCTCTGATACCAAGTTGTTACACCCCATGAACGACACGACTTAAAATCATTGAAATTTAAAAACTTTTACGCTGAAACGATTTAACTTAAAACTGACATGCTGTTGCTAATCATTGAATTGATATAATTCTGAATCAAACTGACCCTTGAAAGTATTTTTACATGAAACTAGACTCAATTACCTTCGAAATGACGGGTGGCACCACCCGTGACGACATACGGTTAAAAAGATATGATTTTTTGAAAACTGACTCCGACTAGTTCTAGCTCCAACTAGTTCTCCAAACTAGTTCTCCACTAGTTCTCCAAACTAGTTCTCCAACTATTTTAACCACTTTACAAACACTTAACCATATATATTGTTTTTCCAAACATTCTTGACCCGTTTGACCCAAAATGGGTTAAAATTAACCTTGTCCCAAACACCCCTTTTTCTGCATACCCCTTTTGTGTACTTTTGACCAATTTTCCGGAAAACAACTTATATAACATGACATAATACCAAAACTTCCAGAAATCATTAAAACATTATTAACATCAAATATATGCATAAACTTGGTCATAATGACCCGCGGAAAAGTGCTTTACAAAGTGACGGGTATTATACCAAAATACCCGTTTTGACCCGTTTGCATACACCATTTAAACATAACTTTTTAACATGCTTTAGGACCTATAAAATGACTCTTAAACCATTTCAAAGACTTGACACTACAAACATCTAACCCATTTAAAACTCCCGGGGAACAACTTTGACTTCGAGCTCGGTATTCTACCTAAGCTCCTATTTGCATACAAACCTTCTAATCCTTAAGCCTTTTCCAATCGCGTTACCTTCTTCACAATTGAACCTACAAAACGGTTAAACAACTAAACCGTAAGCTTTCGCTTAGTAAGTAAAAGACATAACAAGTTATCATATATCATTAATCACAATTTGCATCATAAGCTTCACTTTACCCATCATTTGTAACACATAAAATTCTACATACCTTGCCAATTTCACAAATAGGCTAACCACATCTTTGCTAAACACATAATCACTAAATACACATTAAATCTTAAACTCCAAATGTCATCAATAGCATATCAACTATGCTAAACTCATTTAGCTAGTTTAACCAACTAGCCACATCTTCCTCTTAGCCAAGTATAGTAGTCATTAGGCCATTCATAACCTTAACACAAACAATCATTTAACACATAACACATAATAAAAATATGATAAACTCTATATAACATCTTGTTATAATCAATTTACTTACCTCTCATCCAAGCTAATTAAACTAATAGCATCATCATTATCAAAACCTACTTCAACATAAAAACAATATCAATATTAAGGGTTTATACAACCCATAACTTACCTCTAAACACCTCTGATCATCATATAATCACTTATATGATGACCTATTCCGTAATTTACTTAACTTTATTTCATAATAAAATCATCCCATGATTACTATAACTCTCAATTAACTTAAAATTATCTTATACCCAATTATCCCAAGTTAGGGTTCATAAACCCTAACCTACCAATTCATCAATTAAACATTAAGAAGAGTACTTACTTGGGTAGAGATCATAGATACTTGCTTATTTCATGGTTGGGAACACTAATTCCGTCACAATTTAATTATCAAGACCACCATGTATTTTCCTTCTTCATCATATCACGACACACACACACTCCACATATTTTTTGGATATCCATAAAAAGATTAAGAATTATCCAGACACTTGTAGGTGTTAAGTTTGCCCATTTGAAATCAATGGTCCCTCAAGTCCCATTCCTCCTAATTTGGCCAACAAATACTTTTATAACAAGTTACCACTTGACAACATAGGTCCCCTTACTTTCTATAACTATAACATAACATGTTTTAACTATTAGTTTGACTATCGGGTTGACTAGTCAATTTAACATTCGTTGACTAAGCAATCACGTTAAACCTTGGTCAATTTCATCTAAGGTGGGGCCTATTTGTATCCAGGATACGGGTCTAACAGTTAAGGTTTGTGTTGAGCGCCAATTGAGAATGTTGGAAAGACCAATTTAATGATCGGCAATGATTTGGGGAATAAATACATTGTCACCAGAAAGTTTCAAAACAGCCCCTATAGTTTCCACATTCATCAAAAACTAACTAGCAGTGGATTGCTCACCACTAGCAGTGTTTTATGCAAGCCAGCAGTGGAAACATCCTTTGCACTCCAATCTTTTAACCAAGACTTCCGCTGCAAAATCTTTGGCAATTCAGTGTGATCATGCATTGTTTGAAGAATACAACAAAATTTACACATTTATTTATTTATTTATTTATTTATTTATTTATTTATTTTACTAACAAACTGCTAAAGCTCCAAACGATCCAGAATATACATAGTTTCTTCAAAACATGCATGACACAAACACAAACCAAACACTACAAACTTTTGTTAAGGTTAGCATGACATTAAAAATAACTAGCAGTGGTTACAATTTATTCACTAGCAGTGCTTTTACAAGTTGCTAAGTACTTAGTCAAATAGTCAATCCTAGTCATTTAATCGTCCAGCTTTTAGTCAAATAATTCATTAACTCCTTCAACAACTCACACCTTCCTTGCATTTAACAAACTGATTTCATCTTTAATTCTATTTAAGAACTATTCACCCACACACCATACACCTTACTTACTTTCCAAAAATCTTTCTCTCAATCAACTATCTCAGAAACCAACAATCATTAAGATGAGCAACACACCAAACAATCCAATTGATATCTCTTCTGATTCCTCTGATGGTGGTTGGAATTCCTATTTTCCACCCAAAAACACTACACTGGCTGTTAGAAACACCAACCCTGCTTCTGCTCCAGTTGGACCTTCATCTTTGCAACTCCCATCTCAAGCAGCTCTTGTGGAAGGTTCCAGTTCTGAGCTTAGTTCCATGCCAAGCTATGTGTCAGCTTATGAAGACACAGATGAAGAAACATGTGGCACCTCTAGGGTGTTGGATGTAGTTCCTCTGACAGAAATTCCAGCTTCTCCCATTCTAGCATCACTTCCAGCTCCTCCTACTACTCCAGCACTACTTCCTGATCCTTCTACATCAGCACTACCAAAAAGATCTCAGGTGCTTGCACTCCTGAACCCACAAGTTTGGTCTGTGGTGGGGAGAAGGGGCAAGCAAATTATGCCAGAGTTTGGAAAGGGGAAGGGACCTAAAGAGTAGGTGTTGTTGGTATCCATCTGTAGTAGTCTTTTGTTGTGATGTAATGAAAGCTTGGGTTGTAATACTGCATCTGTTGATGCAGTTCCTTTAATGAATAAACTTCCATGTTTCCTTTTTCTTTCTATTGCTACTTACTGTGTGTCATTTACTTTTTGATCTGCAAAATTGGTAGTGGGAACAAAAATAACAAGCAGTGGTAAAATTTAAACTAGTAGTACTAAGATTTACCAATAGCAGTACATTCTATTTACAAACTTTTACAAAACATTTTTGAGACTTAGAGATTGATCATATCTATACTAACTACTAAGTACTGAAACCTCCCCACATCAAAAGCTTTAGTGAGTAGATCAGCAACATTATAATCAATATGTATTTTAACCATTTGGATTAACCTTTTCTCATTACAATCTCTAATAAAGTGATGTCTTATCTCAATATGTTTAGTTCTAGAATGCAAAACTGGATTTTTAATGATGCATATTGTACTGTTATTGTCAATGTAAATCTTAGTATGCATGAAATTGTACCCAAAGTTCAACAATTGATTCTGAATCCAAAGCACTTGACTACAACAACTTGCAACAGCCACATACTCAGCTTCAGTGGTGGAATTGGCCACAATTGTCTGCTTCTTACGCTGCCATGAGATAAGCCTGCTTCCCAAAAAATGACACCCTCCAGTAGTAGACTTTCTATCCAAGCTAGCCCCAACATAGTCACTGTCTGTATATGCCACCAAATCAAAAGGTGAATCCTTAGAATACCAAAGGCCCAATTTAGGATGACCCTTAAGGTTTCTAAAAATTCTATTTACAGCATTTATGTGTGTTGTGTTAGGTGTAACTTGAAATCTTGCACACATACACACACATTGAGAACATTATATCTGGCCTAGAAGCAGTGAGATACATCAAAGATCCAATCATGGATCTATACAGCTTCACATCAACTCTGGGACTTCCATCATCAGGTAGCAGTGGTTTATGCGTTTCCATAGGTGTACTTGCACTCTTGACATCCTGAAACACAAACATCTTCAAGGTATCTGCTACATATTTATCTTGACTGATGAAGATACCATCAGTTCTTTGTTGAACCTGTAGCCCCAAAAAGAAAGTGAGTTCACCTATAACACTTATCTGAAACTTATCATGCATAAGTTTCTCAAAATCCTTGCACAACTCCCTATTTGTTGAGGCAAAGATGATGTCATCAACATACACTTGAACCAGCAATATATCATCCTTGAGCTTCCTTATGAACAATGTCTTGTCAATCAATCCTCTCTTGAAACCATTGTCCAACAAATAAGTAGAAAGGCAATCATACCATGCCCTTGGAGCTTGATGCAACCCATATATAGCCTTTTTCACCCTATTGACGTTATCAGGATCTTCAAAACCAGAAGGTTGACAAACATAAACCTCCTCATCAATAGTACCATGCAAAAAGGCACTCTTCACATCCATTTGATACACCACAAAGTTTTTGAATGAAGCATATGCCAAAAACAATCTAATAGCTTCAATTTTGGCAACAGGAGCAAATACTTCATCATAATCTAGACCTTCAGTTTGTGTGTATCCTTGAGCAACCAACCTTGATTTATTCCTAATCACAATCCCCCTTTCATCCCTTTTGTTTTTGAATACCCATTTAGTTCTAATAGCCCTCTTTCCATTAGGTAGATCAACCAGTGTCCAAACTTCTTGAAGTTTGAATTGTAGCAGTTCTTCTTGCATGGATTCAATCCATCCTTCTTCTCCTAATGCTTCTTCAACTCTCTTGGGCTCCTTCTGTGACAAAAAGCAAGCAAACAGATAATTTTGCAAGTCTTGATGACTGTTACTTTTGTGAAGTAACTTGGAAAAGAAACCTTGTTCAGTGAAGGTTTTATGAGTCTTGCTTCTTGTTTGCACTAGGGTATTCAAGTTTCAAGTATTTGTTCTTTGGGATGATTTTTATGTATTCTGGTGGTAGGAACTGGACTTTCTATGATGACTTTCTCCAAATTTGTAACATCATCATCCTTGAAAAAGTCATCCATGTTCTCATCATCTGTAGGAGTATCCATCTCTTCCAAATCAGGCATGTTTGGATCATCAAGATAGTCATCAGTACCATGTAGTGGCTTAGCAATGTTGTCAAAGAAAGTACTGCTAGTTTAACTTGTTCCAACCGGGGTTTCAAATGACCTAGCAGTGGTTGCACTTGGCTTATCAGTGTTTTCAGCAACTCTCTTCTGTTTGTTAATTTCTTCTACCGACACTGAGTTATCTCCAGATAACTCTTCCTTATCTTGATAATGATCTCCGTTGTTCCTTGAATCCAAATCATCATCATTTGTGGGACCCTGCTTTTCAATGATGTGTGAGACAGAACCATTTTTCCACTTCTCAATCAGATATAATTCTTTTGTAGATTCAGCTTCCTTAGAATTTGTTCCTGCATCATAATTCTTTTGTGTACCTGCATCAACATTAGTGGATGTACCTGCATTGATTGGCTCAAAATTCATATATTTTGTTAGCATATCAATATTGAACAACCAATCTGGTCCTTTGGTCTCAACACTAGGAGTCTTGTTGGGTTTTAGGTTCCTCAGATCATGAATTATTCTAAGTATTGGAATCACTGCTAGAGTAAAAGAAACCACTGCTAGAAGAGGGAATCCACTGCTGGAGATTAAACCACGACTAGTAGAAGTGTGAAACCACTGTTAGTATAATTGTAACTACTGCTAGTTCTTAAGTCGGTTTAATGTTTTGTATTAGATAAGTATGGAAAAGCTATTTATCTTGTAGAATAAGTTTTGTATATTGTTAAGGACTCCTTAGCCTATAAAAGGAGGTCCTAGGTTAGATTAGATATACGTGTGTTTTGCTATATCTAAGGTCAATACACTTCAAGGTTGTAAAACCCTAATACTGGTTAGAGTATTCGTATTAATAATAATATTGAGGTGTTTAGTGTTTACTGTTCTTCTTCTTAAGATTAAATATTAAATTCCACGTAATATTTAATAAGTAATTGTTAAGTCAGTTTCTATAAGGATCCTTTGCTCAACTGGGATCAACAAGTGGTATAAGAGCTTTTGATCTAGAAACTTAATTCAAGAAAGTTAAGATGTCTGACGAAACTCACATGGTTACTGCATCAAAGGTGCCCATGCTCAAGCAGGGTGAATATCAGGTATGGAGAATGCGAATGAGGCAATACATTCGTATGATTGATTACACCATCTAGGATGTTGTTGAGAATGGTGATACTCTTCCTAAGAAGGGTGATGATGGTAAGGAAATAGCCATTTTCATTGAGGTTGACAAGGCTAAAAGGAAGCTGGAGATTAAAGCTCATAGTATTCTCAGTATGTGAATACCTAATGAGTAATTGAGTATGCATTGGACTTTGAGCAGTATGAGACAGCAAAGGAATTAATGGATGCCATTGAAACAAGATTTGCTGGTAATGAAGCTACCAAGAAATCCAGGAAAAACATGCTCAAGCATCAGCTTGAAAACTTCACTGCTCTCAGTGGAGAAAAACTTGATGGCACCTATAACAGACTGCAGAAACTAATCAGCCAACTGAAATTGGTAGACTACAAGGTTGCTCAAGAAGATATAAATCTCAAGTTCATCAAAAGTTTGTCACCTGAATGGGTTGTGCATACTATTGTGTGGAGAAACAAAGATGACTTTGAAAAGATGACTCTGGACAATCTCTACAACAACCTGAAAGTTTATGAGTCTGAAAAGAACATAGCTGACTCATCCTCATCAACACAAAACATTGCTTTTGTGTCCACAGGGCACATGAATTCTCAAGATGTTTCCACTGCTGCTTATGAAGTATCCACTGCTATTGCTAATAATACCACTGTTAGTGATAGTGTCAGTGATGGTGCCATCTGTGCTTTCCTAGCTGATCTTACAGCCAGTGTTACTGTACTAAATCAGGATCTGGATCAAATTGATCCTGATGATCTTGATGAAATCAATCTTCAGTGGCAAATGGCAATGTTAACACTGCAAGCTAGGAAGTTCTTGAGAAGGACTGGTAGACAGGTCAAATATGATGGTCAAAGAAGAGCTGGATTTGACAAAAGCAAGATGGAGTGCTTCAACTGCAAGAAGAAGGGTCCTTTTCCTAGAGAATGTAGAGCTCCTAAAAGGATGGTTGAAGGCATCAAGAAGACTACTGAGGAGCCTGTTTCTTCTTCAGCATTGGTTGCTCAAGATGGTATTGGTGATTATGACTGGAGTGATCAGATTGAAGAAGGTCCCAATGCAGATTTTCTTGCTAGTGAAGCTTCTAAAGAGCATAACTTTGCTCTTATGGCCTATGCTTCATCTTCTGGTTCAGATGCTGAGGTATCTAATGATTCTAAAAATTCTACTTGGTCTTTTAAATCATGTCAAGATAACTTAGAATCTCTTAAAGCTATTAATGAGAGTTTGAGAAAAGAAGTAGAAAGACTTTCACTAGATAACTTAGGTTATAAAGTTGGTCTTGAGAGTGCTGAAGAGAAACTTAATTTATGTATTAAATGTGAGTTTGAGTATGTAGATAAAATTAATATAATAGGTGGTGAAATTGATCTAAAGGACAGAGAAATTAAAGTGCTTAAACAGAAACTAGAAGAAGCAGAGAGTGTAAAACAAGAAGCCCTAGTAGAAAAAGAAAAACATGTTGTTAGGGTTGCTAAAACACAATATGCTTCTGATCTAGTAAATAAGCCTATTGTATAAAAATCGTTCAAAGATGGTACTGGCCTAGGTTACAACAATGTGCCACCACCCTCTCTTATGAAACATGCACCACCTACAAAAGAACTGTCATTTAGTAGTGAATTCAGTTTCAACAAACCTGTAGAAGAGATTAGTAAGACTAAATCAACTAAGATAGGTCCTGATATATCATTTGATGGTCCAATTATTGAAGATTGGGAATCAGATTCTGAGGATGATAGGCCTGAATCAACACAGTCTGATAGGTTAGCAAATGTTAAGCTTGTTGATTCTAAACAAGCCAACCTTATGCCTAGATTTGGAGCACCAATTTCTAGGAAAGTGGTAGACTACAATGAGATACCTAGGGAACAGATGAAAAGATACATACCTAGGGGAAATCAGAGAAACTTCAATGGCCTAATTTCAAACAGATTAGGAGATGAGTTTCAATGTGTTAAGAAGGCTTGTTTTAAATGTGGTAGTTTTGAGCATCTACAAAGAAATTGTTATAAAAACCAACCACAAGTTTGGAACCATTAGAGGAGGGTAAATCATCAAAACTTTTCAAAGAAAACAAACCCTCATCCTAACAAAAACATGGTTCCTAGAGCAGTACTAATGAAAAATGGTAAAACAAAATCAATAATCACTGCTACACCCAAATGGGTTCCAACCACTACTAAGCAAACTGTAACCACTGCTAAGCATATTCAATCCACTGCTGAGCAGAACATCACCAATGAAACAAAAGAAGTTTTAAAAATTATAAAGGTGATAACTGACACAGTGGTTGGAAACCATTTTTATGTTGTTAAGGCCTCAGCTAGCTGTCAATGGAAGCTTAAGACCAAGGTTTTACATCATGCCAGTTGTGCATCAATGGACCTAAAGAAATTTGATTATGTTGATGCACAGGGCAGACCCAAGTTAGTATTGGCTTGGGTCCACATAAGGAACTAACTTGTTTAATCTCATGTGCAGGGAAATTTACAGGATAGTGGTTGCTCTGGACACATGACATGGGATGGGAGCAGTCTGGAAGATTTTGAAGCTTATGATGGAGGACATGTGGAATTTGGCAATGATACAAAGGGAGGAAAGATAATTGGAAGAGGAACCATTAGAACTGAGAAGCTGGACTTTGAGAAGGTTTATTTGGTACAGGGACTGATAACACTCAGATTGTGCATCTTTTTAGTAGCATTGTGTGTACTTTTATATCTGTTATTTGGTTATATTTGTGTGATTTTAGTACTTAATCGTATCTAGAGATGTTTGTCTAGTATTTATAACCAAGTGCAGGGAAATGGAGGAAAATGTGGAAATATGCAGTTAATCGAAGATTCCCGTCTCAGTAAAGCTAAATCCCAAGTACCTTTGAAGACCTTAGTGATTGAAGAACCAAGTTCTACAAGTCAGAGTGAAGAGAGATAGATCAAGTTTCATATCTCAGAAGATCCAACCGGATCTGGTTACACCTTCAGCCGGATCGGTTGGAATTTGGTCGGAATAAATGTTTTTGCCATAACCGACCGATCGGTCGCAACCCGCAACCGGATCGGTCGGTGTGTTATTATTGAAGACCAGCCGGATCGGTTGGTCGTATGACCGATCCGGTTGGAGAAGCTGCAGTTGTCAAATCTTCATCACTAAGCTTCCCCTTTGCATCCAAACGATTCTAGGTCCTTCTCTTGGTGTATTCTAGTCCCTTCCTTACTCCTTGGAGGCCAAGTTAAGCATTTAACACCCTAGGCCTTGGAATTAGTATAAATAGAGGCTAATTGTGAGCATATGAGATACACTTCAATTACAAAGCTCTCTACTCATCAAACCAAGCTTTAACCTCCTGAAATTCGTCCTTAGAAATCCAGAGAAGTTTGGAGTTCCAGAAGTTCCACCTTTGGAAGCCAAAACACTAAGAAGTCCACCACGATCCTTTGGAAATCATTACTTCATCATTTGTAATCTTATTCCAAGCATTGTAAGACTTTTAATCATGTTTTCTAATGATCAAAGTTATGAGTTTATGTTCATGTTTGCTATGAGTGGCTAGTTTCTTTATACACTTGCTTAAATGATGTTGATTATTATATGATTAGTTAGTGATTGTGTTAACATGTTTTAATTCAATTTCAAGTTGATTCTAAGATCTAATTGTGCTAAAGTTTCATAGTGACATTTGTTAATCAAGTTTGGCTAATTGGTAATTATCGTTGAGGTCGAAAGAACTTCGTATTATTCAACTAGTCATAATCATTTTGTCTATGGATGATTGTTTTTACCCATTATTCTTGATTATACAAAGGAACTAAGGTGTGGTTGTAATAGAAACGCTTTTTGATTATCGAATTGGATTGGTTGGAAACATCTAAATGGTCGTAAGATTAGTTGTTGAAAATTAATTGTAGCCTTTTGTCTATGATCGGGTACCTTTTGTATTGACCATTTCTTAAGCAATTTGATGAACAAGTGGATGTTTTTGTGTTTAAGTTTATGTATGTAGACTTATGAAACTTGAATTGATCTTGAATTGATTGGTTAAACTTAAAGCTTGTTTTTATGAACTAAAATCTTGACGAAGGTTTAACTTGTAAGAACAATAGATTAGTTTTCAACTAATTATCACAACCAACATGTTAAGTAGTTAACACAATCACATTAATCTATGATATGAAACTAGTTTAAGCAAGTGTAGTTTTTAATCATCTGAATTTCATTATATCTATTTGCTTTGTTATATGTTTTTGATAGACTCCGTTAATTCAAACTTGTGCTTAGATTCACTCAAATCCCTGCGAACGATCCCGACTTACCTTCATAATCTTGCTATAACGGACGAGTATACTTGCTCGTATGTGTTATTGGTAATATTGGTAATTCACCTTTTATAAATTTAAAACTTGCACCAACCGGGCACATCAGGGACTCAAGTACAATCTATTCAGTGTTTCTCAAATGTGTGATAAGAAAAACTGGGTGCTTTTTGGGGAAACTGAGTGTGTGGTGTTGTCACCTGATTTTAAAATGCCTGATGAGAAATTTGTGCAGTTAAGGGTACCTAGGAAAGAGAATATATTTTGTTTTAACATGAAAGATGTGATTCCTAATAGGTCCTTAACTTGTTTGTTTGCTAAGGCATCAGTTGATGAGTCAAAATTGTGGCATAGAAGGCTAGGTCACCTTAATTTCAAAACAATCAATAAACTGGTAAAGGGCAACTTAGTGAGAGGGTTACCTTCTAAGGTTTTTGAGTGTAAAGAACTTTGTGTGGCTTGTCAAAAAGGAAAACAACATAGAGCCTCTTGTAAGACCAAAACTGTAAACACCATTACACAACCACTATTTATGCTTCAAATGGACTTATTTGGACCTAACTTTGTTAAGAGTTTGAATCATAAGCAGTATTACCTAGTTGTCACTGATGATTATAGTAGATTTTCATGGGTATACTTTCTAGCTGCTAAGAGTGAAACTAGTGAAATCCTCAAAAGTTTCATTACTAGGATAGAAAATCAAGTAAACCATAAGGTCAAAGTAATCAGATGTGATAATGGAACTGAGTTTAAGAATGATGTGATGAATCAGTTATGTGTGGCTAAGAGTATATAAAGACAGTTTAGTGTTGCTAGAACACCACAACAGAATGGTGTAGCTAAAAGGAAAAATAGAACACTAATTAAGGCTGCTAGAACAATGTTGTCAGAATCTAAGTTACCAACTACCTTTTGGGCTGAAGCTGTAGGCACTGCATGTTATGTGCAGAATAGAAGAAAGGTAGTGAAGCCTCATAACAAGACCCCCATGAGCTGTTACATGTTAGGAAGCCTATGATAGCATTCCTAAAACCTTTTGGGTGTCCTGTTACTATCTTGAATACCATAGACTACCTAGGCAAGTTTCAAGAAAAAGCAGATGATGGATACTTTCTTGGCTATTCTTCCAATAGTAAAGCCTTTAGAGTATACAATAGGAGGACTAGGATAGTGGAAGAAAACTTACATGTTAAGTTTAGTGAAGAGACTCCCAGTGTTGAGACAAAAGGTCCTGAATGGCTGTTTAATATTGATATGCTAACCAAATCTATGAATTATCAGCCTATCATTGCAGGTACACCCACTAACACTGATGCAGGTACTCAAGAGAATTCTGAAAGAGAAGCAAAGTCCAAGGATGCTGATTCTCCAAAGGAGTTCTATTTGCTTGAAAAGTAGTAAGCGGGATCTGTCTCACCAATCATTGAAAAGAAGAGTTACAGTCATGATGATGTATTGGATTCTGGAAGCAATATCGATCATCATCAGGATAAAGAAGAGTCATTGACTGATGACTCAGTGTCGGTAGAAGAAATTGAAAAGAAAAAGAAGCATTCTAAAAGCACGGCTAAGCCAAATGAAAGCACGGCTAAGCAATCTTCTACCAATGACAGTTCATTTGTAACCCCTGCTGCTAACTTAGATGGGAGTATCTTCTTTGGACCCACTGCCAAGCCAATCATTGATGATGATGGGTATCCAACTGATCCTGATATGCCTGCTTTGGAAGAAATGGATACTCCCACTGATGATGAAAACATGGATGACTTCTTCAACAATGCTGACTTTACTAATTTGGAAAATATCATCCATGAAAGTCCAATCACTACCACCAGGGTACAGAAGAATCATCCCAAGGAACAAATACTTGGAAATTTGAACACTCCAGTCTAAACTAGAAGCAAGGTTCAGAACACAAAAACCTTTCTTGAACAAGGTTTCTTTGCAAGGTCACTTCACAAAAGAAATAGTCATAAAGATCTGCAAAATTGTCTGTTTGCTTGTTTTCTGTCTCAAAAGGAGCCCAAGAGATTTGAAGAAGCTTTGACAGAAGAAGGATGGGTTGAAGCAATGCAAGAGGAGCTATACAGTTTAAGCTTCAAGAGGTGTGGACATTGGTTGATCTTCCAAATGGAAAGAGGGCAATTGGGACTAAATGGGTGTTTAGAAATAAGAGGGATGAAAGAGGTATAGTGGTAAGGAACAAATCAAGGTTGGTTGCTCAAGGATACACACAAACTGAAGGTTTGGATTATGATGAAGTGTTTGCCCCAGTTGCCAGAATTGAAGCTATTAGATTGTTTTTGGCATATGCTTCATTCAAAAATTTTGTGGTGTATCAAATGGATGTTAAGAGTGCCTTTCTGTATGGTACTATTGATGAGGAGGTCTACGTGTGTCAACCTCCAGGTTTTGAAGATCCTGATCATCCTGATAAGGTCTACAGGGTGAAAAAGGCTATGTATGGTTTGCATCAAGCTCCCAGGGCCTGGTATGAGTGTCTTTCAAGTTATTTGATGGATAATGGTTTCAAGAGGGGATTGATTGATAAAACTTTGTTCATAAGGAAGCACAAGGATGATATATTGCTTGTTCAGGTTTATGTTGATGATATCATCTTTGGCTCAACCAATAAGGAGCTATGCAAGGATTTTGAGAAACTTATGCATGATAAGTTTCAGATGAGTTCTATGGGTGAACTCACTTTCTTTTTGGGGCTACAGGTTCAACAAAGGACTGATGGTATTTTCATTAGTCAAGATAAATATGTAGCAGATATTTTGAAGAAGCTTGGGTTTCAGGATGTAAAGAGTGCTAGTACACCAATGAAAACTCAGAAACCACTGCTACCAGATGATGGAAGTTCCAAAGTAGATTTGAAGCTGTATAGGTCCATGATTGGATCTTTGATGTATCTCACTGCATCTAGGCCATATATAATGTTCTCAGTATATGTGTGTACAAGGCTCCAAGTCACACCCCAATACAACACACATGAATGCTGTTAAGAGAATTTTTAGATACCTTAAAGGTCATCCTAAATTGGGCCTATGGTATTCTATGGATTCACCATTTGATTTGGTGGCCTATACAGACAGTGATTATGCTGGTGCTAGTTTGGATAGGAAGTCTACTACTGGAGGATGTCAGTTTTTGGGTAGCAGACTAATTTCATGGTAGTGTAAAAAGCAAACAATTGTGGCCAATTCTACAACTGAAGTTGAGTATGTGGCTGCTGCTAGTTGCTGTGGACAAGTGCTTTGGATTCAGAATCAATTGTTGGACTTTGGGTACAATTTTATGCAAACTAAGATTTACATTGACAATAACGGTACAATATGCATCATTAAAAATCCTGTTTTACATTCTAGAGCTAAACATATTGAGATAAGGCATCATTTTATTAGAGATTGTAATGAGAAAAGGTTGATTCAAATGGTAAAAATCCATACTGATTTCAATGTTGCTGATCTTCTCACTAAAGCTTTTGATGTGGGGAGGTTTTAGTACCTTGTAGTTAGTATTGGAATGATTAATCTCTAAATCTCAAATTGTTGTGTAAATGTTTGTATAAATCTTGTACTGTTATTAGTTGATCTTAGTATTGCTACTTTTGTTCTAACCACTATTAGTTATGTTCAAACCACTGTTTGTTTCTTTGTGTTTCCACTAACTATTTTGCAGAGAAAATCAATTAGAATGCTGCAATGTACTGCAACGGATAACCATGGATTATTTTCATTGATAAACTGCATCTAAAGATGCAGGGATTACAACCATGGGATCTACAGTGATCCAACAACCAAAGGACTCCTAAACATGACTACTTCCTATCACAACCTACTACAGACTCCAGCTTCACAACTACCCCTACCACCTAACGCTTCTTAGGGAAGGCCCACTCAGGCATCACTTTCGGTGCCCTTCGACCTTCAATAACCCTCCATACTTTGGGGCATGCTAGTCCAATCACCTTTCCTCTGATAGGTGGTGATGATGATGAAGGTCCCTCTGGTGGTGGTGCTGTCAACAATGCTTGAGAAGGTGGTGCTTGCAGCTCTTCTGGTGGGATTACTGCAGCAAGGGGAGGCACAACCAGGACTCTTGCATATGTTTCATCATCTGTACCTTCATAAGGAGACACATAGGAACTTATGTCTGAGCTGTCTTCCTTGATAATAGCATCCTGAGGCATTGGTTGGAGAGATGAAGGACCAGCAGCTGAAGGGTTTGAGAGAGCTGTGTTCATTGGTGGAAAATAGTTGTTCCAACCACCTTTAGCTGAACCTGAGTGAGTTCTCTTTCTAGAAGAAACCACTTCAAACACCTCTTTCTCAACTCTACCTGGATTTTTCAAAACAAACTCATCCCAAACACTGTTAGATGAGGAGCTGTCTGTTGTTAGATTGATTAGGTTTGAGTAACTCATTGTTATTTTTTGGTGAGAGGATCTTGGAAGAATTTTTGAGAGAGAAATTTTTGGGGTGTGTGAGATATGTGTGGTTTGTGAGTTATAGGTTCTTAAATAGAGTTAAGATGCAATCAGAACATTAATATGGGGAAGGTGTGAGTGGTTGAGGAGTAAATAAAGTCTTTCAACTTTGGTAGAATATTCAGTGACTTGGCGTTGACTATATTGACTAGGAATTTAGCATTCTTGCTAACCACTGTAAATAGAGATTTTCAACCCACTCTTTGTTTTATTCTAACCACTGCTAATCTTAACCATATTTCTAGTGTTTGGTTTGTGTTTGATGTGCAAGTATGAAGGATATTTGTATACTTTGGAGCTTTTAGGAGCTGTTGTTGAGTTAGTGTTAAAAAAAATAAAAAAAATAGGAAATCTTTTGTAATCCTTCATACTTTTAGATGATTTTCTTATTTTTGGATTGAATTTGATTGTTGTATGCTTAGTCAAAGATTGGAGAAGTGATTGCTGTATCCACTGCTAGAGTATTTCAAACCACTGCTATTGGTTTTCAACCCACGGACATTGTATTGCTGCACATGGATACTTGAGGGGTCTGTTTGTAACTTTGAAGAACCCGTATTTATTTCCCTAAATCACTGCCAGTACAATTAATTGATCTTCAAATCCCTTCCAAAATTGGCGTTAATCACAAACCCTTACCACTTTTCACTCCATAATTCACAATCAACATCATCTTTCTTTCCCCATCACAATGCCGACTCTGTATTCAAAAACCCATAACCTGGTAGCATACCTAATCAAGAACAATCAATCCGAAGGCTTTCATGGAATGATTGATTTTCTTACTCACAGTCAGATTCACTTTGGATTAACAGTAGCACCCACAATTCTTAAAGCCTCTGTACATCAATTCTGGGGGAATGCAGCGCTACAGGAGAAAGATGGTTTAGAGTTTATTAGGACTGTGGTTGATGATAATGAGATTTTGGTTGATGAGGAAATCATTAGAGGTATTTTGAAGCTGGATGATGCTGATGGTGTAGTTAATCTTTCTGATGATGTTATATTTGAAGGATTGGAAAGGTTAGGTTATACTAGAAGGGGAGATAGGGTAAAAATTTTAAAAGGGAGGGAATTCAACTGGTCTAGGATGATTTATGAAGGGTTTGTGCAGAATCTTAGGAAAAAGGGTAAGTATTACTTGTATCCTAGGTTTGTTCAACTTATTGTGGATAGTCAGATTGTAGAATCTGTTGAACATAATAAGAAGTATGAGGTTAATTATATGCTTTCTAAGGTCTTTGCACATATGCGACACCAAAACCCAAATTTCATAATCAGAGTTATCCCATTGTTCCCTAAAATGATCCCTTTACCTGACATTCCTGAGTTTGATGATGTATCTGAACCCCAATCCACTGATGTTGCAACCCCTTCTATCTTTGCTGAAACCACTGCTACAACAAATGTAACCACTTCTACCCAACCTGAAACCAATGTTGAACCAATTTTTTTTACTAGGAGGAGAAGGAAGGGCACCAAGCTACCTCAGGCTGCTAGTGTTAGTGGTGTAGCTAATGAGGCTGTCACAAGGAGTGGAGGTGACATGATTGGAAGGGCTTCCACTACTGACTCATGCTTAGATGCTGGTCAGGACAGTGGAATCATACCTAAGACCTAACCTTTGGCAACTCCTATTGTAGAGAGTTCCTTGGATCTCAACACAAGTGGAGGAATCCCTAGCCAATTGGCTCATTCAGGGTGCATAGATGATCAGGCTCGGTCTGATGCTATGTTTACTTTACCCAAGGATTCACCTCTCGGAGCAGGTTACACAGATCGAAGTGATGAGGGTAGCTTGGAACATGCACATGAATTGACAGATCATACTCAGGTACATGATGACTTTTCCAAAGAACCACCTCTCAGACCAGTTAACACAGGTCGAAGTGAGGAGGATATTCTGGAACATTTAAATGAATTGACGATAAAGTGTACAAAAATGGCGGATACAATCTCAAGTCTTCAAGAGCTTGCTGTGTTTCAGGGCAGAGAGATTAGACATTTGAAGCACAGGATGTTTGTGATGGAGAAGGTGAGGAGACCTGGGGTTGCTGTTGTTAGAAAAGTAAGGAAGCAGAAAAAGAAGGTGAACTCCTCCCAGGATGTGATTTTGGAGGATGTAACCAAACAGGGGAGGAGTGAGGGCATTGATTCTGGGGAGGCTGGTGTGAATATGGATGAGGATGTGGATAGTGGAGATCAAAGAGAGCATTATGTAGTGTCTGATAAAGATGGGAATGAAGCTATACTTGAAACCTTGAAGACTGTAGTAGAAGACAAAGAGAAGGAGGTGGTGCAGGACACATCCACTGCTAGTGTTTCTGTAACCACGACTAGTCTTAGTGAACTCCCTGCTACAACTTTAAATGAGGTAAACACAACCACTGCCATTTTAATCTCACCCACTGCTATTATAACCACATCTACAATTTTCACAACCACTTCTATTTCACCACATAAACCTAAAGAAGTTGAGAAGGAAGTTGCCAGTACCCTGATAAATTTAAGTAATACTTCATCTACATCTACACCTACCATTGCACCTGTTCCATTGTTTCTTAAACCAACTGGACCTAAACCTTTGAGTAAAAGTTTGACTATTGGTGAGCCTTTGAAGAAGGTGGCTGTACCAGACATTGGTAAAGGAAAAGGTATTGCTGAACCTGAAATAAAGTTTAAGAGTAGAGATGAACAGATTGCTTATGATAAGGAGTTTGGTGAAAGACTGTTAGCTGAAGAAGAAGCAGCCAGAGAAAGGTAAAAGCTAGAAGATGAGGAAGCTACTCAGAGATTGTTAGCTGAATGGAATGATACACAATC
Source organism: Chrysanthemum seticuspe (assembly GCA_019973895.1). Lineage (NCBI taxonomy): Eukaryota > Viridiplantae > Streptophyta > Magnoliopsida > Asterales > Asteraceae > Chrysanthemum > Chrysanthemum seticuspe. The sequence goes on from BPTQ01000005.1 coordinate 75,961,113, forward strand.
CTATCTTCAAGCTTCCAATGATATAAAGAATGAGTACCCTACTCAAGAATGGGCACTGTTATCCATTGATGAAAGAGCTAGAGTCTTGGGTGAATGGGCAAGAAAGATAAGTAAAGAAAAGAAGCAAGCTAAAAGGAAGAAACCTCCTACAAAGGGTGAGATGAGAAATGTTATGATGAAGATTATCAAGAATATGGGCATTCATATTGGTGAAAATCTAAGTAAGTGCACATATGAGAGAATTGTAGAAATTTATCAGAGGTGTATGAGAATTAATGAGGACTTCAATCCAATGAATTCTGAAAAAGAAGCTGAATGGTTAAAGAGAAAAGCTGAAGCTAAGAGAGAATCTGGTTCAAAAAGACCAAAGGTAGATGAAGAGGTAGAAAAGAAAGAAAGAACTGAAAAGTATCTTCTGGAGAGTGCACCTATTAATCCTACTCCAGTTAGAGCTATTCACCCCATTGAAGATTGACATATAGTTATAGAAAGGGATAGAGAAGTAGTTGAAATAACAAGAAGGGATGGAAGAAAAGCACTTATTTCAACTTTGGTATATTATTGGATTGTTTGACTAAGGGTGATTTGGAACAGTTGTGGAAAGTAATGGAATTCAGATATGGGAAGTCTGGTCCAACAGGAGAGTTAGCTAAATTTGTGTGGACTGCTATAAAGAACATGTTTCAACTTGATTTTAATGCTGAATATTGGGATAATTGTGAGGTGGTTGAATGGTTGTTATATTCATATTGCAAGGTTCATGCAGTACAAACTACAAAGAAGAAGTTCTTCATGTTTGTTGATAAGGATTATCGTTTATCAAAGAATGTTGCAAGACAAATGTTGGAAGCTAAAATCACTTCAAGAGGAACAAAGGAAACTCATCCTATTATTGATCCACTGTTTCAAAAGATTGAGAAGATTGCAGACATACAAGGGCCTTTGGTAATTAAAGCTAAATCTCAAGGAAGATTGAAGAGAAAGGCTGATATGTCTAAAGCTGTGGATTACACATCAGAATCAGAAACTGAAAAGAAGAATTGAGATGTGTTGCTTTCTGGTAAGAGTTTGGATATATCCTCCAATACAGATGTTTTGAGCTTAAAGGAAACTTGAGAATTCTGTTTGAATGTATCAAGTTTAGGGGAGGATTGTTGGGTTTTAGTTTCCTCAGATCAGGAATTATTCTAAGTATTGGAATCACTGCTAGAGTAAAAGACACCACTGCCAGAAGAGGGAATCCACTGCTGGAGATTAAACCACGGCTAGTAGAAGTGTGAAACCACTGTTAGTATAATTGTAACCACTGCTAGTTAGTAAGTTGGTTTAATGTTTTGTATTAGATAAGTATGGAAAAGATATTTATCTTGTAAAATAAGTTTTGTATATTGTTAAGGACTCCTTAGCCTATAAAAGGAGGTCCTAGGTTAGATTAGATATACGTGTGTGTTGCTATATCTAAGGTCGATACACTTCAAGGTTGTAAAACCCTAATACTGGTTAGAGTATTCGTATTAATAATAATATTGAGGTGTTTAGTGTTTACTGTTCTTCTTCTTAAGATTAAATATTAAATTCCGCGTAATATTTAATAAGTAATTGTTAAGTCAGTTTCTATAAGGATCGTTTGCTCAACTAGGATCAACAAGTCTCTTCATTAAACCTAACATGTAGGTTCTCTTCAACTATTCTAGACCTCCTATTGTATACTCTAAAGGCCTTACTATTGAAAGAGTAGCCAATAAAGTATCCATCATCTTCCTTTTCCTCAAACTTGCCTAGGTGGTCTATGGTATTCAATATAGTAACAGGACACCCAAAAGGTTTTTGGAAATCTATCATAGGCTTCCTACCATGTAACAGCTCATATGTGGTCTTGTTATGAGGCTTAACTACCTTACTTCTATTTTGCACATAACATGTTGTGCCAATAGCTTTAGCCCAAAAGGTAGTAGGTAACTTAGATTCAAATAACATTGTTCTTGCAGCCTCAGTTAGTGTCCTATTTTTCCTCTCAACTACACCATTTTGCTGAGGTGTCCTAGCAACACTAAACTGTCTTTCTATACCCTTTGCCACAAAAACCTGATTCATAACATCATTTTTAAACTCAGTTCCATTATCACATCTGATTACTTTAACTTTATGGTTTAACTGATTTTCTATCTTAGTTATGAAACTCTTAAGGATCTCACTAGTGTCACTCTTAGATGCTAAAAAGTAAACCCAAGAAAATCTGCTATAATCATCTGTGATAACTAGGCAATACTGCTTATGATTCAAACTTCTCACAAATGTAGGGCCAAATAAGTCCATATGTAACATAAACAGTGGTTGAGTTGTCTTACAAGAGGCTCTATGTTGTTTACCTTTTTGACAAGCCACACAAAGTTCTTTACTTTCAAAAACCTTATAAGGTAACACTCTCACTAATTTTCCCTTCACTAATTTATTGATTGTTTTGAAATTTAGGTGACCTAGCCTTCTATGCCATAATTTTGACTCATCAACTGATGCCTTTGCAAAAAAACAGGTTAAGGTTCTATTAGGAATTACATCTTCCATGTTAAAGCAATATATGTTCTCTTTCTTAGGAACCCTAAGCTGCACATACTTATCATCAGGCATTTAAAATCAGGTACAACACCACACATTTAGTTTCCCCAAAAAGTACCCAATTCTTTTTATCACACATTTAGGAAACACTGAACAAATTTTACTTCAGTCCCTGTACCAGATATACCTTCTCAAAGTCCAACTTCCCTGTCCTTATTGTTCCTCTACCAACAATGTTGTCTCCCTTTGGATCATTGCCAAAAGCCACATAACCTCCATCAAAAGTGTGGAGTTTGATAGACTCCATGAGATCGTTTTGAGCCTTAGGGTTTAACAATAACATATACATACGCAGCGGAATAACAAAGAACAATTATGTTATTGACATAAGGTTTCATTCACCATCACCTCCAATTTTATTAATAACATGTTACCTAAATGTAACCGGGATCAAAGACTTCTTTCATCTTGGGGGTTAACTAAACTAACTCTAGTCTAGGCGTTTACAAGAACACACGCCCTAGACACACACACACACCTTTACTAGACGTCTACATATTGGAAGACTTAATTAATAAAACCTACACCCCATGTCCTCTTTATATACTAGAAGATTAGGGTTTACAAATCTCTACAAATGACTAAATAATAAATCTTCTTTTGCAAGCAAGTCCCTCCATCTTTTTGTAGGTTTCCTTCTTTTCACTTTAAGTCCTTGATGTTTCATTCTTTATTGTTTTGTGTCATCAAATCAATAAACCCAACAATCTTCCCCCATTTGATGATGACAAAACAAACACGATTCTTGTACGAACTTCCCTAGACGAAGTAGCAGAAGTTGAGATAATTAAATCTCACCATGAATGAAACATTCTCGTCTTCCTTTGTCTTCCCCTTAATCCATGCCACGCCACTCCAACATCTCTTCCCCTTTTTGTTATCAACAAATAGAGAATGTAAGCAGTAGAAACTTCCCCTTGAGTGGTGCATGAACATCAAATGATTCTTCAAATCTGTAAGCTCCTTGTAATGATTACTTGTGAAGAAAACCAAATATAACGAACTTGATGTAGAAGTAAAATCAACCAAACTTGTATCTTATGTCTTGTTTATCCACGTGACTCTGAACGTATACCAACCAATGTATAGGGAGACCGCAATCTCTTGACAATAATCACTGATCACAATAACGTCACTCCTTTAAGTGTCATGTCAATTCTTCGTCACAATCATTGAAGCACGAACAAGTTACCTTAAAAGTAGGTATGATCCTTTTAAGATATGATAAAACACGTATCCAAGTAATTCCACTTCACCTTCAAATAAGTGATAAATAATCGTCTTCGTAATCAATTAATTCAATAAATCCAAAAACGAGCCTTTTTAAATCCTTTAAGAACAAATTAACCAAAATTCTTGTGTGTGTGAATCAAAATCCCATATGTGTGTCGCCAAAAATCCATAACAATTGTACAACTTTCCCTCAAGTCCAAAACCATATGAGAACCAAAAATCCTTCGTCGTCCGATATCGAGCATAAACTTATTTATCTTGAACAAAGCTAGCAGTAGAAAATGTTCTCAAAATTCTCGAACAACGAATCAAACAATGACAAACCCAATATATCCAATATGGATTTCAAATTACACTGTCCCATTAAGTCCATCAATATCCCATATCCTCCATCAAACCAAGAAGAATTTCGACACTAATAAAAATACGAACGCATGTCCGCATGTGCTCCATTCTATTTTATTATCCCTATGACACCAACATCTATAATATTGATTTGTATCCTTTTCTAAATCTCACAACCAAATCTGAGTTCCATTAGTTGCAAGCATCAACAAAAGCAATCATCCCACCAATTAAAGATAGTACTGACCAACGAATGTAAATTATGTGCACCCTTTACAGCTAGCATCCATTGACCCTACTTTATTTGCTCAACCAATCAATGACTATAAGTCAACACTGTCATGCAACTATGAATAATATACGACTAATCTTCAAGTTCAACGCCAATCAATGTCCCATGATCAACCAATAACTATAATATCTCAAATATGACAGTCAAAAACCCATGATCGACCATAGTTCATGCCAGTAGTAAGTGTTGTTGAGAAGCATTTAAAACCGAGTAGCAACATTAACGTATAAGCATAGCAGTGGTAACCAAGTATGCTTAGCAGTGAAAACGGAAAAATACTAGCAGTGGTTATAAGCCTTGTAGCAGTGGATACAATCTATCACAAGCAGTGGTAACGAACTAGGTAGCAGAGGAAAGTATAAACGTTGAACGAGCGAGTAGTAGATATGTAAGTTGAACAGTACTAATCATTCAAGAAGCAAAACCAAGATTCAAGGATCCATGAAGCATCTCGTACATCGAATCCGATCATTACTACCCACGTTTTATCCTTCACACTCTCAAGAACATGCCAGACTCCATAGTTCTTGTACAAGCAGCATAAATCGTCTTCGAGGAGTGGTAATTTAAACGGAACAGAATAAACGTATTACCAAAAGCATTAACCGATTTCGAATGAACACCTTTGTCGAACATCATAAAGTTGCGAAGACAATACTTAACCAAAACTGTTCGAGCAGCACATGTCCAATCGTATATAGATAATAGCATTACCTACCCACGATTGAGAGTATAGATCATATGCAAAGGTCGACAATTTAATAGTGCACCATCCAATACAATAATAACTTATTACCAACCGACTCTCAATTTCTGTACGAGGTAATCATAAATAATTTATGCAGCTCAGTGTCTAGACAATGTGCAACATGGAATTAATGAGTATTCCATGAACAAGAATATAACCAAATCAGTTTAATACGAGGTGGACCAATCATAAGGATGCAAAAAACGACAATATTAGATTATACATTCAATAGAGATCGATTTTGTATGCAATTAAACTCTAAAATTCGAAACTTTACCCCGTTTCTGCAACAGACTTTGATACTGAATAACTTTTGATTACGAGCTCGAATTGACGATCCCTCTGGTGAAAAGTTAGATGAATATATAGAGAACGTCCACCAAAAATTTCGTCACGATCCAACGGTTCACGAAAAAGTTATAATCGTTTCAAAACAGTGCTGCAGAAACATATACGAAAAATTTTGAGATTCGAATTTTGTCTTCTTTTCGCCATTCTTTGACCATTAAAACCTTGCGAATCCCTAGGTAACGAGCTCCCCGAGCTCTGATACCAATTGTGGAGTTTGATAGACTCCATGAGATCGTTTTGAGCCTTAGGGTTTAACAATAACATATACATACGCAGCGGAATAACAAAGAACAATTATGTTATTGACACAAGGTTTCATTCACAATCACCTCCAATTATATTAATAACGTGTTCCTAAATGTAACCGGGATCAAAGACTTCTTTCATCTTGGGGGTTAACTAAACTAACTCTAGTCTAGGCGTTTACAAGAACACACGCCCTAGACACACACACACACACACACACACACACACACCTTTACTAGACGTCTACATATTGGAAGACTTAATTAAGAGTAAATTACATGGATGGTCCCTGTGGTTTGTCCAAAGTAACAACTTTCGTCCCTGAAAGTTTAAAGTTGCACTGGTAGTCCCTAAGTTGGTAAACAAATAACACCACTGATCCTTTAGTTTAACGGGCGTTAAGTAAGTTAGTTATAATTTACACGTTAGCCCCTTTGGTTAAAGATCGTTGCATCGTATATCCTTAAATTTATTTACATAATTCGTCCTTGTGGTTAGGCCGGTCAACGGAAGTCAACGCCACGTGTCACCACATGAGTGGTGCCACGTGTCATCGGGTCGGGTCGGATAAGTGAACGGGTCGGGTCGGGTTGCCACGTGGACCAATGAGGTGGTGCCACGTGGCATTTGTAAAATATAACACAAATTTTGCCACCCCTAGGATTCGAACCTGGGATGTTTGTGTTGGAAGCAAGGCTTTGCCCAACTGGGCTAAGCATAGCTTCAAGAATATTTCTCAAAATCTAATACATAACCCTTACTAGTTATTTAGCCCAATTCAATAATAAGAAAAGGTTCAATTTAGTTTTTGGCCTATCAATTTAAGGGGTTATATGGACTGTAAAAAATAAATAAATATACCGTCGGACTCGTTTTTTCGTGCTCTTTCCAATGGTATGCTCGGAGAATTTTTTCGACTTCGTTAAAACCTCAAAAAATGCGAAAACGTCGTCGAAAAATGCGAAAACGTCCTTTTCCGAGGTTCAAAGGAAGTCGAAAAAATTCCCCGAGCATACCATTGGAAAGAGTACGAAAAAACGAGTCCGACGGTATGCTCGGGGAATTTTTTCGACTTCCTTTGAACCTCGGAAAAGGACGTTTTCGTATTTTTTGAGGTTCTAACGAAGTCGAAAAAATTCCCCGAGCATACCGTCGGACTCGTTTTTTCGTGCTCTTTCCAATGGTATGCTCGGGGAATTTTTTCGACTTCCTTTAAACCTCGGAAAAGGACGTTTTCGCATTTTTCGACGACGTTTTCGCATTTTTTGAGGTTTTAACGAAGTCGAAAAAATTCTCCGAGCATACCATTGGAAAGAGCACGAAAAAACGAGTCCGACGGTGATAAGCCAAAAACTAAATTGAACCTTTTCTTATTATTGAATTGGGCTAAATAACTAGTAAGGGTTATGTATTAGATTTTGAGAAATATTCTTGAAGCTATGCTTAGCCCAGTTGGGCAAAGCCTTGCTTCCAACACAAACATCCCAGGTTCGAATCCTAGGGGTGGCAAAATTTGTGTTATATTTTACAAATGCCACGTGGCACCACCTCATTGGTCTAGGTGGCAACCCGACCCGACCCGTTCACTTATCCGACCCGACCTGGTGACACGTGGCGTTGACTTCCGTTGACCGGCCTAACCACAAGGACGAATTATGTAAATAAATTTAAGGATATACGATGCAACGATCTTTAACCAAAGGGGCTAACGTGTAAATTATAACTAACTTACTTAACGCCCGTTAAACTAAAGGATCAGTGGTGTTATTTGTTTACCAACTTAGGGACTACCAGTGCAACTTTAAACTTTCAGGGACGAAAGTTGTTACTTTGGACAAACCACAGGGACCATCCATGTAATTTACTCCTTAATTAATAAAACCTACACCCCATGTCCTCTTTATATACTAGAGGTTTAGGGTTTACAAATCTCTACAAATGACTAAATAATAAATCTTCTTTTGCAAGCAAGTCCCTCCATCCTTTTGTAGGTTTCCTTCTTTTCACTTTAAGTCCTTGATGTTTCATTCTTTATTGTTTTGTGTCATCAAATCAATAAACCCAACAAAAAGCTTCAAAATCCTCAAGGTTGCTCCCATTCCATGTCATGTGCCCAGAGCAACCACTGTCAAATGTTCCTTTATCCTTTAGCTCATCCTGTAGATTGCCTTGCACATGAAAGTAAACATATTAGTTTCTTTTGTGGACCCAAGCCAATACTGACTTGGGTCTGCCCTGTGCATCAACATAGTCAAATTTCTTTAAGTCCATTGATGCACTACTGGCATGATGTAAAACCTTTGTTTTTGGTTTCCACTGCCAGCTAGCTGAGGCCTTTACAACATAAAAATGGCTTCCAACCACTTTATCAGTTATTACCTTAGGCACTAATAAGTAAATCTTCTTTTGCAAGCAAGTCCCTCCATCTTTTTGTAGATTTTCTTCTTGTTACTTTAAGTCCTTGATGTTTCATTCTTTATTGTTTTGTATCATCAAATCAATAAACCCAACAATCTTCCCCTATTTGATGATGACAAAACAAACACGATTCTTGTACGATTTTCCTTAGACGAAGTAGCAGAAGTTGAGATAATTAAATCTCACCATGAACGAAATATTCTTGTCTTCCTTTGTCTTCCCCTTAATCCATGCCACACCACTCCAACATCTCTTCCCCTTTTTGTTATCAACAAATAGAGAACATATGCAATAGATACTTCCCCTTGAGTGGTGCATGAATATCAAATGATTCTTCAAATCTGTAAGCTCCTTGTAATGATCACTTATGAAAAAAACCAAGTATAACGAATTTGATGAAGAAGTAAAATAACCCAAACTTGTGTCTTATGTCTTGTACTATCCGCGTGACGTTGAACTTATACTGCTAACCAAAATATAAGTAGATCGCAACCTCTTGAAAAAATCCTCATCTTCAATGAGACACTGAGCACTACAATGTAACTCCTTTAAGTGATAGTTTACTAGGTCTTCATCCATCCACCCCTTGACCTATGAAAACTAGATTTTGCAAGTCTTCGTCAAAATCCTTTAGGCACGAACAAGTTACTTTTAAACGTATTCAGCCGTTTAAAAATATAATAAGAACACGTATCCAAGTAATTCCACTTCACCTTCAAATAAGTGATAAATAATCGTCTTCGTAATCAATTAATTAATAAACACCAAAAACGAGCCTTTTAAAACCTTTAAGAAAAAATACCAATCTTCTTGTGTGTGTGAACGAAAATCCCATGTGTGTGTATCCAATAAACTCCGTATCAAAAACTTGTATAACTTCCCCTCAATTCCAACACTATTCGAGAACCAAAAATCGTGTATCATCCGATATCGAATAACATAAGCATTAGAAACTAACTTTTCTCGGACAATACTAGCAGTAGAAGAATAAATCTATCAGACAATGCAAACCAAACCTGTTAGCAACACTTTTTCTGTTGTAAGACTGTCACAAATCTGTCACTAACTTGTATGCTCCTTCATCCCAAATCTGTTAGTGACACTAATTCTGTTGCTGAGGTGTTGCTAAACGTCTCAAATCACAAACCGCTTTTATCCTTATACCCCAACATGCATGTCCATGTCTAATGATAGTAGCTTCAATTAGTAGGTCCGATTCCAAAATCAAACACACTAAGGAGTATCTACCATTTTTCAAAACTTGTACGAGCAACAGATTCATGAGTAAATGAACAAGCAGTAGAAACAATCACGCTAGCAGTAGATTACTCAAACGTAGCAGCAGATTCAACTAGTTCCAGCAGTAGTTTTAGCTCACGTTCCAACAACAGCAACATTCACGAATTCCAACAGCAGTAGTGGTAACCTAAACCTTGTAGCAGTGGTCGAGTAACTATAGCAGTGGTAATGACTTAACACTAGCAGTGGTAACGACTCATGAGCAGTGGAAACGTAAAGCTAGCATTTCATTGTTAATAACCGATGAACGAGCATAATTAATTGACCAACAAACAGTACTAACTTCGTTTGAAACAGAACTAATGTTGAATCTGGTAGCGTTTCATTGTTACCAATCTTCGATCGAACACCATTCTTCAAAACGTGTTGCCAAAAAAAAAACTTCACCAAAACTTTCACCTTTATCTCCAATGCATAGCACATATGATACTCCAACTTTCTCACACGAAAATAAGAACCCTCGAATGATCCATTAACAAATGGAAGCTAACAGCATGTGAAACTAGAACCAATGTAGCACCACGAATAAACCATGCTCATGCAAACAAAGCCACATAATATATTTTATAATCGTTTATGTGGGGGGCTTGCAAAAAGAACATATATATTAATACTTTTCCAACCCCTAACTTGAGAATAAGGATATACCACCGACCAATTAAGAATTAATAATACAAGATATAGGTCAGTATACAACAACTTCAATAAACTGTGAGTTTCACAACCCCATTTTACTGTTTTACTCATTTTGGGGTGAAAAGCATGCTATGATTACTTAAAACTAAATTGGTTATGCATTCATGGAATTATGGATTTACTGAACTGATTTAACCTATTGAGGTATGCTCTGCTACTTTGTGCAAATTGATATGTATGCTTATGTTTGGCGCCTGAGAACAACTGTAAAAGTCCCCTGTTACTACACTACTTATTAACTCACTCCAACTGTACGGGATGAGCCGTTGATATCTATGGATAGCTGATAACGCTTAAAATGAACATGTTTTTAGTCACGTTATTGTTGGTTTTGTGCATGATTATCGGCTATATTTACTCATAATTGTTGCAAAAGTGCAAAAGATGCGTATTGTGTATGTATATGTAGCCAGGTATCGCAAATGATGAAGAAATGAAGTTTTTATGCACATTTGGAGAATTCTCGAGAAAGGAAGTCGAGCAAGGAAGATTTTGGACTCAATGATTAGGAAGCACAATGATTTCTAAGTATCTACAGCAAGGAAATATCAAGTTTCGTCTTGGAAATCATCAGCGGAAACAAAGAAAGAGGCGCGAATCAAGAAAGTCAAGAAAAGTCAAAGCTGAGGCGCCCAACCGTTTGGTTGGAGCCCGCAACCGATCCGGTGGGGCGATGTTCAAAACGCAACCGATCCGGTTGCATCGTAACCGGTTCGGTTGCATGAACTAGAGTTACACAAAAACTCATTTAATGTTGCCTTAACTCTCCATAATCATTAGAGGCCGATCATTTTTTGTTATTAACTTGTTGGGAACGTTTTTGGCCAGTTAGTAAAGTCTCTTTGGCTATATATTGAACCTAGACTTAGTATTCTAGGTGTGACACAACCCAAAGTGTAATAGTTTACACCAAAACTATTACCAACCATTTTATTCATCCCAAAAGTTTAGTATTCACTGTAAAACGTCCAGGAGGTTGGAGAGAGCAATTCTCATCCATTGTTTTGGTTATTCGGAGTTATACGGTTAAGCTAGGTGATTGGAGGCGTGTGGTTGCTATAAGCCACGATTTCTAGTTCTTGTAATCGCAAAAGTTTAGGTATTCTATGAACTTTGTTATGGATTTCTATTCTCTTGAGTTATTGGAATTACTTTGTTATTTTTTGTGTTTTGTTATTATTACTATCATGGAGTAGTTTTTGAATATACTTGTGTGTAGGATGTAGGAAATCATACTAGTGTTCTCATATGTGATGCATGTATATATGATCTTGTTTAAATGAGTTTGTTGGAAAACTACTAGTCTTGTTTGATTTGTCGGTAAAACATGTTTTAAGAAAAAGGACCGAAAGGATTTCTCTTGTGTTTTATTCCAAAAAGTTAAGTGACAAACTAGTACGGGGATATGGGGATTGACAACCACCATGTTTACTTATTAAAACAAGACTAGAAACATTTTCATCACGAACGGTCGAAAGATTCGTAGGAACAAGTTTAATAAGAACATTTTACAAACAAATTGATTTTTCTAAAGGATAATCGTTAGGATAAGGACCGAAAGGATTACCTATATGTTTTTGTTCTTAGAATGATTTTTGCAAACATAAACCATGGTTGGAAATCATTTGCTTATAATTTGTGCATCACATCAAGAGTTTACACCAAGCCTTCATGAACACTACTATGATTGCTTATAGACTATACACAAGTATATATATTTCTTTATGTTGAATTTAACAATAAACATCACTTTTGGAGGAAGCCTTGACAAAGTTTCCTTGTTACTAATTTTTGAAAAAAATTTCAAACACAAAATCCCTTGGGACGATCTCGACTTACCCACCTTTGCTATCGCGAACGAGTATACTTGCTCGTATGTGTTTATAGTATTAGACGGATAAATCATGTTTATAATTTTTTAAAACTTGCACACGGTAAGCACCATCAAGTTTTTGGCGCCGCTGCTGGGGATTTTGGATTAAAATCGTAATTTGATTTTGATAAGATTCTGTAAAATTGGTAGATTTGAATCTCGTCAAAAGTAAAGAGTAAAAAAAATATATATATTTTTTGGTTTAGGGGCTAACCGATCTGGTTGCGTGAGCAACCGATCCGGTTAGTGCTCTCGTTAAAATTTTTTCTTTTTGATTTCATAGTTTTAGTTTATGTAGTGTTTTGTGTTATAGTTTATAGGTTAATTCTTGTCATTTCAGATTTTTATAGATTATTTCATGGGTTGTTTATGTTTTTCTTAGATTTTTAGATTTTTCTTTCATTTTAGTTATTTTTAGTTTTATTTACTTTGTAGTTAATTGTCTTTATTTCAGTAATTAGAAGTAGTTAATTTTCAGTTTTTAAGGTTTTAGTAGTTTTAATGAGTAGTTTAAGATTTAATTAATATAGTTTTCATTTAATAACTTAATTAATTTTATAACTAATAAGTATAATGATAAGTCTTATTCAATTTAGAGTTTAAGTACACTTAATAGCTTTTAATTAAATTAAATTACAGGTTTAATATATATAATAATAAATAAATAAAAAATTATTTTTTTTGGAAAAGTCAATCCAACCGTTCGGTTGCAACCCGCAACCGGATCGGTTGGACGTTTTGTTAAAAGGTTTACCACCAACCGAATCGGTTGGTGAGCCAGCCGATCCTGTTGGAGCTCTCGATAAAAAATTTTTTACTTTTTCGATTTTGAGTTTTAGCTTGTGTTTTCAGTTTTGTTAAGTGTCTTTACTTGCTTAGTATATGTTTCTATAGTTTGCTTCTGTTTTTACTAACTCTAACGCTAATGATTTGGATTTTTGTTTTTGGTTTTGTTTTATATTGTTAGATAGTTATTATGGATAGTTTAAGCGGAATTTCCGAGTACCTTCGTAACTTGGATGAGATGTTCAAAGACACAGGGAATTCATTGGAGAAAATTGGAAATATCTTAGAAGGGAGTAAGAAGGATTTGGGGATTGATACGGTTAATATGGAAGAAATGGGTGAAAACAAAGTTCAACTTCCTAAGAAAGGAAGAGTTGTGGTGTTCATGCAAGCACCGTTAACGGAGTATGATTCGCCACTTATGAGGTTCGGTACACCTTGTAGTGTGGAAGGGGTGAGTGCTTGGGATGCGCAACTAAACATGGCCTATGGTGAAAATTACATTGTGGAAAAAGTTCTTGATCAAATTGGCCATGTGCATTTGGATTATGAAGCTTACGGAAGAAGGATGGTTAAGAATCTTAAGGTTAACATTCACGGTCACATTTTTGAAACAGATTTTGTTGTCTTGGAAGAAGGAAACCTCGATGAGCCCAATGTATGTTTTGGGCGGGATTTTCTTGTAACAACCAAATGACAAGTGGATTTTGCCTTGGAGGAAATGAGGATCAATATCACTGATTTGGAAGAAGGAAAAGGGGTGAATGTGATGCTTGTGGAGTTATGTGCTAATATGGAAAAGGAAGATGTGGAAGTCGTGAAGATGGGGAAGGTGAATAGGAAGAAAACCTCATCCAACAAATTAACTCCTAGCACATCTACCAACAAAAATGATTACACACCTTCATCACCTACTATAAATACCTTCAAACCGTTAACCCAAGAACAAAAAGAAGCTATTTTGGAAAACCTTGAGCAAAAGTTTCTCGAGCTTAATGAGAAAAAGCCGGTGATTGAGGTACTACAAGATTACGTTCTCTATCGCAAGAAACTAGATGCGGTGATGCTAGCGAGAGCAAGATTGGAGGATAAAGATCTATCGGAGGAGGATAGAGATAGTATTTTGTTTAGAGGTATGCTACGTAAGGAGAAAGACCCGGGGAATTTTGTTTTGCCAATTAAAGTGAACGGGACTACACCAGTGTATGCCTTAGCCGATACGGGTTCAAGCGTTAATGTCATTCCCTATCCATTGTTTAAGACGTTGGGTCTTAGTAAGCCACAACCAAACCATTCAAAACTTACCATGGCAGATAATTCCCAAGCAAAAGCGATGGGGGAGGTGAAAAATGTAAGAGTTCAAATTGGTTACCAACCCTATTTGGCTGATTTTCTAGTCCTAGACATCCCAGTGGATAAGAGTTTACCTCTTTTACTAGGAAGACCATTCCTACGCACATGTGGTGCAATCATAGATATGGGTAGAGGTACGATGACTATCGATGATGGAATCTCAAAACAAATTATTATCCCAAACCAAGGGGACCAGTTGTAGAATTCATGGAAGATCTAGAATTGATGGAAGCGGACGATGACTTGACTTGTTTTGAAGTGGGACGTGATGTCCATGGAAACCCGATGTATGGACCACTATCCCCACCATATTTTGATATTGAGGATGAGATGGAATGCGCACTTGCGGTGGAAGCATTTTATAATCCATTCAAAAACATCCTTGTTTACAAGAAGCTAACCGATTTCTTAGGTTCTTTACCGGTTCAACTCAAGAATTTGGAATGGGGACCCGAAGGGTCGGGTATTTACAAGCGATAGAATGGGGATGGAGAATGGCACGTCAAATTTGATATACTATGCCCGGATGAGAGAAGATTTGTGAGGAAGTTCAAAACTTACGAAACACACCGAGAATTGACCAGAAAATTTCTAAGTGAGGACATCTTAAGGCATGAGTATTTCGAGAAATTTTAAGGAGAAGCAAGGCACCATAATAACAAGCATTTGATTGCTTGACTTTCATGAACTTTTTAATTTTATGCATTTAGGATTTCTTGTTTTTCATTTTTATCTTTATTATTATGATTGAAGTTGTTTGATTAATGCATTATGAGTTTGAGTTTTAGTTTTAGTTTTAAGTTATGAGTATGATGATTTAAGTTTTTTGTTGGAATTTCCCAATGGTGGATGAATGTTGTGTGCATCTTTTAAAGGATTTTTGAGTAAACGATTGTTGTTTGGAAGGTAAAATGCCTAAGTAACGTGAAAAATGCAAAATTTGGCAAAAATGCAAACCGAAACGGTTGTGCCCATGACTAAACCGGTTGCATACAAGTACAAATACCAAAAATTCAATTTTTCCAAGAAAAACACACACACACACACACACTAATCCTCCAGCTGGGTTTTGCAAAATTCGACCATTAGAAGTTGTTTGAAGATTGTAAAAGTTGTAGAAGATCATCATGGCACCCAAACAATTAAGCATCTGCAATCAATTAACTTAATTAAGGTTTAATTAGAGCATTTGATTCGAATTGCAAATTAGGTCACTAATTTGGGGGTTTTTGATAGAATTCGAATTAAGTTGTAATCTTTCAGGATTAAGTGGGTAATTGATATAGGAATACATTGCAAAAAGAATTGTAGTGATTGATTCACCATGGAATGAGTATTAGATGATTGAATTTTCGGATTTAATTAGGTTATGCCATTGAATCAAATTAAGTTGCAATTGGTGATTCCTAGTTGGTAGATGATGCGTTTTTAATGAATATTAGATGCCACGTTGTTGATTAGAACAAGTAATTGGAAGAATTGAGGTCTAAATTGTTGAGTTCTAAGAAAATGAATATGTGATGATTGGAGGTTTTAGAAAGTGAATTTAGAGCAATTTGAGGGTATAGGAATCATTGATGATGTTAGAATGCAGTCTAGGAGTGATTTGGACTTAGAAAAATCGAGTAGGAATTGGATTAGAAGGCAAAGCCTTATGCAGGTTGAGGAACCGATCCGGTTGCGAAGCGAAACCGATCGGTTGGAATTGGTCAATAGAGGAGCCGATTCGGTTGCCCTGCAACCGAATCCGGTTCCACGTTCTGTTTTGATTTTTTCGAATTTTTGAAGTGGACCTTAGAGGCTTCCATAGACCTTCCCGTTTGTTCTAACACTCTTATATTGACTTATATTTTTGATTTCTATAGAGAATTATTGTAGGTAATTCAAGCTCGACACGAGTTCCACTTAACCCGATTGTTACCAAGTTTTGCCAAAGGAAGAAAGTCACGTATAGCGTGAAGACGGAGGCAAATGCAAACCTGAAGTTCAAAGATCTCACCAACGAGGAGAAACATGCTTTCCGGGAACGATTATTGAAATTGCAAAATAGGACATGTTTGGTTCCAAGAGTGATTGATTGGGATTTGTTTGCTGAGTATGAGTGTGAAGAGGAGTTGCGAAGAATGATGCGGACATCTTATGTGTATCCGACGGATGGGGATTCGTTTGATGATTTGTCGTGGGAAAGAGCATTTAGCATCAATGAAGAGGTTTATCGGGAATGGTGTATGGAGTTCTTTTCAACCATGCATTTTGAGAGAAAGGTCAATGTTCGGAACTTGATGGAGGAAGTTTGTGTTTGGTTTAGGCTTTTTGGGCGAGATCACGCCTACACTTTGCCGGATTTTGCTGTTGCTCTTGGCTTGTATGAACCAAATGAGGTTAAGCATCGATTGTTTGAGGCTCACTTTTCGAGACTTAAGAGGTTTGAAAAAGAATACCCTAGTGTGCCCACTTATTGGAATCGAGTGGGAGATCCTTCTTGTGCTAGGAGAAATGTTGCAACCATTAGGAATCCGTTGATGAGGATACTATACAAGTTGCTAGTAACTGGGCCGTTTCATAGATTTGGAAGCACGGACAAATGTCAGAAGCCGGACTTATGGGTTATGATGCTATTGGAGGAAACTAAGGACGGAAATGCGGCTTGGCTAATTGCCGAATATTTGTCGAGGAGAGCCCCGGGAATCAAAAGTAATAGCAACATTTATGGAGGTCATTTTGTGACGAGGTTGGCAAGAAATCTTGGGTATTACAATAATAGTGAGTTGGCTAAGTGTAGAGAGCCAAAGTTTAGCGAGATTTGGAGTGCAAGTGGTTTTGGAAATGCTTTGAACAAGAAATTGAAAACATTAGGAGCATGGATTGAACCGCAACAACCACAACAACAACCACCACCACAGCAGCAAGGAAATGTGCCAATGGGCAATATACCAATGGGAAACGTGCAGACGGGTACGTCTAGTAGTTTTGATTCAGGTTGGGGAAAGTGGAACCAACATTTAAATGAAATTGAGTGTAGGGATGTTTGGAGAGACTCGATGATGTTGAGAAACAATTACATCAATGATTATTCAATGCTTATCTTTCAACACATGGCTCAAGAAGCCAATTACGATTTGCCACCCAAGAATCCACCCAATGTTCCACCATATCCTTTCCCCTACACCTCTTATCTTGGACCCTATCCGTATCCATATCCTGGATACGCATCATTTCTTGATCCAGTGCCCGCATATGGTCGATTACCTGAGGTTGGTTGAGCAAGCTATGATATTGGAGGATCTTCATCCGGAGTTGGAAGAACGAAGAAGAAGAGGAGAGTTCGTTCGGAGATTGTGGATGAGCACTATGTGTCTGAGAGTGATGATGATGATGATGAGGATGATGATGATGAAGAAAGAGATGGGATGAGCGAGGATGACGAATGATCGTGGATCATTCTTGATTTATGGTTTCAAAAACAATGGTTATCGTGTGTTAAACAATATTATCTCTATCTCTTAACTATTTCTCTAGGATAATTATCATACTTTGGTTATTTTTCATATTTTTAGTAGCATTTGGATTGTTTTGTTTTGTGTATTGCAGTTTTGTTTGCAGGATGGATTTGTCAGAAGCTTATTGATGGTCAATATTTGGAGTTGGATAACTCACATGCTTGCTTATGACCCAATATGCGTATTGCATATTCTATCTCGTGGTGTCTTTTGACTATTTCTTTTTCCCATTTTCTTTACTTTGAAGTTTATTTTTATTACATTGAGGACAATGCAAAACTTAAGTATAGGGGAGGGAAGAAAATAGAAAAAATGATACGATTTTTAAATTTTTAGTTTTTGGTCTTATTTTTAGATAAACTTTTGGATGCAAGTAATTAGCAGGAAATCGCCCTTGATAGTCTAGTTGTTTTCATAAATTTTATTGAGATATATTAAAAAACAACTTGGGTATTTCAATGGTAAAATGAGGTTTTTGAAAAAATTTCGATTTGAACCAAATTACGGAAGTAATTCATTTTGGATTCGATAGCATTTTCTAGCGCGCATTATAGCCTTTTTCCACTTAATTGTGAGGTTTCTTTTTGTATAAAACACATCTTTTGTTTTATATTTGCTATGAGTGTGCCGGTGATTATGTCGATTCTAGAACTTGTACTAGTTATGCATTACGGTTAAAATCACTCTCGAGTGATAAAAATATATTCAAATGATAAGAGGCATCGTAGGATTTAACCCAAATAACCTTCCATTTTACATCTAATTTTTTTTTGCTAACCACATCGGTTAGTTAACCACTTATATGGACCCATTTCTTAGTGCTCATCTTTATCACTAGATACCCTTAGTAACACCCTTCGAGCCAATCTTTTCATTCTTGTTTAAATCCAGAAAAATACAAAAAGATTTTACACCTTAAACCTTAGCCAACCCATGTCATGTCTATTGGTTTGTTGCTAGTTGTTTGGAGTGTTGGATTGTTTTTTATGATTATGAAGAAACTACACTTTGTCTATAGTGTGTACCATTCTCCAACAAAGATGAAGGAGACGTCCTTCTCATTTGTATTTTTTGTGGTGTATGCTTACACTAAGTGTGGGGGAATTGTTAAAAAAAATGAATGAATAATTATAGCCAATGTGCTATATTGAGTAATATTGATTAGCCAATGAGCTAAAATGAGTTATATATACGTTTGGAGATCGATATGAGAAGAGGAGGAAGATATAATCATTTTCGGGATTGTGGATTGCATGATGACTAGCAACATGGAGGTTTAGACTTGACTTTATTTTTCTTTCAACACCAATTTCATAAACCTTCTCATGCCTTATCCATACCTTTTATAAACCCGAAGCCTTAACGATATAGCCCGAATAAAAGCCCTCTTTGATGAATTTATTTTCTTTGTTTTGATACTTGTACAAGCTTATGGTAAAAAGCATTGATCATGATTAGGCATTGAGTGATTTACATATACCCACCAATATATGAGTGTTGAGTGAATTCTTAAAATCATTCGTGAGGTGTTCTAGTTATGTTATCTAAAGTATTTGGTTCATTTTCAAAGTTTTCACATATTAAAAAAAATTAATGATTATCTCTTTTGGGATGATTGTTAAATTTTCGGAACCACGGTATTAAGACCATTAAAATCAAATTTTGCAAATGTTAGACCTACTCGAGGGCGAGTAGAACTTAAGTATGCGGGAATTTAATAACGCTTAAAATAAACATGTTTTTAGTCGCGTTATTGTTGGTTTTGTGCATGATTATCGGCTATATTTACTCATAATTGTTGCAAAAGTGCAAAAGATGCGTATTGTGTATGTATATGTAGCCAGGTATTGCAAATGATGAAGAAATGAAGTTTTTATGCACATTTGGAGAATTCCCGAGAAAGGAAGTCGAGCAATGAAGCTTTTGGACTCAATGATTAGGAAGCGCAATGATTTCTAAGTATCTACAGCAAGGAAGTATCAAGTTTCGTCTTGGAAATCATCAGCGAAAACAAAGAAAGAGGCGCGAATCAAGAAAGTCAAGAAAAGTCAAAGCTGAGGCGCCCAACCGTTCGGTTGGAGCCCGCAACCGATCTGGTTGGGCGATGGTCAAAACGCAACCGATCCGGTTGCATCGTAACCGGTTCGGTTGCATGAACTAGAGTTACACAAAAACTCATTTAATGTTGCCTTAACTCCCCATAATCATTGGAGGCCGATCATTTCTTGTTATTAACTTGTTGGGAACGTTTTTGGCCAGTTAGTAAAGTCTCTTTGGCTATATATTGAACCTAGACTTAGTATTCTAGGTGTGACACAACCCAAAGTGTAATAGTTTACACCAAAACTATTACCAACCATTTTATTCATCCCAAAAGTTTAGTATTCACTGTAAAACGTCCAGGAGGTTGGAGAGAGCAATTCTCATCCATTGTTTTAGTTATTCGGAGTTATACGATTAAGCTAGGTGATTGGAGGCGTGTGGTTGCTATAAGCCACGATTTCTAGTTCTTGTAATCGCAAAAGTTTAGGTATTCTATGAACTTTGTTATGGATTTCTATTCTCTTAAGTTATTGGAATTACTTTGTTATTTCTTGTGTTTTGTTATTATTACTATCATGGAGTAGTTTTTGAATATACTTGTGTGTAGGATGTAGGAAATCATACTAGTGTTCTCATACGTGATGCATGTATATATAATCTTGTTTAAATGAGTTTGTTGGAAAACTACTAGTCTTGTTTGATTTGTCGGTAAAACATGTATAAGAAAAAGGACCGAAAGGATTTCTCTTGTGTTTTATTCCAAAAAGTTAAGTGACAAACTAGTATGGGGATATGGTGATTGACAACCACCATATTTAATTATTAAAAAAAGACTAGAAACATGTTCATCACGAACGGTCGAAAGATTCGTAGGAACAAGTTTAATAAGAACATTTTACAAACAAATGGATTTTTCTAAAGGATAATCGTTAGGATAAGGACCGAAAGGATTACCTATATATTTTTGTTCTTAGAATGATTTTTTCAAACATAAACCATGGTTGGAAATCATTTGCTTATGATTTGTGCATCACATCAAGAGTTTACACCAAGCCTTCGTGAACACTACTATGATTGCTTATAGACTATACACAAGTATATATATTTCTTTATATTGAATTTCACTATAAACATCACTTTTGGAGGAAGCCTTGACAAAGTTTCCTTGTTACTAATTTTTGAAAACAGTTTCAAACACAAAATCCCTTGGGACGATCTCGACTTACCCACCTTTGCTATCGCGAACGAGTATACTTGCTCGTATGTGTTTATAGTATTAGACGGATAAATCGTGTTTATAAATTTTTAAAACTTGTACATGGTAAGCACATCAATAGCGCTATTTAGAGGTAGAGCCATCCCCTCACTCCACTAACCGGAGTGCATAGTATCACCTTCTCATGCTAGGTTAGAGCATGTTGCACGTAGGGGCAAGTTACGGCTGAATCGGCTTAAGTAGTGGAACCTCCAAAGTTTAGTTATCGCCTGCAATCCTGAAAATACATGCTAAAGTGTCAACACAAAGGTTGGTGAGTTCGCCGGTAGTAAAAGCATGTGGCAAAAGAGTTTCATGACCCGTAGGACCATTCTGACCACTTTAAGCAACCTGACCCCTGCTGTTGAACCGAATAACCAAAAGAACCCCCTACTGAACATGCGCGCTCCCCTGGTGAACCATATAACCCAAAGAACCCCCTGATGAACTGGGTATACATTATAACCTGGCAGACCCCCATGTTGAATTGTATTACCAAGCGAACCCCCTGCTGAACTGGGTATACATTCTGACATGGCAGAACCCCTTGTTGAACCGGGTAAGTGAACTGGGGTCCAAGTGAAAATGACAGTCGATGATTGTGAGATAATGGTTGGGCCAGCGAAGTTTCTTGGGCTTGTGAAAATCCTGGTGGGCTATGGCTCATGGCATACGGACTATGTAAAGCATGTGAAGTTTGCAAAGCAATTGGTGAACCATGTTTTGTATTATTCGACACATAATGGTTAGTAACAGTAGAAGCACCAATATCATTCCCATTAATTCCAAGTTTAGCCAATAGACTTTGCAAAGTTTGCATATCAGAGGGCGTCAAAACATTAGATGGTATAGAATCAAGCCAGTGGAATGAGAAACACTACCTTGCACACCATTATGTAGAAACTTACAAGAAGAACCAAATCGATATGCACCTTTATTAAAGTTAAAACACAGCTTGTGTACCTTTTCGAATGACGAATTAGAACGCTGAACATTAGAACCTGAGTTTGCTAATAAAACCATAGGAAAACTTCTCTTGAAAGAACACTCAATGAATTTAGGCATTTAAGCAGCATGGAGGATGATTTATTCACTTATGATTTGCTGATGAGGTATACCAAAGATGAATAACTCCTTTTGTGGCCGATAATTGAGTCTAAGGGGCTTGTATGGACTACCATTGAAGAGGATGAAGACCGCTTTCGAATAAAGTATTGAGCAGGTGAGAGCTACTAAACCTTCATGTTTCCCTTACATTGAGCAGCCATATAATGATTTAGGAAGGGACAATCTTGACGATGAAAGAATGTGATTTTGCTTAACAATAGGTTGGTAAGACTTAAGGACATATCTGTAGAATAATGGTTAGATCTCAAGTACGGAGACCGTAATAAGGTTTCTAAATGATTTGGTTTGTGGTGCAATAATCCCTGAGGTGATTGACTTACAAGTTTGTGTGCAAGTGATCATTATCACTACAAGAATTTGGTCCGTGGGTAATCGACAGGATTCTTGTAGTGTATTGACTTACAAGTTTGTGTGCGAGAGTTCAATTTATCTCATTGACTGCTATGCTATATTATACTACACTGTCCACTATTTTACAATTACTATGATGTGACACGCACAACTTTTGGTGAGCATCTTTATGATTAATCGCACACTCTCACCAATTTTTAGTTGATGTTTTCAAGTATCGTTTTCAAGTGATAACAAAGGTTCTTAAGGATGTCAAGAGTTTATGGCTAACGAGAGCTTAGGATACTTGCATTTGGAGTCCTTTATGCTATTTTTACATACTTCATATTTCATACTTATTACTCATGTTATTTATGGTTTTGGTATTTTGGATTTAATATTTTAAGACAATGTATTGTTATGGTACGATTGTGTCAGGTGTCATCATGGCATTTTGATATTTAATTGAATTTAGTGTTTCTCTATTTATATATCAAGGTGCTCTGACGATATTTCTCTTGTTACGCCTCGTGTTTCTACTTTGGCGAGGTGTGACAGCAATAGATATTAGAGAATAAAAGGCCCAAACCCGGTCTATGGGTATGTTTGGCACGGAGCGGTGTGAAGCTTTTTGGAGCGGTGAGTAATGAGCATTTTGATTTTTACTAGTCGTTTGGCAAAGGAGCGGTGAGCTTTCCTATTTTTTAGGAATGCTCAATTTTCCAATGCTTCTTTAAGAAGCTGTGAGCGGTGAGCTACTACAGCTCACAGCTACTGCTTACTACTACATCTCACAACTACTTTTGCCAAACACACCCTATTTAGGGTATTAGGGTTTTACCATTATAAATAAGGGGAAATTCCATATTTACCCAACTTAAACATGATAATGTCATATTTACCCAAAACATGATTTACATGCATTGTACATCATGCATTCAAAAGTTGTATTTTGGATATATATATATATATATATATATATATATATATATATATATATATATATATATATATATATATATATACTAGTTTTCGAAGCCCGCCCAATGGGCGGGCATGACTTATAATTATTTGTTTTTTGTTAGCTGAAATACATTTTTTAAAATTGTTTTAGTGTAATACATATAAAAGATAATGAAACAATTAAATAATATAAGTATACCGGCTTTTGTAGAAACAAACCAATCTGGGACAATATTTGTCAAAAACTTTTATTAATCGTCATAGCCTCAGAAATGAACTGAATTTAGGCTACTCATATTACTTAAAAGAAAATAAATTCCAATAATGTAAGTAGAATAAATAAGAAGAAAAGGAGAACACATCTTATTTTGATTGAAGCACAAAAGAGCAAATAATGATATCCTGAATACCGTATTGGACCATATATTAGCAAATGCACTATGATTTACTTATCTCCATTATTCTCTTAATTCTAACCTATTCAAACAAAAAGTAAACATCAGTATATACAATATTCCAAAATACTTGAAAGCTTATTGTAATAGCTTCTGAAATTCAAAGTACACTCTAGAGTCATGAACTTACGCTTCGTCACAAATTGGAAGGGAATCCCAATCTCTACCTCAAATTTGTATCTATCTTTTTCAATTTCTAATTCCTTAACCATCTCAAGCTTTTGATGCCTTCTTACATCAAGAATCTCTAATGCCAGTGGCACAGTCTTGACATACCTGCTTATAAACTTATTGATTTTATTTTGAAACTTTATCAAATGTAGCATCAACTTACACAAAGTATAGCCCTTTGACCTCGAAACTTAAATTCTACCTTTTTTTTTTGTTGAACAAAGGAAGTAGCAAATATATAAAGTATGAGTTACCGTGTAGTGGTGACTGCCTATCAAGAAAAGGCATAAGAACGTAGTCATGAACAAAAAAAATCCAAAGCCCACGATACTAATATCAACAGTGCCAAAAAAATTTCATAAAAAAGAAAGATTTTTGTTTCATAAGGTAATTGCATACAGGATACACGAACATAATCACATTGAATCTAACTAATATACGGGTTTCTCATCTAAACAACTGGGATAAAGGAGGCAACGTCGACCCATTCACTTATAAACTGGATCGGGTTGCACTATAACATTATATTGTTTTCCTTCATTCTTATTCTTCCCTTCCATTGTTGACGAAAACCTTTTTAAATATAAGTGTTCAAGGTGTGCTTTGTACACCATACCGTATCCCCCTGACTAAATACACTACTTTTTGTTAAAACTATCATTCGCCGAATTTAAGTTTTTGCTCTACAAAAGATTAATCTTTTGGTGCGGGTTATAAAGGGTGGGTGTTCGAGTTGTCCCAAAAAGGTTGTCTCTAAGTGTTAACTACGTGTTTTCAAAAGTCTCCGGTCTGAGTATTGTAAACTATTATCAAATAATATAGTTAAAATCAAATAATTATTAAATATAATTATCATAATATTTAAACTATAAAACCTAGTAAAATTATAAACCGAGACCTCTTGTGATGTCTTAACCTGCTTATTTTGCCTCAAATTAAGCACATTGGCAGAAGAATACTTTGAAATGCTTAAAGGCTTGAAAATAAGCAACCCAAAATACCCGCTTAAACGACTTGTGTTTTCGTATTAGTTTGTATAAAGCACAAGCCTTATCAAATAACGAAACTTAGATTTTGATAGTTGTCTATGTCATATTAGGCTGATTACATTGTTATTTTAAAACATCGCTAATGTTTGTTATCTGTTTTTTAAGCCCATACCTTCGTATGCTTCATGATGATAGTTATCTAGTGTATGTCGGTTAGTGGTCTATTATTTGTGGGATGATGGTTAACAAATAAACTAAAATCTTCACTAATTCTTATAGAATTTTTTTGTGGAAATTCCATACTCTAGGCGTACGATGACTCACCCACTTGATCATTAATTATTGTTGACATATTTTTCTATGACGAAAGAAGGTTGGTAAAAAATGTCTGAAAAAGTGGACATGTTGAAATAAATCGTTATATTTTTATAACAAATTTAAAATGAATGAATACAGATAAAAGAAAAACTTACTCTATCAATAATTCCACGTTCAATAAGCTTCCATCATCAAATTTAAATTGTGTAATTTGGTGCATTGATGAATTAAAGGCCTAAAGGAAACTATTTAAGAATATCTTACTCGGGACTCTCTTTCTGATAAACAAACTCAACTGCTGCTTTGAGAGCTCGTTGGTCGGTCTGTTTCATTGTTTCCTGCCATTAAAAAAAATAACAAAACACAAAGTTTTTACAAAAAATACAAAATATATCACGCTGTAAGCTTATCACGTGACATAACGGGTGGGTCTGATAATGATATAGTGGAATTAGTTCCTTGCCTGTAATTTAGTTTCGAAATCTTGAGGTGCCCAGTTCAGATTGTACTCTTTTAGCTCAAGCTCACCCACAACAACCTGAGAAATATCATATAAAAAGATCATGAGAAAAATAAATGTTGATTTTGATAAGATCATGGTCGTAAAGATGAATGCATACCCCTCCAACGGTATAGTCCAATCTTGCATCCAATCTTGGGCTTCACTGTCTCGGTCATGGTGGCAGAATTCTATCTTCCCGTCTTTGGTAAGTATTGCTCTTTCTAAAACTTTGGTACTATTTAATGTGTATAGGAAATAACTCTCCTCTTGATTGGTAACAATCTCCATCTTGAATGTTGTAATTTGTTTCTGTGAGAAAATTGGCAGGCCCACATAACTCTATTAATCAAATTATTTACTAATATTTATATCATATTTTGAAGATGCTAAGTAAATAGATGCAAAAGTTAGAGCACGAGCTTTATAACAGATTACTTACGATATGCTCAGAGGATACCGTAGTGGGTACATCTTGTTGGAGAGGAACCACCTTTGCATCATTAGACTTTATGACTTCAATATGTGTAGAGAAAAGAGCAGATAAAGGCCTGTGATCCGAGAACTTGCTCTCACTGCGGAAATAAGAGTGTTGCTTTACTTCTTTTCCATACCATAAGATCCTGTCACACCTGTTTTATGAAAAAAATAAAGTCGACGCTTGACATTATTTTTTGTTTTCTTTGGTTTAAGAAGAGATTTAGCACTTTCGATGAAAACTTGTCTTATGAATGGGGTTATAATGTGTAGTGACACTATGGTGTTGATCTTTAAATAAGGCTAGCTAGATTATGACATAATTTGTTTTTGATAAAAATATCATAAGAAGACATTTTGATGTTATAGTTGATGGTATAATGTGCATACCATGCTGGTGTTCTTTGTTTATCGCCTGCTCTGTTAGGTTGTGTACCCGAGTACCGATTGCTATTATATTTGGAATACTTGTAAGTAGGTGCAAATTCTATGTTCCCTTCTTTCCACCCTTAAAACACTCCACCATCCCGTAGTTCTTGCCTTAGTTGATAAAATTCTTGAAGTGCAGTCCAGTCGTTCTTCTTTAGCAGCTCCCTAGCTAAATCATTTTCCAAGAATAACCTGTAGTTGAGATCTCCAAACCAAAATACTTGGCTATTGAATCCACAAGACAATACAAATTACTATCTGAAATTCGTAACTTGAAGAAAGTAAAGGATGCAAATAGATATGATTAAATAGGCGGGTAAAGTAACATGTCAAAATGGGTAAATTTATAGTACGGGTTAAGTGCATCTGGTTGGTTGATCAAGACATGTATCGTCTACAATTCCTAGCTTTTTGATTATATATCTAACATATGCGCACACTACTTACTCATGTCCTAGGATTGTGAGAGGTCGAGGAATGCATTCATCTCGAGAAACTCATTTGCATCATACGCTGTGTATCATCTGTGGTTGCATTGTTAAAATTGACAGAAAAAGGTGTAAGCCAAATCCCATTAGAAGGTCACTGAATGTAAAGGCATAAAAAAGGCAAGCACACGTCATTAAATAGATGCTAACCATTTTCCTCTCCTAGAATGAGACTGAACAACCCTCTCAATCCAAAGAGATTAAGGAAGTACCTGTTAAGATAAACAAACACCATCATCAACAACATCGCTTAGTATTACTCCTGTGCCACTCCCGACTCTCATCTTTAAAGTATTTTTTGCATTTTTTTTAGTTCTCTTGTTGGACCCTTCAATTTATAAAAAACTCATTATTTTGTAACCTGGGACACAATTAATTTATAAAGAACTCATTATTTTTGGAATAGAAGTGTTTCAGGCCAATTTGAATCTACCCCGTTCAACCTACTTTACTAAAGAAAATGATCCATAATTTTTTGACCCGTTTAAGATTTTTTTTACATGTTAGGTAGAAAACATAAAATGATTATTAACCACAGAATGGTGGATTTGAAAGTACCCTTAAGTGGTGTAAGTTTTGTTTCTATATTAGACGCTTGTAGCCATGCGGGTTTAGTTAAAGAAGGAGAGAGTATTTTCTACAAATTGGTTCAAGACCATGGATTTGAACCGTTACCTGAGCATTATTCCTGCATGGTTGACCTATATGGTCGAGCTGGAGAATTACAAAAGGGGTTGGATTTTATCAACAAAATGCCCATTGAACCTGGACCCGCTATGTGGGGTGCTCTGCTCAGTGCTTGCAAGACTCACAAGAACACTGATTTAGATCGATAAGCATCAGATAAGTTATTTGAACTGGACCCCGAAAATGTAGGGTATCATGTATTACTATCCAATATTTACACTGCCGAACAAAATTATCATGAAGCTGCTTCACTTAGGCAGGTGGTTAGGAATCGAAACCTTGCAAAGACGCCTGTATATACCTTAATAGAAATTGATAGAATCCCGCATTCACATCAGGACAACAATCTCACGAACAAACAGAAGCAATTTATAAAATGTTGGATAAGTTAATGGGTAAGATGATCGAAGCTGGATTTCAAACGGATACAGTCCCTATCTTTTTAAATCCCTCACAAATCCTGATAAACATGTCTTGTGGATATGTTGCATTTACTTAATCATGTACAAAAAGCTACCTGATACAATCGTGCAGCAATTTGAATGTCAGAAAGAATTATCTGCAATAGAATGGAATTCTGTTCAGTTAACACCTGATGTAATGCTGATTTACCAACATTTGGTCTTCCAACAATTGCAACCTTAGAAAGATGATTAGGTATCTGCAATAAGTTGAAAATGAGTAACGTTAATACCATGCAACAATTAGAACTACAAAATACAAAGACCGATCCAACAACAATTAGAACTACAAAATACAAAGAGCGATCCAAGAACAGTAGAGAGAACCTTGTCTGGCACGCCTTTGTCGACGACAACCTGCATTCTTAGTATGAGAAGTTCTAGCTATATCCATCGTATTCATACTGGGGCCAGTAGCATAGTGGATTCATGTGGGTCAGCGCCTGCAAAAGTAAGAGCAACCCAACATATTGTTTATGGACACATAATCGTTTGCTTTAAAAATGTAAGAAACCAAAAAAAAAAAACACAGCAATGAATACATGTAATGGGGAAAAGAAGATAAATGGGAGCTGTTGGAAAATTATGTGCAGATCCAGTATATGGAGGCACATCAGGCAACCCAGAAGACACTTGCAGCTGCAACAGATAGATGTACCATTATAAAGAAATGAATAACTCACGCCAGAGATAGATTATTCGAGTTACGCAATAAGGAAACAAAAAACAAACACATATCTTCAGTTATAGTTATACTATCTGCAATACTTGTTTCAGGTTCATACAACCTCCACTTACCTTTGTCATTCGGCTTCCCATGTGGCGGTTTACTAAAAATACACGTACACATATCTTCTAGAATACGCTCCTATGTATATAAGAAAGTAGTGTAAGTATGTAATGCCAAAAAACACCACAAACATTTTAAATAAGCAATCCCATACAACCCATATAGATGACTACTACATGACAAATAACTTGAAAATCCTCGTTATATTCAAACTAAGAAATGGTTACAAATTACATTATAGAAAAAAGGAAAACTCAAGTGTAATTGAGCTAGCAAGCTATGACCCCTTCCTCTCTATCATATAGTAAACCATCATAATATCATAATAGTGCTAAAGAAGTAAGCCAAGATTATTTAGATGACTACTACTGTAACACATACCCACACAGAAAATCAGAGCTAAGACATAACAAAAATGAGGCCATAAATTACATTAAGTTATGCTAATTTTGTAGATGAACCACACTACCAGGATGCAAAATCTTAATTTAATAATGTTATAATTAGGGAGAACGCTTATGCGCCTCCTTTAGATGATTAGCTATATCTATATTCCTTATACATAAACATCCTCTCTTGTGTAACATGGACACAAGTCACTAAACAAATCATGACTCTATTGAAAAAAAAAAAAAAGACTAAGTTTTAAAAAGTTAGTTAAATCATGCAGCAAACAATAGAAAAGAGGAGTCTTGAGAAAGTACTTTCAAATATTGATATGGTACTTTATGAGTTTAGATCAAACTTAAACCCTCATCTAGCATCAGCCAGTCTACCAAATAATATATTTTAGTGAAATAAATACACCTATGAGTTAAAGAGCCTCAATAGCAATCCGAAAAAACAGGAAGTAATGCCTTACAACAAATGATAAACAGTCCAATAAAATATATGCTTACTAACATTAATAGCTTTGATACTTTCCCTCGCCTTCTTTCTTCCACGAGATCCCTTTTCACCAACCGGTATGCAGAAAGCGCTTCGCTTTTGAATGCAGCTTTGATGAAGATCCTATCATGACATAGGATAACAAAGCACTGACTCCATATTTTCTAGTTTCCGAAGGTTCATCCACAGCTTCAGACATTACTTTCCGGACACCTGCAAAATTAGATGTACACAAGTTAATAATAGGTGTTGAATACATATTGTAATAAACTTGGTGCTTTTCATATTAAAAGTATATGATAGTCCCACCACTCTCAAGCTGGTCATCAGGTGCAGTCCTCAACACGAAGGATATGGACTGTGCCAAGATTCTTGGATGTATTCTTTTGGATAAAACCTTAAACTTTCTGTGACTCTGAGATAAAAACATAAAAATGAGCTATAAAAAATATTACTGTATTAGGTGACAGTGTATACAAAATGGACTCATAAATAGGATGAAAGAAAAACGCGAGCATACAATGTCAGTTGGTTTATTCTAGTTATACTCTTTCCCTTTTGATGCCACGACTTTTTCCAACATCTCTTGATCCTAATCCTCCATTGTTCCTAAAAGCATCATACTTAATTAACATGTCATGAATGAAAAGGTAATAGTAGCTGATGAGATAAGTTGAATTAATAAGTACCTTCATCACGCTTATCACTGATATTAATAAAGTTTTGTTAATAAGTACTTAATTAACATGTCATGAATGAAAAGGCAATTGTTGGGACTTTTATTAATAAAGTTTTGTAGTCTCATTTAAGACACTTCATAAAACCATGACGAAATGAGTGTTTTTTCACATATAATTGTATAAAAACCAACTTAAAAAGGTGGAAGTGTTAATTAGTGCAGTACCTTAATAAAGGCAGGCAGTCCATGACTCTTTGTTTGTTTTATGGTTAAGAAGGGATTCACATAGCTTTTACGATTTAATTTTATGTCCTATAAATAAAGTATCCGTCCTTTTGAACTATTGCCACATTCAGCGGATATGTGGTCCTTGCCTAGAAGCGTAACGACTTTTGAATAACCGCCAATATAGTTCAGCAATTATGATGTATACAACACAATCTGTCTTTTTTCTTCTTTTCATATTGAACTTTAGGTTATATTGGAGAAAAGCCTATGTACTTTCACTGAATTTATGGTTTAGTCTCTCATCTTTATTATTGTGATTGATCAATTCCTCGAATTTATAAATATGCGGTTAGTCCTGCATATTCCCGAATATGACAAATGAGCTTTAGGCACTTAGTCAGTAACAACGGTAAATCAAAATATTTATAATAGTTTCATGCTTTTTCATACTATGACGAGTGAGGACTTGATCAATAAAAAAAAGTTAAGGTTGAAACTGCATTAGTCAGTGAAAGTGTGTAGGGTCTTCTAGATAATCTTTAAGCTCTTAAGAAACCAGATAAGCTTTTCCATTTGAAGCTGAAATCAGCTTTTTAGACTATAAAATCAGTTTGGAAATGTCATCCTTTGTAGTTTGTACATTTGAAGCTACTTTGGTGTTGAACATACAATTTTGACCCATTTACTTTGTAGTTTGGCACTGCTGTACGGAAAATCACTTTGCCACCTGTACTGTGGGTCAACCCGACCTGGAGTATGTTTTAAGCATTGGTATTTTGATTGTGTGAGCTTAATCATACAATTTAATGAACTTCTGTAGGTTTAGTCATCAAAGATTTCTGGAAACTGGAAGATAGAACAATCATTATCCACCACACCCTTCATTCATTATTTTTAATATACGTTACTTTAAAACTGAGTATAGATAATAGTTTGAAATCAAATGCATAAAACTCCTATATATAACACATAGATACACTGTTGTGTATACAAAAATACTACCATTAATGTCAAAGGCTACTTTATAAATGCATCATAATTTTTAATTTTTATTAATAGCTGATAGCGAATTCATTTACACAACTAAAAGTATTAGACACAAAAGACAAAACAGTAACTCGTGGTATGATGTTTACAACACCTATAATCCGAAGGTGCACCTACTGGGATACCTGAATCCGTAAGATGGACATGAGGAAAATTGAAATGGGTAAGTATAAAAAGAGAACACCAACCTCGCATACGACTGGCAGCAGGCTTCACATGGTCATCTGCTAATCCATTGGGTGAATTAGTATGACTGGTCGGTCCTGAATGATTGTACAAAGATGACGATAAGGCACTGATAAAGAAAAAACTCAGGTTATATGCTTCCTACATATGATTTAAAAAAAAACACACATTGTTCGTATAACAAAAGCACATATTTAAGACTGAGACCTGCGGCATGGTGCGGCTGTCGACGGGCAGGAAACACAGTAGGTGTATCAAGCACATATAGCGTACGCTATCCACATGTCGGAGACGCTAGGGCATAAACAATAGCAGTATACCAATTGTTATAACTAAATGAAATGTTAAATGAATAAACGAATATAGAATGAAAAATATTGTTGAATGGCATACCAATAGAATGAAAAATGGGTCTATCATCAAAAGGTGTGTAAGGAAACGACGACGAAGATGACCATAAGTCACGTGTGACCGACATGTTAGCTGCATGACGAATGAAACGATATACATCACTATGAAGAAAGTTACCAAAAGCGCATATGACAAACATAATATAATACATACCTGATGCGTCCATCCATGGTGTATCTTGAATGCTACAGATGTCATCTAGTTTAGCCTTACCCTTATTGACAACTGATATAGTATGCTTGTGTGACAACATCGCTCCGCCAGACCTTCTAGTTGAATTAGGTGTTCGAATAACTATACCCCTGACGGAGGCAAGACGTATATGATTACACGCTCCAAAATAACCATAATCCGAAGACGGGTCTGCTGTAACACATGAAACTATAAGATGCACATAAGGAAGACTGAAACGGTTAAATATAGAAAAACACCCACCTCCCATTCGAAAGGCAATAGCCCTTTCTTGTTCATCTACTAACCAATTAGGTAAATTAGCGCAACTGGCAGATCCTAAATGACAGTAGAAACATGATAACAGGCCACATAATATATGTTGCAGCAATTTGAATTTTATTCCTGATCTCACCTCATGGTCCCTTGCCTTAGAATCCCCCAAAGCTGCATTACAGATACGCAAATTCCTATTTCCAACATAATAAGATCTCACGAGCGCTCAAGAAATGCATGAACAACTTCCATCGAGGCACGACGAACATGTATTTTTTCAACTAAACGATCCATAATCCTGTTGTTTATTTAGTCTACTGGATTATTATTTGTTACAAAGAAGCAATAATGAGATTGTTGAGATGTTCTACATGTGATAAAAAGAAGATACTTAGAAAAGGTCATATGAATCATAAGTAGTATTTCACTTTGTCCTTGCAAATGGCTTGGCATTTTCAAATGCTAATCCCTCTGTTCTTGCCTCTACTACCCTATTAGAGGGTCGCTGCGGTTGTTGGGGCTTGTGCATGTGCTGCTGATGGCGCTCGTGCTGGGGCAGCAGGATGCAGCTTCCTATTATATGAAAATGCGAGCACAAATTAGCAGATAAGCACAGTTTTAGATCTTACAACTAATGGCCAGGTTCAATTTTATAGGCAGATTTTTAAAGAGCACAGATTTTAATACATACAAAACAAACATGAAAAGGTAAAACTAAAATGCGAACACAGATTAGCAGATAAGCACAGTTTTAGATCTTACAACTAAAGACCCTTCTGGATCAGCTGAATCGTGCTCTTTAAAATCTATCTCAAATAAATACAAAGTTAATCTTCCTTATCGGCGGTCAAAATGATACAATAGAATACAACTTCAAAAGATTGCCTGAGGTATGATAGTAATACAACTTCAAAAGAATTAGGGAGTACTTAATCATCAGCTTGAGTTCTTGCCACCAATACATCTCATCCTCAGAGGCACAGGCTGTGATGACTGCGTCAATCACAAATTGCCGCATCTATTTTGGGGACAGTAATGTTATCAGTATGTGTGGTGTATGTAATTTTGGGTTGTGTAATGGCACATACCGTGTTAGTTTCAGGCTTAATCTCGAGGAGAGCTCTTATTGGCATGTGCCGCTCACGCATTTGTGGTTCCTCGGTATCTGTTTGGGTGGCTGGAAGTAACAGCGGTGGCATTGGTCCCAAGCATTCTTCATACCTGGTTACATAAAAATGGTATGTTTATACTTTTACGCGTGTGTTGAATTACTTTGGTGGATGATTTTGGGTGTGTTACTTACAGTGCTCTGCTGTTTTCCGCTTCTGGTATCTCTGGGTTGAGGTAGTAGTGGATTGCTGGAGTCGTCGACAGTTGGAGGCCTCCTGTTAAGAAGGTGAGCGTTGTTATATTTATTCTACATGATTCAGATAGAGGTTGAGGCAACTTTATTTATATCTGCAAAGCGTTTTGTCCAACATGAAGTGACATCAATGATTATTGGCTGCTGAATTTGGGTGCACAAACTGATTGGAAATCCAGTTGCTTATATGCCGTGATCTACACCTCGACATTAACAAAAACCTTACCCTACAATATGATTTTCTGTTGATTTGAAAGTAGTTCCACTGATTCAAACAGAAGCTGCAAATTATTTCATAAAAACGAAAAAGAAGTTATAGAAAACAGGAATACTAAATGCATATATTCCAATTGTTAGTCTCATCACATTCATAAGGGAACTTGATGGTGTACACCAGATACAACGTAAAAAACTTCACCCTGTAATGTTGAATAATGTACGTGATCTCACATATTCTGTTGGGATGTTTCCAACATAAACTAAAAATAACACGATTTAAGATGTTTACTTTCAACGCATACCAAATTAGAAGAATATCAGTGTTATCGTCGATGCATAACTGACTCCTCCTTTTGGCATGAAAACAAAAAAAATAAGTAAACGAACATTAGAAGAGATTGTGAGGAAAAAAAAGGATATTAGGGTTTTTGAGAAAAAGTATATTATGAATGAAGTGCAGATTTTTTTTACGGATATTTTTTAGGTTAAGTAAGTTAGGAAAAGATATGTATAATAAGTTTTTAAAAAGATAATTACTTAATATAATTTTTGTAGATAAATTGTATTTAGTATAGGATTCCAATTCTAGGCATTTATAGATTATAATATGCAACATAATTATCAAAAAGTGGTAAACACACAAGTTATTTATCCAAATGACCAAGGTTCAATCCTTGCAATGCCCCTTTTTTATAAATAAATATTTATTAAAAATCCGGAATTTACAAAATAAATTATTAAAAATCCGAAATTTATATAAAATCTAATTAAATTAAAAAATTAAATTTGATTATGTGGCATTGAGGTGGCATTAATGCCAAATGCCTCCTGTTATATATAATATAGAGATATATATGACATTTTCATATTTAGATTGGGTAAATATGGAATTATCCCTATAAATAATGGCTAATAATAAAGATATACCTACGGGTTTTAATGTTCTAACCAAGGTTAGAAAATCAATTCATGTATATATTCTTGATCATTGATTTGTTGATATTTTATGCATATGTTGAAGCTGGTATTGGACCTACCGATTTATATCATAGATGCTTTTATGAACGCACCTTCACCTTTGTTGTGATTATGTTTGCAACAGGATGAAATTGTTATTCTACTGAGTATGACCTGGAGTTGTTAATTGATATTTTTTTTGAAGACACGTATTAGCTAGGTTCTGATTTTGTTAGGTCTGGCTATTAGCTCTTGACATTGTTTTTCTTTGGTTCGATTTTGATTTGGTGGATTGTTAGATTTGGTTTGGTTTTATTTGGTTACTTATTATGGATAATCGTAAGAATGAGCCATAGTTTGATCCAATAATGTTTTGAGCAGTTTCACAAATTTTAGTAACTTAAGGACCAAGTAAGCACATAGATTAGGACTAGGATTATAATCCGATACTACGTACTACTCCGTGTATATATTCTTCACATAAGATATAAAAACAAAATAAAACAAAGTAAAACTGGTAAAACCTAATTACATATCGAGAGCCAAAGTAACACACACCACCCCCTTCATCGCTGTATCGTCTCCGGTAACTTGTACATTATTTTTCCGATCAATATTTATTATCTTTAATCTTAGCCAATTAATTATCTGTTAAATAGCTTGTAACTAGTTTAAATTACTACTCTGCTTGGTTTGGCGACTAGCTTTTAGGAGCGTTTAGAAGCTAATGCTTGTTTGGAAACGAGCGTTTTGCTTTCGGATTTTTTCTAAAGGGGAAACACTTAAGAAAGAAGCGTTTAGGTATTATGTAGTAAGTTTGATGTGTTGAAATCCGTTTAATAAAAGTTTAAAACTAGTTAATCCATTGAAACAAAGTGTACGTCATGTTCACACTTTCTAATTAGAGATACAAGCCTACAACTATGTTACCAAACGCGTTTATAATATAAATTTATGGCATCGGTTTTACACTTTTGTAATATGTGAAATTTTCATCATTTAGCTAAGCGATAGTAAGATCGCCAATAGTTGGGAGTGTGTGCATAGATGACAACCGATTGAGTAAAGTAAATAACAGTATTCGGCTGGTAGGTATAGTCGAAAGCTAACATAATGATTTAGGTTTCGGTTCAAACTGATCCAAAAAACCGAAAATTGAAACCAGATTGTGTGATTGGACAATTTGGCTATAGCCAAATATGTAGATGACTAACGTCCATGTTTCCGGACTACTTGTTGGGAACTCTGATCGTCGGATTTACTTCATATAGTAGACTCACATGTATGTGTCACAAGCATTTTAAGTATTTTTTTTTTACTAGTACATGTTTTTACGTTTTTCTGATTTCCAGGTTTATAATCGACTTGGAGCCCGAAAAGGGCCGTCGTTGTGATGGATCTGAAGCTGTTAATTGCATCAGACGGGACAGCACCTTTGTCTGTGCTTGATGTAGCTGGCCTTACTGCAGCTTCTCTTGCTGTTGAGCCGAGTCTTGCGTCTGCATCTCAACCTGTTCTTGTTCTAACCAACGGGTATTGCACAGTTACTTGCTACACTAATAGCCAAATAGTTTTGTCTAATATAAGTATTGACTTAATAGTTTTCTTATAGGAAGAAGTTGCTAGGCACAAACGTACTTCTTCGGTATCTTGGTCGCATAGCAACAACCATTCCTACTTTGTACAAACGAGATGATATCGAAACATTGCAGGTGAGTCTGGTGTTTTTTATTTGTCACAATTACACGAGAATTTTAGTTTGCTCTTCTGCTATTGTGACAATGATTATATATTTTCTGTGTTGGATTTGCTGTGCTTCTTGTAGATTGATGAGTGGCTTGACTATGCCTGTATTTTTTCATCCGGGTCTGAGTACGAGGGGGCTTGTAAGCTAGTAGACGGATATTTGCTGCAGCACACTTTTCTGATTGGTCATAGTTTTTCAGTTGCAGACATTGCAATCTGGTCGTATCTTGCTGGTAAATTCTAATAGTTGTGCCTTATATTTTCGTATTCTCTAGAGGTGCCAAAATGTGCTGGTTATATAGTGGGTTAAAATAGTTAATGTCATGCGGGTTAAGAAAAATCTCAATCACTTTTTGGTATGTTTGATGCTATTATAGTATTATATATAAGTATATAACAAGTGTGTTAAATATATACAAATATACTTTAAAAAAAATAAAATAAAGAATAGGGTTTCTGAATAAAATGTTCCATGAGGCTTATGCATTAAGAACACACTTTTGGGTTGGATTTGCCACCCTTAGTTATTGGACTATCTTTTTGGTTAGTACTATAATTACTAAAATTTCGCCATTTGTAGCTGCTGGTAAGCGGTGGGAAAGCTTAATGAAGTCAAAGAGGTACCAGAGCTTAACTCGGTGGTATAACATGATATTGAGCGAGCATGCTACTGTCTTGAATGACTTAACATCAATATATACAAATAAAAAGGACTCAGGAAAGCTCGTACCATCAAAGTCAAACGAAAATGGTAAACAAGGATCTAAAGAAGTGGTGAAAGCCAGTAACCGACCTGAAGTGGATCTGCCTGATGCAGAGATGGGAAAAGTAGTTTTAAGATTTGCCCCCGAACCAAGCGGTTATCTGCATATTGGTCATGCGAAGGCGGCCCTAATGAACCAATACTTTGCTCAGAAGTACAACGGGATTTTAATCATCCGTTTTGATGATACAAATCCAGCTAAGGATAGCAACGAGTTTGTGGACAACTTATTAATAGATATCAAGACGTTGGGTATTAATTACGAGAAGGTTACATATGCTTCTGACTACTTCCCGCAGCTTATGGAAATGGCTGTAAAGCTGATTAAAGAAGGAAAAGCTTATGTTGATGATACTCCACGTGAGCAATTGCAGAAAGAGAGAATGGATGGGATTGATTCCAAATGTAGAAATAACACAGTTGATGAAAACATTAAGTTATGGGAGGAGATGAAGGCTGGATCTCAAAGAGGTTTACAATGTTGCCTGAGAGGGAAGTTGGATATGCAAGATCCAAATAAGTCACTTCGGGACCCCGTTTATTACCGTTGCAATCTAATCCCGCATCAAAGAATCGGTTCAGAGTACAAAATTTATCCGGGATATGATTTTGCCTGTCCTTTTGTGGATTCTATTGAAGGTATTACACATGCTCTTCGTTCTAGTGAGTATCATGACAGAAATGCTCAGTATTTACGGATTCAAGAGGATATGGGGCTCAGAAAGGTTCATATATATGAATTTAGTCGCTTAAATTTGGTTTACACACTTCTTAGCAAACGGAAGCTTCTTTGGTTTGTTGAGAATGGAAAGGTTGATGGATGGGATGATGCCCGTTTTCCAACTGTGCAAGGAATTGTACGCAGAGGTCTTCAAGTTGAGGCATTGATACAATTCATACTGGAGCAGGTAAGTATTTCAAAACAGCATTACTATCTATATTGTAGGTTATGCTATTACGTCTTCTAGAAGTCTCATCCAAGGCTGCATAAATAATTGAAAGCACATTTTTGGATGTTTGCGTATTTCGTTTCTGATATGTCCATAGTTGGTATCTTATAATCTGGAAGTCTTTTTGCATTTTTTAAACGTGGCAAACGGGCATATTTTAAATGTGGCAAACTGGGCGGGTGTCAAATATGATCACGAATGCACTATCATTTTAATATCAATAGTAATTTAATTTGTTTGAACAAAAAGTTCAACTTAACAAATAAATTAACAATGGACCTTGGATGATTTTTGACTCTTTTCCTTTCTTTGCATTTTTTAAAACCTTTTGACCCCTTAGAGATAAAGCATAACTCGAAATAAGATGGGTTGAGGTGCCACCTTTACGTTTTTAGCTGCTAGATCTTACTTTTGTTTTCATTTCCTTGACAGGGGGCATCAAAGAATCTGAATCTTATGGAATGGGATAAGCTTTGGAACATAAACAAGAAAATAATTGATCCCGTTTGTCCTCGGCATAC
Source organism: Chrysanthemum seticuspe (assembly GCA_019973895.1). Lineage (NCBI taxonomy): Eukaryota > Viridiplantae > Streptophyta > Magnoliopsida > Asterales > Asteraceae > Chrysanthemum > Chrysanthemum seticuspe. Next base: position 76,000,757 of record BPTQ01000005.1, read on the forward strand.
CGCAATTGTTGAAGAAGGTCGCGTGTTGCTGACTTTGACAGATGGACCCGAGACCCCGTACGTGCGTATGATTCCAAAGCATAAGAAATATGAGGGTGCTGGAGAGAAGGTTACAACTTTTACAAAGAAGATATGGATAGAACAAGCTGATGCTAAGGCCATAGAGCAAGCTGTTGCTAAGGCCATAGCTGAGAAAAAGCCGCCTAGTGTGGAAGTTACATTGATGGATTGGGGGAATGCAATCGTTGAAGAGATCAAGAAGGATTCAGATGGAAATGTGACAGAATTAATTGGAAAATTGCATCTCAAAGGATCTGTTAAGACTACCCAACTCAAACTTACGTGGTTACCCGAGATTAATGAGCTTGCTCCTCTAACTCTGGTGGAGTTTGGTTACCTAATCACGAAAAAGAAGGTATATTTCATATTTGGTCTTTCTTTTTCTGATCTAGCTAATTATTTATAAAAATTTCTAAAGAACATTTAGCTTTGCTTTAAATGAATAGTTGGCATAATGGGTGGGGGGTGGTTGTGTAATGGGTCAAAATGGGTCTGTTTGCGTTAGGAATTCTGTAACTCCAGGCCATTCGTTACTTATGATTTAGAAAGAAGTACACATTGTGTTAGGATTCTGAACTTTGTGAACATCGTCTTATTTGTCAACATGCGTCTTGGCAATTGTTGAGCCATCAAGATGTCCTTACTAGAGTTGGTAATTTCATCTGATTTACTTGTGAATGGGCTGATTTGGGGCGTGTTTTATTTCTACCTGTATAAATAAACCTTTTATTTTTATGGCTAAACGTGAAACGGTTGAAGGTCACCCATCTATGTCTATTTAATGCACACAACATGCTAGATTATCTTGGCGATTTAGTCAAATATTCAGATCATTACCGTTCTTGTAAATTTCAGCACCAGATGGATAAATATGGATTAATATATATTTTTTAAAATGTGCAAAAAGTTAGTGGGCCAACCCAACACATACTAGAAAAGGATCCTCCAGTTCTTGATGAAGATATATTGAGGTCGGCTTTGTAATGTGTATCTCTTTTTGACGGGAGTTTATAATCTGTTTTATGTTGTAGCTGGACGAAGATGAGGACTTCATTGACGTGGTGAACCAAGATACTAAGAAAGAAATTGCAGCAGTTGGGGATGCAAATATGAAAAATTTGAAGCGTGGAGACATACTTCAGCTGGAGAGGAAAGGCTACTTCAGGTGTGATGTGCCTTTCATCAGACCTACACAACGGATTGTTCTTTATGCTATTCCAGATGGCAAGCAAACTGCACCACCCAAGTAAAACCCAATTCTCATTTCGGTCGATGATTTCAAAGGTTTTTGCATGTGATTCCCCCTTTTGGAATGTTGTTCAACGCAAGTATTGGTAACATAGTGATAAAAAGATTTTGGAGTTAATTGTAAATTTGTAATAGTCATTTTCATTCAGTTGTTACTAGATTGTTATTTTGGAAAGTTTGGATTACAAAGTTGACGCTCGTGTCTTACGCCTGATGTTTGATTACATTATTTATTACTCCACTTGGAATAAGTGACGATAACTGCCCATACATAGGTGATTGTTCAACCCTCCAACATAATGAAAATGAAGTAGACTGGTCCCGCCTCCTCTTAATCTGGTATACTTGAGTGGCGATGACGTAACGCGTGTCTGCCACGACGAAGTCTCGGGAGCATTGAGGGGTCACCGTGACCAAGTCTCGGGAGTGTTGAGGGGTCACAAGCATCACGAGAGGCTGTAAAAACTGCAAATTACAGAATTCCAAGTTATCGTCATAGTGAGTGATGAGTTTTCTATGAGATTGTTGGGTTTTCATACGTTGATATAACGATATACTACGTAATATTTTAGGTTAGGATATACTAATTGGTTAGAGTATAATAGTCAAATGACTATAATTGTAATTTATCCAATACTTACCATCATATATAAGTTTTATTCTTAACAATTTTAACTAGACAAAATTTGACGTGGATAGCTTTTGGGTTAACTATTGTTTGATTTGTAGTTTTCTAGCTTATCTACTTTCTTGTTACATGTTACCCACAAATCATGCAAGATATAGATGTACATCATAATGTTGCAAGGAAGTAAAAGAACTCACCTCGCTATTTAAAAATGTTCCTGCGATGTCTTATGAGCCATGGCCGCCGGTTGACGACGGCGTCCTCTCACGAACACCAAACTAAGTTCAAAACCTACCTCAACCGTACAGCATTAACAACCTACCACAGTCACCTCCAACCATTGACACCCTACAAACAGCTGCTTGTTTTCCGGTCTCTAACGACGGGCACACCACCAAACCATGAAGATGCTAAAAGGAAGTATTCGGATTCTGTTGAAACTAATTCTAAAGGATCAGAATCACCCGCAGGTTCTTCTTCTGTTGAAACCGATTCAGTGTCTTCGGATGATTGGATGAAAGACATATATGATGGACAAGTGATGGGTATATTTTTCTCTCTTAACCTTAATAATTTATTTATCTTATATAAAAGAACTTTTAGATCATGTTGATTTGCATTTTTTTTTTATCATTGTACTTGGTTTTTCTATGGTTTAGAGGCATAAATTAAGCATATCAAAAGAACTTAGGGACTCACGCATTTCTCACTAAAGGTTTTTTCTAACTTGTGCCTTAGGGGCACAAGTTAAGCACACCAAAAGGATTCAGGAACCCACAAAAAAGTACAAAAAAATGTACTTTTGTGTGGGTCCCTTAGTTTTTTTTTCCGTGAGTCACTGAGTTCTTTTGATATACTTAACTTGTGCCATTAGGGCACAAGTTAAAATCAAGTGAGGTCATGATATATGCCGCTTATATAACATAAGCATAAGCCCTGTTCATAAGCTTAGCTAAACATTTTTTTTAATTTTCAATCTCGACTTTCCAAGGTAAATAAAAGGTAGGAAAGTCTTACAAATTTCATTAACGTGTTTAGATGGAGTTTTTTTTTTTTTTTTATGAAAATGAAACATATAAGAGAAATGCAAAGAAACACTACAAAAAATTAGTTGAATTCTCCACATTTTAAATGCTAAAGGGCCACAGTTAAAAATGTGTAAAATTATTGATTCCACATATTCTCATGTGTGGTGATAATGGGTGTCACAAATTTTTCTATACATATAAGTGTGGATATATTATTAAAATTTCTGTGGTTAAAAGTGTGGAAATTTTTTTTGAATGTACACACCTAAAAGTGTGGCAAAATTGCAAAAAATGTTTATAATAAAAAGTGTAAAAATATTTGCTACACATGTAAGTGTAGTTTTATTGTAATTGTACACATTTATATATGTGGATTAATTTTTAAAATATTTGTGACACATATTAATGTAGCAAAATTATTATCTATTTAAAAAAATGTTCACGTTTGACCATACCGTAGCAAAATAAGTGTGAAGAATAGAAGTATTTTCTGTAGTGTAAACATGTAGGCAAGTACAACTCTTACTTCTCTATTGTTTATTTATATTCTATTTTCAAAAAAGTTTCTAACAAGATTTGATCAAAACAAATGTTCCATTTTCTTTGTTTTCGTTCTAGAAAAGTCCTCTATTTTCTCCGACTAAACGCAACATTAGTTTTTTTCTCTCCTTTAGAGAAGTAGAGGGAAACCCGTATAGACAATAGTTACATCTTTAAAAAGTTTAAAAGATGAAGCTTTTTTCCATTCATTTTCTTTTTTAAAAGCTCTACAATAACCAAAGGTAAATTGGACACTCACATACCCTTAAATATTTGTAATTTCTAATTTTGCAAATAGTCAAGGGTAAATTGCACCTCGTAATACTTTGAAACTTATCTACCAAGGTATAATTGAGTCGAACCTTGGCGGTGCTCCACTCGGCTCGATAAAGCTCAACTCGATAGCTTGTCGAGGCTTGTAAGGGAAGCTTGATACATTCATAATTTTACTTGTATATAAGCCCTACTACCAAAAACACCTCTATTCTCCACACTTATTTTGCTACGGTATGATCAAGTGTGGAAATTTTTATATATAAATAATAATTTTGCTACATTAATATATGTCAAAAATATTTTAAAAATTAATCCACATACATAAGTGTGTACAATTACAATAAAACTACACTTATATGTGTAGCAAATGTTTTCACAATTTTTATTATAAACATTTTTTGCAATTTTGCCACACTTTTATGTGCGGACATTCAAAAATTTTTTTCACACTTTTCATTATAGAAATTTGGATAATATCTCCACACTTATATGTGTAGAAAAAATTGTCACATTCATTATTACCACACATGAGAAAGTGTGGAATCAATAATTTTACGCGTTCTTAACTGTGGCCATTTGGCCTTAAAATTGTGGGGAATTCAACTAGTTTTTTGTAGTGCTTTAAATATACATATACATAATATATGTAAAAAAAAATGTATCACTTAAAAGCTCGACAATAACTAGAATCCGGCCTATATAAGCTCGAGCTCGAGTCGTTAAATATTTCGAGCTCATTCATAAGCTCGATAAAGTTCGGCTTGATCGAGCCAAGCTTTATCGAGCCTCGAGCCCAAGCTTATATAAGCTCAACTCGAGTTATTGTCGATCTTTTAAGTGATACATATTTGTTTTACTATATTTATAGCTTCTATACTTCTTATAATGCATGCATATACATTCTTTAAATTTCAAATCCTTAGATTTGAGTAATGTAAAGCCTTACAATAATACCCTTGATTAATAATGGTAACAACATCCATCACTAAACTAGTATTTTAAATATTGTTTAATCCTCAAACTTTTATCATTTTTCGTTTATAACCCATAAATTATTTTGACTCAATGACTACAAATTGAATCCATAAGTGCTGCATCAAGAGTTACACCAGAACCACAAGTTCGCAAGTATAATTATTTGCCAATATATACCGTCGCTTTGCCTTTAGGATTTTTAGACGTTTTAATAACTTCTCTTTTTCCTTTTGCTTTTCACTTAGGTATACATCCTCATAGCATTGCTTCGCTTATCTCTTAGGTCTTAGGTGTTGGTTTTTGTGTTTAGGCCCATTTTCTTTTTGTGTGTTTTTTCTATACCCTTGTTGTTTGCGTTCTTGCTTGTATGCTCTTTTGATCCCTTTGCCCGTTTGCATTTGCTCTTGGCTTTTTATGTGTTTGTGCCAATATATATCATCGCTTTGCCTTTAGGCTTTTTAGACGTTTTTATAGCCCCCCTTTTTCCTTTTGTTTTGCCCTTAGGTATGGATCCCCATAGCATTGCCCTGCTTAGAACTTCGCTGCTCTATTAGGTCTTGGTGTTGTTTTGTATTTAGGCCCATTTTCTTTTCGTGCGTTTTATAGTGCCCTTGTTGTTTGCGTTCTTGCTTGTATGCTCTTTTGTTTATGCTTTTGCTTTTGTCCCCTTTGCCCGTTTGCGTTTGCTCTTGGCTTTTTAAGTGTTTCTCTTGTGGCTTATATATGCTCTTATGTTTGTATGTTCTTATTCTCTTTGTTTTTATTATGATGGTTTTATCTTTTGCTTGTATGCTTGTTTGCTTGTTTCTCGTCTTATGTTTGTGTTGATTCCTTAGTCCTTGTTATTGCCCTTTCTCTCATTTTTTTCTTGTGCAACACTCGTCTGCACGCTTACACTGGCCGGAGGTCCGCTGGAAGGAATCTCCATACTTCCGGGTTTATCCTGGAGGTCGGGTTAAGATCTGTCTACATTTCACCTTCCCCATACCCTGCTCCGACAGGATTGAGTATATTGTTGTTGTTGTTGTTGTTGTTGATACAATCGCTTTGCGCGGGGTATTTGTCTAGTAAGTAATATATGTATAGTTTATAGGCTTGTATGTAAATACAATAAGTTTAGATAACTATTTATAAATGTATGGAGCTTTTCGAGTCGAGCTTGAAGTTGAACTGTATTCAAATATTATCTTATATTTAAACTGTAGTTTGTTAAAAAAAAAACGTCGTTACAAATAAATCGAGCTTTTCAAACTAAGCTCACGTCGAATTTTAACTTAATCGAGTCGAGCTCGAGGTTCTCTCATGAAAGCTCTTCGATGAATAATTAAACTACCAGGGAACACACATGACACCTTAGATGAATAATTAAACCCACCTCTCTAGGTGGATTCGAGTCCGTGGGTTTAATATTTGTTATTTGATTCCAAGACCTGAAACAATATTTGATTGTTAACTTTTTGTGTTGTAAAACTGTACACATGTCTATATTTAGAATTCTCTTTTTTATGTGTAGAATTATTAGGGATTGCTGTTACGTTGAGGTTCGCGTTCATGCTTGGTAAAATGATAAAAAAGAAGTACGAGGACAAGAAACATGTAATTAGGGATGAGGATAACGATGGTTATCTGAAGTATGAGGTTATAGGGTTCAGGGGTGCTTATGACAAGTCAATGATTGCTGAAATCAGAAACAGCCGACAGCTTGTGGTGTCTGGACGCACCTATAAGTCAGATGGAAGCTCGATGGCAATAGAACGCCACATCACTTTACCCAACAATGATTACACTGAAGCAAATAAGAAAGCTACCTTTTACCCTGATGTGGGATTGATAGTTGTTGAGATATCTGATTTCAAGAAAGTTGATGATATCAAAATCGAAGTGAAAGATGCAAAAGCTTAATTTTAATGATTGGTGTAGTGTGTCAATTGTCTTGTTAGTTCTAATTCGAATAGTTTTCAGGTAGCAAACTATGTTTAGTTCTCTAGATACATCTTGCATGCATGTCTTTGATTTTACTCTTGTCCCTAATTTTCAGTCTGTAAATTTTTTATGCATCATAGAAGTAAAGCTATCTGAAAAATCTTATTTTTCATTTTTGTATCTTACTTCATAGATAAATTTCTCATTTCATTAAAGAAACTTGTCCTAAACATATCGTCGGTCAACTAAATTTGCTACATATCAATCATAAGCATATTTGGATTCGCGTTGATGCAAAAGACACTTTTAATCGTATGAATTTTGATTCATAAACAATACAAATTAAGAGATTAACTTGTTGATTAGTATCATTTTTCAATATTTAACTTATTTATTTGGATACACATAATAAAATTCTAGTTTAGGTCTCCTAAGTTTGATCACTTTAACATTTAGTTCTTTAATTATTTATTTTCTTTCCTAACATAAAAGAGTCTTGAATATATAATTCATATATTATGACAATAACTTACTGGCTTAGTGTGACGTATGATTTGAGCTATGTGTTTATATTGAGAGCTTAAGCCATTTACCAAGTAAAAGACCAATTTTTTTTTATCACTTACAGGGTTACCAAGGTTCTTTAATCTATCGATCATCCATTGTATTTTATTGAAACTAGCAGGGTACCCACGTAATGCGACATCGGATATCCTGTGACTAACATTTTTGGCAAGCAAATGTTGTTTATTGATACATTTATTCTAACAATAACTTTATGAAAAAATGATAATTTTTAATTAAGCTAGCTATAAAGCATAACAATTCAAATTAATTCATATCCAAATGAAAAGAAGTTCCAAATGAAAGAAAGGAATATAAATATCATCTTTGAAACATAAGTTAAAATAAACGTCATTACCAAATGAAATGTAATTTGGCATAAACACAAATATTTCAATTATTAATATGCATCATTAGTTGTAAGGTATTTATCTGTAAATAAATGACTTTACTACAAAAATTTGTTCACAATTAATTGCCATGAAAACAAAGTACATGATTAGAACAAAAGAAACAATAAATAGGTATAGGAAACCAATGACCACTAAAACAAAAAAATGAATAGTGTAGATAAAGATTAACAAATCAACCCGTTATAACCACTATACAAAAATGAATATCAACATTTGACAAGCCTAAATTCGGATACCAAATGAAGTCCACCCGCTTTCTAACCCATTAAAAATTAAAGTATTAGCTAGGATATAAGAGATTGTTGCCCTAATCTCTTTCCCAAACATCACGCAGTCACACCAAATTTATCATCTCTCCAAAGAAGAACACGACAACCACCTCTTACCATCATCAACTAAACGAATCAAACACAAACCCTATTACTCTTTATGCTATTCAACAATCCGAGTACCCAACACACTTTGTGGTTTCTTGCGTTGCTTACACATGCATCCGAACCATAAACTGTTACATGTATTACGTGTGTGCTATTAAAGACAAACAAACCATAGCATAAAACATAAAAGTGTAAAGAAACGATACCGTAAATTTTTCAATCGTTGAGACCCAAAAACACAAGTAAGGAAAATGTTGAGGCCTGTGATGCTCACAGTTTCCTTAAGACAGATTCGTCCTCTCCACGGTGCTTGAGAATCATGAACGTCTATCTCCCAGGATACAACAACAACGGATAACCCCGTTAGCACAAACGAGTTATCAAGGCGAACCAAAATGTGTATTCCCTCTATTACTAATGATTACACAAAGAAACAAGATACACAAAAGGAGAGGATATGAATAGTTTTTCTTCATTTATGAAATGAGATAATAACTCTCAATTTATAAGGAATAGGGATATGAGAGAAATGGTCACAATTAATTCACCCAATTAATTTCACTAATGTGCCATGAATCAAAATAAAACCACAAATTAATTTTATCTTCAATTCACATTAGTATACATAATGACACTATCAATTGTCATTCAAACCATGTTGACCATATTTTTCCAACAATCCCCCACATGAATGAAATTGATAAAAGGAAACAAATTTCAATGACTCGATGTTGTAATAGAGTTTTGCAGTTGATATTTGCATAGGATAGGTAGGTGTTACCCTTTGAACCTTCCCTCCTGAAATATACTTAGCCTCCTAGCAGCCAGTAGAACTTGATGCCTTTGAATTGTCTGCTTTATGTGTAGACGACAATATATATTCACACAAATATCTCCTTGACATATTTTGGTTCTCATAGTTATGTTCGTTATGGTCATGAACATTAGTCTGGTTCTGCAAGAGCTTTTAGGAATTGCGCCCCCACAATTCCCTTCGAAGCGACCCCACTTCTCTCTCACATAGGTGATTTTCCACTAATCATTAAAAGCCATATGCTTAACCTCATATTGTCACTGTCATAGGAATGGACTAGGAAGTTTACTAACTCCCTTAAATAAATATGGAGTTTATTACTCCCCCACAGTGACCTCGGTTTATACAATTAGGTTGTCTTATTGAACCCAGATCTTGGGATCTCCAGTCAGCTGGGTTAGGTTTTCCTTCATATAAACTTTTCAAGGGCTTTAGTCACATTCCTTTTCATGACTTTCTAACTAACTCTCACATTTAGCTTTTTGCTAGCGAATCTGCAAAGTTATTCTATGACTTCATATTGTCAATAGGGATAATCCATGCTGAGAGTAGTTGTCGTATCGACATAATATGTTTGTAAAAATTTGAGTTCCGTTCAACTCTAAATATATCATGCTCCAGGAAATTCTTGAGTATTCCAACTAGGCAAGAACTTCATTTTTGTTGACGTCCTTTTGAACTCTAGCTAGGCCGGAATCCCCCACATGAAATTTATCTCAAGAATTTTGTAGAAAGGTTATCTCTTTCAATGTATTAATCTTGTTTATAAGATTTTTTTTCTCACATGGATATGACATCAAGATCATTAGTAATTTGTCACTTCACAAGTTTCATAGTAGTGTATGCACACTTTTTGAATGTCTTATGTTAATTATTTTCTGTATCATAATTAACAGATTCCAAATCTAGCATGCTATAGACCAAGGAATCAAGCGTATGACAGAAGATACATCATTCTGATTACTCATAGCTTCATCTACTAACATTCTTTTAGACAAATCACCACCTTAAACCAAACATGTTTTAGGAGAATCTCATATGTTATATGTGTAAGTCGTACACTTATAACATGTCATTCCAATTCACTTGTGATTATATTAATAATCACATTTATTCTCTTATCATTATATGATTATCACAATTTATTATGTGATTATAATCACATAAAATCAATGTGTAATCATTTTACAAAATCAAAATATGTCCAACTTAACGGATGGAAAATAGCTAACATTGGATGACAATCACACCGTTCAAGTTAGTTACATAAACTAACGTAATTCGTTGTCATCTATGTGTGTGTTCTTTCTTGACATTTCACAATGTCCTACACAGATACTCAACACATAGTTATTTCTTACATATGACAAACCGTTCGCTTATTAGTAATATGAGTTATAAGAAGTCCTGACGATAATTCATCTTTCTAGAATAACAAGTAGTTTGATTATTCGCAACAATATTCACAACATCCAAACTTTCAATACTCGACATAAAATCGAGCGGCTTGTTTATTCTCATGTTACAAAATTAGTTGCACAAAACCGCACCAAACAACTTTAAATAGGCACTACATTGCCACAATATTTAGCACCACATGAAACAAACAATTTTGCGTTGAACATTGTACAAAATATCACATATTTTTTGTATTGTAACAACCAAGAAATGTTGTACCAAACAACATCCAATCAACACCAATATTAGCACAAATATATAAGTCGCTTGAAAAAAAATGTTGTGCTAAAATACAAACTACGATCATCTGATTCTTCTGTTTAAGCTCAACTTTTGTTTTTTCAAAATCTAGTTTAAGATATTTTATTGTTAGCTAATCATGAAAAAAAAATGGTGCAAAACTCATTTGTTATCATGCGAAAAACACATTTTTCCACGATTGCATAGTTGTGATAGCAAATATTTTGGAGTCCAAATAACACCAAAATTCGCATTCCGCAAGAATGAGTTATATCCCAACATCCGATAATGAAATCAATACTAGTTACACAAACCAGTACCACGACAATATTTCAGCCACACATTCTTCAAACACTACATAGTTCCATTATTACGCAATAATTCGAAGCTTTATAACAACATACAAAACAACCTGTTTGTAGTTTACCTCTTAGAACGATTTGGAAAAACTCGCTATAGCTTTTCTAGAAATCAAATAATCTTAACAAGATCAAAGTTTGAGCACTTGGTTGTTTGATCATAACAATTTCAGAATGATTACAAAAAATTTCCAAGCAAAGGTAGCTTCATGTTAAATCCTTTGACATAAACCAAAGAAAGAGCTTAGTTATGTCGCATGATAGGGGAATCATTTAAACTACCAAGTTGATTCTCATATTTCTTTCATAGCCAAATATACAAACTTGTTAAAACATCATGTATCCATATTATCTTTTACAATACCATTAGTATAATAAGCTGAAACATAAAGCTTTTTATCTCTTTATTTAACCAAATACAAGTACCAAATTCTCTTATTTATGAAATGATAAAGTATTTCCTCAAAACATGTCATAGACTAGCTGACTCAAGTTAGTTACACATGTTAAAGATACACATGTAAAAAATGGAGAAGTTATCAAACCAATAAAGAAAGAGAGGTGATTTGCATACTTCCAAAAATGATTGGGACACTCATATTTTAAGTGTTTGAACATTTATACCCTTACAGGATAAACATAACCAAAAATAATGTGAGGGTATAAACGTCCAAACACCCAAATATGAGTGTCACAATCATTTTTGGGAGTGTGCAAATCACCTCCCATAAAAAAAAGACTCCTATCAATTTATCATAGTCATTTAAATACTAAAACTGTTCAAAGTAATCTATGAACTACTCACATATAAACAGTCTCACATGTAACCGTCATTATCATTACAATTTAATTATCATTAAGGAAAAGTTAACTCTGCAACAAGCATTATATGTGCTCACGCCTACTTTTATTAGTTACCAAAGGTTTGACCAATATCATACTAAAAAATAACCTTTGATACAACAATAACCAATTATTCTCCATCTATGTCTAAAAGAATTAAAATAAGATACAACGCAACAGACGTTCTCATTATACTAATATATAGTTCATGCTATCTATGAGCCAATATCGTCATGAACAATAAAGGAAGGTACAACAAAAATATTGATGGTGCAATTTCACAAAAATAGCATTACAATATTCAAAGGTAATGCAACTATTCTTTCACGGTTTTAGTTTTAATTATGTCATTTAACTCTTGTCTCTTATAACAAACAAAAATAGAATCTGTCTTAAGATTGTTACATATATTACGTGTGTGCTATTAAAGACAAACTAACCATAACATAAAACATAAAAGTGTAGATAAACGATGCCGTAAATTTTTCAATCGTTGAGACCCAAAACACAAGTAAGGAAAATGTTGAGGCCTGTTTCCTTAAGACAGATTCGTCCTCTCCACGGTGCTTGAGAATCATGAACGTCTATTTCCCAGGATACAACAACAACGGATAACCCCGTTAGCACAAACGAGTTATCAAGGCGAACGAAAATGTGCCTTCCCTCTATTACTAATGGTTACACAAAGAAACAAGATACACAAAAGGAGAGGATATGAATAGTTTTTCTTCGTTTATGAAATGAGATAATAACTCTCAATTTATAAGGAATAGGGATATGAGAGAAATGGTCACAATTAATTCACACAATTAATTTCACTAATGTGCCATGAATCAAAATAAAACCACAAATTAATTTTATCTTCAATTCACATTAGTATACATAATGACACTATCAATTGTCATTCAAACCATGTTGACCATATTTTTCCAACATAAACACCGAAAGTTTTGTTTTTGTTTATGTTTATTGCATGTAACTCATAAGGCTTCGAACGTTTTTAGCTTCAAGATCTTGTGAAAAAGGTATAGGGTAGGTTTTGATTTGTGCTTTTATTTTCCTTTCTTGTTTAAACCGAAAGAGAAAGAATGAAAAAAGTTTGTTTTGTTCTTTCTTAATGAGTTTCGGATTTATAAAAGAATTTGAGGCTTATTTTAGATATATGATGTGTTTTGGTATAGATCTATAAAGATCTTTGTAGAACTGATAACATGCAAAACCTGAGATCTTCTTGCTCACTTTTTCTTTCCTTTTTATGTGTGAGATTAAGTGTTTTGTGATGCATTAGTGATAGTGTTAGATGTTGCTTGACTGTGTTTTTGAGGTTATATATACATTTGTTTTTCCAAATAAAACGTCTAAGTTATTATTAAAGTAAATGGTCGACAATTTTATATTTTAATTCTAGCATTAATACACTTAAATTACAAGCTGTTACAAAATGGACTACGTGAATACGCTTAAATTTTCAGTTGTAACACAAATCTTTCTATAATAAGCAATTTAAAAAGTCTGAATTTTAAGCCTTGTTATTTAGGGAAATGTCCTAAATGCATTATAAGGTAGTAGGGATAGTCATGTATAGAAAGATAACCGATTTTAATGGATCGAAGTTGGTTGTCTAAGTTAATAGACCGTGCGTCCTTGTTGTCATGAAAAAGGTCTTGACACGATCCCATAGATCCTTAGCGGTGCCCGGTGATGTAACAACTTCATCTTACAATGATTCGGACAAGGTTCCAAGAATCTAAATCTAGATGAGATCATTTATCTTGTGCCAATCCGGATCGATGGTGCTTGTGAAGGTTGAGGCTTCCTCAATGTGTTTCTTCAATCCAAGACTATCAAGGTGTATTTTAAAATAAGAACTCCATGAATTATACTTAAGTTTTTTAAGACTCAACTTAACTTGGACATTGTTTATGATGCTAGCAATGCCGAATGGTAAAGAGTTTTTTTTTTAAAGGAGGAGGGTGGAAGTGGTGTGGTGGGGTTTGGTCGTCTCCTGCCATATTGCAATAAGAGTCGATCTAGGGTTTTAGAGAAAAAAAACTACGTACATAAGGTAAAGAGAAAGTAGGGAAGAACCGGTTTAGGAATAGGTTAATTTAGGAGGGAGCTTTTTTGCTTTGATATAATATTGGAATTGTAATTTCTTAGCTTTCATTTATCAACCATAATCAATGCATACAAAAAAGGATTCTTTAACATGGGCTAGGCATATCAAAAACAAATAAAACCCACATGACTAAACATACATTCGACTAACAAATGGAAGGTACCCGAGTACCCGCCCAAGGGCAAGCCATGAGGTCCCGGAGGCCACCAGGAGGATGTAGCTTTGTTAGATAGCTTGTACAATAAATTAGCCAATGTGATGATTGAAAACGGAGGAATGTACGTGAATGTAAAGTCGATATTAAAATGGTTGAGCATTTATTTTCTCTATTTTTTCTCAATGCTCTTTGGCATGTTCATTTCTTTGCAAAATTGATACACACAATCACACACCATGTAATTTATTTGTCATGAATGAAGTTGATGAATTACATAAATTCTTAGAAATTGTCGCATTAAAATGAACACGTTTATGTACTTACCATTAGAAATCTTGACTAAACACGACTTTATTTTATACTCCCTCCGTCCCAAATTATAAGTCCATTTTGACTTTTTCAAAGTCTTTTCTTTCCTACTTCGACCTTAATTATTTTTTTTCATGGTATATAATACTTGATGAAAATTATACCACTGAAAAAGCATTTAAAACACAAGTCCATTTATATATTTTGCGTTAAGTATTATATAACACTAAAAAAAATAATTAAGGTCAAAGTTGATATAAAAAGACTTTGAAAAAGTCAAAGTGGACTTATAATTTGGGACGGAGGGAGTATTAAAAAAAACATAGTATGCGTCAAACTAATACAGATTTGAAGAAAGTACAAACAACACAACTAAAACTTTTGGTATTTCATGTACTCCCTCCCATCCGTGATAAGCGTTTACTTTCATAATGCATAAATTTTTTAAAAATCTCACAAACTATACATTTTAATATTTTATCAATCAAATATCATATTTACCAACTAAAATCTCTTTAAACATTTATTATGAGACATAATGAGTATTAATAATGAAGCTACCATGATTCAATATATGTTATACAGGTGTGGGATTTGGACGACTACACCTTTAGGAGATGAAAACCAGTTATTATTATCAATTAATTAAAATATCTTAATGTGTTCTAAATAGTTTTACTTATTGGAACAAAAAGGATTAAGTAAAATGTTATGTAGTAATATTTTCCTAGTTGTATTGTCTATATTGATATTTCAAAGATGATTTTTGATACATGAGATATTAGTAATGATTATAAAGTTTGGTTATATTAATTATAAACACTAATATTTTTGTTATATTTTTTGTTTCGTTACTTGAACATTTAAGAGAATTGATTAAAATACAAACAAATTAACGTGTTCTCAATGTTTTTACTTGCTGGATTAAAAAAAGAAAATCTTTTGTATGTATGCTTTTATCTATTTATTGTTTTAAGACAATGATTTTGAAGTCGACGCCGCATCAGCAGTCTACACAACCAAATGAGACCTCGGATGATTCTGAGCAGTCTTATAAACACTCCTTAACGTATAATATCCTCGGGTCTTTCCCAACAATATGATCCGCATTGCACGATCTTCTTATTAACATTGTTATCTTGAGCTTCCCAAAATTTTCATATTTTATTATGTGAAGAACAATATCATCTATGTTCAAAAGCTTAGGTGAGAAGTGAGATTTAACATGTAGAACAAATTACATGAGTTAATGATTTAATCAGAAGAATATATGCCTCCTAATAAAAAATATTTTGCATGAAAAGAATACGATCGAGCAAATACACAAGACTATGAGGTGACAAGTACCTCAAATTAGCAAAATTTTAAGCCCGCTGGTTATTTATGGGTTAAGTTTGGTAATATTTATGAGGTGATGAGTTTTGTTGGACCTCCCACTATATTTGAGCAGGTCAGGTTTTTTTAACACCTCTATTCATATTTCACTCAAATAGGAAAATTGATGAAAATGGTCAAAATAACCCGAGACCCGTTTAGATCCGTGCTCCTAAATGACTTGTCTAACCTAGACTCGTTTAGACCCAAATTAATCTAGACCTGTGACCCGACCCACTCATTTTGCCACTTATACCAAATTAGTCCTGAATGTATCTTCTAAAGCATTATGAAGTGTTGTAGCAACAAAAACCCTATCTCTTAATTTCTCAACAAATGATTTTCATTCAAGTCCACTAGGGTGTGTTTGGTAAAGAGAAAAGAAAATAGAGAAATGGAAATAAACATATTTCCTTTGTTTGGTATGCCAAAGAAAAAAAATGGAGAATTACTAATCCTCTCAAATTCTCGATAGTGTATTTTGTTATGTTGTGATTTCCATCTCATTGTGAATGGAAATAGTTTTCTCTCCTTGTTTAGAAAGAGACAAAAGACAAAAAATAATAAATATGAAACTTGTCGTAAAAGAATAAAAGAATAGTTAGGATTAAATATTTTTTTATAACTAATTATCCATGAACATTTTTGAAATAGCGACTTAACTATTGCTTTGTTATCATTTTTTTGATTCGTCATTATTTGTCCTATAATGGAACAAGTTTTTGTTATTTTTATTTGTTTCGGTTTTTTATTGAATGTGAAATCAATGTTTCAAAATATTATTTGTTAGTATTTATGTATTAGTTCGTTTATTTATAAAAAATATGCTATAACTGATAAAGAAGAAAAAACAAACTAAAAGTCTTTGAGATAAATTCTCTGTCGTTACCAAACAATGAAAATTAAAAAATTTCTCAACCAATTCATTTATCTGAATTTCCATTTCCTGCTTCATTTCATTTCTCTAAAATTCTCTCTACCAAACGTACAAAGATTATTTATGTTATGCTAATAAAGTGCTAGAGATATTATTGAATCGATACATATGATCATCACTTTCACAATTGTCCAATACGGAAAGTCACCCTAGATATCTAGATTTTGAATAAAAATCTCGTTAAGCAAGCGGACTAAAAAGTTTTACTTAAGGTAACTAAATCTTGAGAGATCGATTTCTGAGAGTAGAATGGAAATACAATATCAAAATAACTTGAAAATATTCCAACGAGTCTTTGACAGTCATGCTAATTGGATTTGTCACGCACTAACGGTGTTTTGACATAATTCACACGTTCAATGAAACATATCATCAAATAGGTTCACACACAGGGCTTTGAAATAAGTCGAGCTTTTTGAATAGTTGTGTTTATAGATGTTTATATATGAATCTTTGGGATAATGACCTATAAATGTATCTTACTTGTCACCCTATCATTTTATATGCATCAAATTAATTTCTTTGCTATTCTATGTGGCCAACTTGCATTTTGCGTCACTTGTGTGTATTTTGTGACTTTTTTCCCTTTAATTTTTTAACACTCCTATTACCTGGGAGGGGAAAAAAAGTCACAAAATACACACAAGTGACGCAAAATACAAACTGGGTACATAGAATAGCAAAAAAATTAATTCGATACATATGAAAAGAGAGAGTGACAAATAAGATACATTTATAGACCCATTATCCCTTAATCTTTTTAAGACTTTATAGCTTTAGACACCGTGCATACACTTGTTTTCTATATAATGAAACTACATATACAATAGCCGTACAAACCTTGATAAGTTACAACATTCTTACAATTACATGACTTTGTACTTAAATAAAAGAGAAAAATCCAAAAAGAACCGGTCGCTCCACATTTTAACCTCTTCTAGACCGGTAAATGTTTTCCCCACAAATAAACATGAGCTATTTTGAAATTGGGCTACCTAGTTAAAATTATGACACGTGTTCACCTTTGAAAGTACACAAAGTACAACTTTGTAAGCTATGTGTAAGACTTGTCCCCCTATGTGTTCCGTTGAGGCGACTTGACTGTCGGGACGACTTGTATCTTGGGCGACCAAAAATTTGTTGTTTAGTGACAAAAATTTTGTCATTTTTTCAGTAAACGACAAAATTTTGGTCTCCCAAGGTACAAGTCGCCCCGACAGAACACTTAGGGGGACAAGTCTTACACATAGCTTACAGACTTGTATTTTGTGTACTTTCAAAATTGGACATGTGTCATGATTTTAACTAAATAAAAATTTTACCGGTCTATTTGTGTACTTTCCAAAGTAGCTCATGTCTATTTGTGGAAACAAAATTTTACTGGTCTAAAAAAGGTAAACACGTGGGGCGACCGGTCTCCTTCCAAAATTTTCTCTAAATAAAAACTAATTACAAGAACGGTAAAACACTACATGTTATCTTGGGGAGATTTAGTGGTAAGTTGGCTTGCAAGCAACTTGATTAAAGGCAAGTTGGGGAACTTCTATTGGATGCTAGCAATTCTGAGAGCAATAAACTTCTTTGCCTTTCTAGTTTTAGCATCAAGATATCAGTACAAAGTGCAGAACTACAGAGGACCTAATAATACTCCGGAAAAAGAGATTGAAAACTGGAACATCAAAATGGTTGATAATTTGGAAGTGAAGAAGGCAATCATAGGTCGAAAGGAAGAAGCTTAGTGTATTTGTTTCTAGATTAATTAATATTTTGGTGCTAGATGCCTAGATGTATGATTTTACTTTTTAGTTGATTGACATATGCTTTGTCAAAGAGAGGCATATGTAAAACGTAAATGTATTCTCTTTCTTTGAAATTCCATCCCCCACAGCATTCCTTAAAATACCTCCTACAACATTCCTTATGCTAACTTAGACAAACAAACTGAACCAATATTTAGCCACAAACATAGCGTAAAGTTGAGTGCAAGAATGTAGACATTATATTAGGTCTAAAATACCAAATGGGTCAGATTAGTAATTAATTTCCCCTCTCTGCTTTACTTTGGGCATAAATGTTGATGAGCCTGTAGCGACAAAGGAGTAGTGGATTTCGTTCTTGGGCAGTTAGACTCTAAGTAAGAAATGACTATCAAGGTTGTTATAAAGTATATAAAGAAATACATATTATATGAGCTTGTTGTGTTCTCCTAGTTGCCTATAGGCTACATTTTTAATGGTTCAAAATCGAGATGATACCTTAAAGATGATATAAAGAAATAGTTTTCAATCCCAAATCAACATCTCACTCAAAATGTCGTCGACTAACTACTGCCACCCCACTAATATCCACTTCAACCCGTATAATATTCACCATAGCCCCAACACCATATGCACCATGATCATCCACAACATTACCGCCACTTGGATAATATCCACCACCACCATCCTAGGATCGACATCTCGACCCACAACACCTCAACAACTACTGCCTACTGGTACTTACTTTTTCGCCTCACCGGAGTCATGGACATTGTTGGTGAGCTTTTTATCTTCTCGTGTTTGTGTCTTCAACACAAAATTTCCATAACATCTATCCAACTTCTTTAGCGTGCAGCTTCTCTTATCCTTTCCCATTATAAGCTCGAACTTCTTTGGTGCCTTTTCAGCATTCACCAAAATGATACCAATAACATAGACGTGTTAAGTCTTTTTAATGAGATACCATGTTCCAAATTTGCAACGAAGATTGTATTTTAGCTAATCCAATTATTAGACAAAACTAACCAATATGCGATACCCTATTGGTCACGAGAATGTAATAACTTTTAGGGTTACATTTTTTCCATCAGTGACAATGATAAAGTTGTGAAGTCTTTAGATTTTCGTAGGTAATTTGTTCTTTTTCCAAAATCTATCAGGAGGTGACCCGCATAATGCGTAGATCTTCTGGAGCTGCTCTGCCTATGTCACATAAAGCAGTTTTCTATTAAGAAACACTTACTTTTATAATGTAGACACCCTTTACACCACAATGTCATAAACGCCGCGACTTCAATTATTTTTAGTTCATGCACCCATCTTCTTTCTAATTAGGTTTGTTAATCGGGTCGGGTTGGTTGGGATCGGATCAATTCAGGTCGGTCAAAGCCGGGTCACGGCTAAAAATAACATATCCGAACCCAACTCTATTTGAATTCGGGTTAGTCGGGTCGGGTCCATACGGGTTCGGATGAATCCGAATATGAGTTTATGCGTACCTTTCTTGATTCTAGCCGAACAAGAATCAAATCCACAAAACTAGCAATTGGATGAACCCTAATTAGGGTTTATAGGATTATGTGAATTACCCCTTACCGTTTTGTAATTCAATCCAAGAATACTAACAATAATGTGTTAGTACCACTTTCTTGTACACACGTACTATACCGAATTAAAGGAATGCTAGTTTTAATCAAACAAATAACTTTGATTTGGAAAAGAACACCCTTGTGGTGATGTACGATCGGTTCTAAGCAAAACACACACAAAACAATTTAGGTTTTAGCTTAATGAGTACAAGAGATAAATTACAAACACCCTTGGTTTTGTATTTATACCCAAAGTAACTTGGTGAACAAGTTGGTTATGGGCAATGGCGGAGCTTGAGTATATCGTTTGGGGGGGGGGGGGGGGGGGGGGGGCCGAAACATTCTAACGTAAAATGTATTTTTTTCCTATGAAGTTTTATTCAAAAAAATTCTTAACTGTTACTATTAATCGAGAGTCAAAGAAATACTACAAATAATTTATTCAAGTTTAAACAAGACAAAAATCATAAAACAAGTAACATATACAATAAAGTAATGAAACCTTAGTGAATTCTTCCGGAAAAAACTCAAAAACTAATTTTTGAATGATGTGAACGAGGGCTCTTTTCGGAAACATTGACATCTTATGAGCTATTATGCTTTATTATCATATTTTAAAGGGGCTATAATGTAAAATATGCTAACAAATTATATAACTTTACTCAAAACTAGTAAATGATCGTGGGAATTTAGGGGGGGCCACCACCCCTGCCTGCCCCAATGATCCTCCGCCCCTGGTTATGGGTTGGGTTATGGAACCCTTTAGACGATCGGTTATGGACTCCCAAAGGGATTCTAGAACCTTCTCGATCTCTAATTTCATATCTAGTCCTTTTCAATTACATTTAACGACCGTTAGTCCATTACAACTAATTACTTAACGTCCGTTATGTTATTGCGTTTAATTAATAAATAAATATAACATTTATATTTAATTATTAACTTTAATTCTCATACGCAAAGTGTGCAATCCCGTGGTCTCGAATTCGATCCTAACACACGTCTATTAATTTATTGTCCATTAAACCAACACTATCTATATTGTAGGTTATGCTATTAAGTTTTTAGAAGTCTCACCCAAGGCTGCATAAATATTGGAAAGCACATTTTTGGATGTTTGCATGTTTCGTTTCTGATATGTTCATAGCTGGAATCCTATCATCCAGGAGGTGATAATATAAAATCCAGCTTTAATCTTTAGTGTGTATCTTTGCAATTGTCTTTCTTCCCTATTATTTACTGCAAGTCTTTTTGCATTTTTTAAACATGGCAAACGGGCATATTTTAAAGGTTTGTGTCAAATATGATTACAAATATTATGTTTTTAATATCAATAGTAATAGACCTTGGATGATTTTCGAATTTTTTTCTTTCTTTGCATTTTTAAAACCTTTGTTTTTACCCCTTAGAAATAAAGCATAACGCGTATTAAATGGGTTGAAAGTGCCACCTTTATGTTTATAGTTGCTAGATCTTACTTTTGTTTTCATTTTCTTAACAGGGGGCATCAAAGAATCTGAATCTTATGGAATGGGATAAGCTTTGAAACATCAACAAGAAAATAATTGATCCCATTTGTCGTCGGCATACTGCAATTGTTGATGAAGGTTGTGTGTTGTTGACTTTGATGGATGGACCTAAGACTCCGTTTGTGCATATGATTCCAAAGCATAAGGAATATGAGGGTGCTGGAGAGAAGGCTACAACTTTTACAAAGAAGATATGGATAGAACAAGCTGATGCTAAGGCCATAGAGCAAGCTGTTGCTAAGGCCATAGCTGAGAAAAAGCCGCCTAGTGTGGAAGTTACATTAATGGATTGGGGGAATGCAATCGTTGAAGAGATCAAGAAGGATTCCGATGGAAATGTGACAGAATTAATTGGAAAATTGCATCTCGAAGGATCTGTTAAGGCTACCCAACTCAAACTTACGTGGTTACCCGAGATTAACTCTGGTGGAGTTTGGTTACCTAATCACGAAAAAGAAGGTATATTTGGTCTTTCTTTTTCTGATCTAGCTAATTATTTATAAGAATTTCTAAAGAACATTTAGCTTTGCTTTAAATGAATAGTTGGCATAATGGGTGGGTTGGGTGGTTGGGTAATGGGTCAAAATGTGTTTGTTTGCGTTAGGAATTCTGTAACTCCAGGCCATTCGTTACTTATGATATTGAAAGAAGTACGCATGGTGTTAGGAATCTGAACTTTGTGAACATCGTCCTATTTTTCAACATTTGTCTTGCAATTGTTGAGCTGATTTTGGGTGTGTTTTATTTCTACCGGTATCAATAAACCTGTTATTTTTATGGCTAAACGTGAAACGGTTGAAGGTCACCCATCTATGTCTATTTTAATGCACACAACATGCTAGATCATCTTAGCGATTTAGTCAAATATTCAGATCATTACCGTTCTTGTAAATTTCACTATTTCAGCACCAGATGGATTAATAAATATTTTTTTTAAATGGGCAAAAAGTTAACCCAACACATACTAGAAAATGATCCTCTAGTTCTTGATGTAAGATATGTTCTTTTTTGTATATGTTTATGATAAGTTGAGGTCGGCTTTGTAATGTGTATCTCTTTTTGGAAGGAGTTTATAATCTGTTTTATGTTGTAGCTGGACGAAGATGAGGACTTCATTGACGCGCTGAACCCAGATACTAAGAAAGAAATTGCAGCAGTTGGGGATGCAAATATGAGGAACTTGAATCGTGGAGACATACTTCAGCTGGAGAGGAAAGGCTACTTCAGGTGTGATGTTTGTTTCATCAGGCCCTCGAAACCTATTGTACTCTATGCTATCCCAGATGGCAGGCAAACTGCACCACTCAAGTAAACCTAATTTCCATTTCAGTCTATGATTTCAAATGTTATTCAGGTGATTCCCCCTTTTGGAATGTTGTTCAACACAACTATTGGTAACATAGTGATAAAAAAAATTTTTGGAGTTAATTGTAATTGTCATTTTCTTCTATTTGCACAGTACTCTTGAGATGGTTAACTTGGTCTCTCTGTGCAAAAATGTCATTGTTCTGTAATGGGACCATTTTTGGAAAGTTTGGATTACAAAGTTAATGCTCATGCATTACGCCTGATGTTTGATTACATTCTTTATTATAAAAAATAATAACTTGGAATAAGTGACAATAACTACCCTTACATAGGTGATTGTTCAACCATCCACATAATGAAAATGAATGACTGGTCCTGCCTCCTCTTAATCTGGTATACTTGAACTGCGACGACGTAACACGTGCCTCCTTTTAATCGGGAGTGTTGAGGGCTCACTGTGACAAAGTATCGGGAGCGTTGAGGGGTCACAAGCATCATGAGAGGCTGTAAAAAACTGTAAATTACAGAGTAGGATCCAAGTTATCGACATAGTGAGTGATTGTTGAGTTTTCTATGAGATTGTTGGGTTTTTATACGTTGATATAACGATAGGATCTTTTAGGTTACGATCTAATTGGTTAGAGTATAATTGTCAAATGACTATAATTGTAATTTATCCAATACTTAACATCATATATATGGATCTTATATCCATTTTCACTGTAACTCTTCGTTGTGAAATAAACAGAAAACTCAGTACCAGACAAACACACACTATGACTAACACGTCTCTCTCTAATATCTATTGATAAAAACTTGAATTTGAAACAGCGTGGACAGGCAAGCTTTTCATATAAGCTGTTACAATTTTAACTAACAAAATTTGACGTGGTCAGTTTTTCAGTTAACTATTATTTGATTTGTAGTTTTCTAGCTTATCTACTTTCTTGTTACATGTTACTTATAAATCATGCTCAGGAGAACCCGTATAATGTTCCTGAAAGAACATATATATAATGTTGCAAGGAAGTAAAAGAACTGACCTCGCTATTTAAAGCTGATGCAGCACTTTGACGTTCAGCTGGATTTATTGAAAGAAGAGTATCTAGCAGTGACAATGATGAAGGTGGGAAGTCTTTGAACGTCTCGGTTATGCACCTTTTGTATTGTTTGTCGGGTTTATATGAGATTTTCTTAGGTAATTTGTTCATTTTCCAAAATGTATCAGGAGGTGGCCCGCATAATGCGAAGATCTTATGGAGCTGCTCTACCTAAGCCACATAAAGCAGTTTTCTAGTTAAGAAACACTTACTTTTATACTATAGACACCCTTAACACCGCAATGTCACATACACCACGACTTCAGTTATTTCTAATTCATGCATCCATCTTCATTATAACTAGGGTTTTTAATCGGGTCGGGTTGGTCTGGTTCGGGTCGATTGGGGTCAGTCAAAGTCGGGTCAAGGCTAAAAATAACATATCCAAACCTGACCCTATTTGAATTCGGGTCAATTCGGGTCGGGTCCATTCAGGTTTCAACCCGAATATGAGTGAAATGTAATGAAATTCCCTATTTGTACTCGTTTAAATAGATAAATAAATAAAAAAACCCCTTATTCGGGTCAATCGGGTTGACCAGAACCTGAGTTAGTCAAACTTTCTCAACCCGATACCCAACCCTATTTAGTATTCGGGGTACTCGGGTTGACCCGAATAACACGAGTAAAATTATTGACCCGAGTAACCCGACCCAAATAAGTTTAATTGGGTTCAGGTCTGGGTCCCGGTCAAGTTTGGGCCGGGTTTGGGTCCCGGTCGGGTTTGGATCGGGTCCGGGACCTGAGTAACTACTTATTCTATACATCTTAAATTATAAGTCCAATTTCATACTACACGTTTAAAAAAAGTGAAAATCATTACATTGTACACCAATAACATGTTATGTTAGAGGTTTAAAAACCATTTTAATTGGTTGAAATATGAAAGCTGACACTTATTTTGAGACAAATAAAAATGAAAAGTGAACTTATAACGTGACACAGGAGTAGTATAAAAAATGAACAATGAATTTGGTGAGTTTATGTTTTTACAAGTGCAATAATTCAAATTTTCTATTCTTTTTAAAATATTTTGGTTTTGGCATTTTTCTTATGTACTTTGTGACAATTGAACTGATACGTTCTATTAATTGGAAAAAAAACTACTCAAATCTCAAGTTGGCAAATTAACTTTAGTTAACATATTATAATATAGATAAAAAGTGTTTCAGACATAGAAATACCCATATTATACAAGCTAATGAATAATGATACCTCGGTGTGACCATCCAGGATAGGCCTCTTTGCCAATAACTCCGCCAAAATGCAGCCTGCACTCCAGAGGTCAACGCCTACACCATATTCAGTAGCCCCTAGTAGAAGCTCAGGCGCTCGGTACCAGAAAGTAGCCACACGAGTAGTCAGTGGCTGCTTATGAATGAGGTTAAAAAAAGATGCAGACCCAAAATCAGCAATTTTAAGTACCCCATTATCGTCAAGAAGAAGATCCGACAACGTAATATCACGATGCAACACTTCATGATCATGACAGTGTTTAAGACCAGATATAAGCTGATACATGTAATGCATCACCTGCCATATTCAGAATATTTTTTTAGTATAAGTCAACTATGATTATGAATGGGTCAATTGGGTTGTCTTTTATCTGAATGAGTCAAGTTAAAAAGTTGGGCTAATAAGGGAAATGGTTAGACGAGTATAGGAGGTTGAAGGTCGCCCAAATATATTTTCACTGCATATAAGCTGTGAAATTGTTATACTCGATGATTCACAGTGTTATTGTGATGATATGGGTTTCGTAACCATGTTCCACATATTAGTTATTTATGAAATACTACGTAAATTTAATAATAGGGCAAAGTCAACCAACTTGACCAACATGCTTATATATTCAGTTATTAAAAGGATTGTTTCACTGAAACTAACCCGAGGCTCTGTGAACTGAATACCAGGATTTGCAACAAGTGCAGCAAAATTGTGCTCCATGTAATCGAAAACAAGGTAGAGGGAATACAGCATCCTTGATGTCGCTATACCTTGCAACTTAATGACATTGGGATGATCTAAACGGCGCAAAATTACAATCTCCATAGCCATCATTTTCACAATCTCTGGATTGGATGTGTCAAACCTGAGTTTCTTCAAAGCAACTAAATTTCCTGTTAACCTATCCCTAGCTTTGTAGACAATACTAGATCTACCTTGTCCAATCTGATCACATAAATCATAGTACTAAAATATTAATGATTTCATTCAAGCCATAAATACATGAAGTAATATCAGAAATACTCACCCTTTCAATTTTATCAAATGTATCGGCTTCACGAGGTGACCAACCATTGATAGCCTCCGCGGCAACCGTAGAAAGCCAAGATGGCCAATCTCCAGCCACTGGTATCTCCAAAACATCTTTGGGTGGATTACTTAAATAAAGATTTGGTGCACCACCGTTTTTAACATTATTTAGTGTAGTACTTGGACAAGGATTAGGTGCACCACCATTGTTACTATTGTTGTCTGCATAAATGAACATAATGAGAAATGCCATATCTTAATAAATACACATGTTGATACACCAATGGTAGATTATATCTTACTAAAACAGACATAATATAAAAGAAGTTTGGCTCTACCAGAGTTTGAATCAGAGGAAAAGAAATACTTCTGCAACTTCCTACCAAATGTTGCTATGCCCATTTGGGGAATTGAGCTATCACTTCTCTCTTGTAGTGCCAATATTGACTCAAGACCAACCACAACTTGGGCCATTGTAGTACGTAGCTTTGCACGACTATGCAAACACCCTTCTACTATTTTTGCATACTCATTCAAGCATTTAAGTGAAATTTCTCCCCTCAAATCCGGATCAATGATTTGCTTTAGTTTCCCTTCTCTCAAAGAGTCTTCAGCCCATCCAACCAATCCCCATTCTTCTTCATGAAGACTCCTATCCACCGCCCGTCTCCTGCATAGCACTTCCAATAGAATAACTCCAAAGGAAAACACATCAGATTTCCTAGTTAGTCTGCCTGTTGCAAAATACTCTGGATCGAAATACCCAAAACTTCCTTTGATGAAAGTATTGACATATGTTGATGGCTTGTCTACGGGGCTTATCTTAGACAATCCAAAGTCCGAAATTTTGGCCGCCCACTTCTGATCTAACAAGATATTAGAACTCTTCACGTCACGGTGTATGACTCCTTGCTCAGTACCCGTCCCAGTATGGAGGTAGTGTAATGCACGTGCAGCACCTATACATATCTTTAGTCTTTGCAACCAAGATAAAGGAGTACGAAGCTTGTGTAGATGATCTTCAAGGGTTCCATTGGACATATATTCATAGACCAAAATCATTTCTTCGTTATCATTACAGTAACCAATTAAAGAGACAAGATTACAATGTCGCAACATAGAAAGCATCTTAACTTCAGCCCAAAACTCTGTGGCGCCTTGAGCAGAAGTAGATTCTAATCGCTTGATAGCCACAACTGTTTCCGCTTCATTTTTTATCGTTCCTTTGTATACCTTGCCAAATCCACCTTGACCGAGAAGCAATCTTTCGTTAAAGTCTTTGGTGGCTGATTTAATCTCATCAAGTGGAAAGTGATGGCAAAGTTGTCCGGTTGGCAATGATGAGGATACAGTCTTCTCACTAGATGGAGCAAACATAATTCCGGTGATAGTGCTTGAATTTGTTAGTCAGCTTATCTTTAATAAGCACAAGATGTTTCAAATAACTTGATTCAAAACAAATAAAACATGCTGATAAGCATAAGTTGTTTGACCCTATTGCAAAACTTCATACAATAAGATTCTTCAAAAAGAGAACAAATTACTCAAGAATAACATAAACTAAATTTTTCATCAAAGATTTAATTGAATAGCATTGACATGATCTTAACAACCAAAACGTATTAAAAGACCTTCAAACAGTATTACGATCAGCAGGGCCGTCCCATGAATTTTGGAAGCCCTGTGCAAAAAACTTTTATAGGCCCTTAATCACGAAAAAGTATAACACCGTTCCTGAAATAGCAAAGTTGTACAATAACTGAATATACATTAGACTTTAAATATGTTTTAAAAGATTGTGTATACCTTGGTTTTCAACTATTAATATATTTTCCATCTTTCTAATAAGCCATATTGTTTTTGAAGGAGCATTTACAAAAGTACAAAGATTCCGTATAATTTCGGCCAGTCTCTTATCAAAACTTGATGAGTTATGAATCACATATATAAATAAAAAAGTTAACTTGAACTATTCTCAAAGGCAGGGGGCTAAAAGGGAACTTTGTGTAATACAGTAATATAGTACTGTTAAGTTAAAATGAAATAAAATTATGGGTCCCACATACCATTTGTTCATCTTCCTCGTCTGTCCATCACAGTCACAATTACCAGACTCCATTAAAACGCATACGCGAGTTTCATTTTTTCTTTCTTTCAATAATTATATATAACGTATTTATAGATCATAAAACACATTTTATAAGATTAAATCATCCAAAAATGACTTTATATAGGAGTTTAATTTTTACGAATCGGGGGCCCTCAAAAAGTGGAGGCCCTGTGCCGTTGATCACCCTGCACATGCTCAAATCCGGCCATGACGATCAGATAAACGACTCAAACTAGTAAAATATCTAGTATCATTGTTCTAAAATTTGGAGTTTAAAACTTCATATGTTGTATTCATCAACATTCCAAAACTATTAAGAAATTGCATTTCAAAGAGGTGGCTTAATAGAGGTGAGTTGGCTTTAAGAAAACGGTAAAAGCTAAGGATGTTCTACCTATTTACAAAAGGGAGAATTGCATATATACCCACTAAAACTTAAAAACTTGCATATTTCCCCAAAATACAAATTTTCAATGCATGATGTACAATGCAAGTTAAGCATGTTTTGGGTATATATGCAAATATGCATGTTTTAGTGGGTATATATGCAATTGTCCCTTTACAAAAAATAACCAATATGAATAACAAACATGTGAAAAGCCTATCCTTATAAACTAAGTAATTTTTTAACTTTGAATCATTATCGTTAATTATTTCTAACGAGTATGGAAACCCGCGCGATACAGCGGGATTGGTTTAAAAGGACTTACTTTGTAGCGACACTTAAACCTTAGGAACTATTTTAGCCAAATTGCTATAGATTGCAATTAATGATGCAGGACTTATTTTGCAGCGCCACTTGAATCTTAGAGACTGTTTTTGCCAAGTTGGGAAAGTTTGCAATTAATGTTTGGTTTGCTACAAAAACATGTACGCCTTTTACTATATAAGAAGAAAAGAATATATGTAACTGGTTACTTATTTAGCCGGTAACCTTTTGAGTTTTTCATTTATGTTGATTTGTTTGACTCTGAATTACGTGGAGAAAATACTATTATGCCCTCATCTTTTTTCATAATTAATTGCAGACACCATGAGCAAGTTATCTACCCGTATACCATGCTTGTGTTCTTACAAGCATCTTGACTTTCTATCGTAATTTTATTTTTTATTTATTTATTTATTTATTTTTTTTTTTCATTGACGCAATCTTCACGTCGAAGATTGTCTACATTTGATCAATCCATCTGGCCTAGGTAGTGATTTTACCACCTCAAATAATTAACTGTAAGAATGCAAATCTGATATCTAGATTTGCCAATGTATGCATATGGGAGTCCAGATGTCATCTATCATGGAACATTTATTCCTCAAAACCCCGTAAGGTCTTATGTTTTTTTTATCAAGTATTATAATGCGTAATACATAATAAAACCTAACCCTAATTAACCCGAACCTGGGCATGGGACACATCTATCTAATCTCCCGAAACAGTCATATCTCAAAGTTGAGTTAATATTTTGAAAAAAAAACAATGGAGCACTTGTGCTTGAGTCAATTGACCCAGGTTTAAGTCTCATCCTTGACATTTGCTTCATATAGGTACCCACCTCCGCAAAACCTTTGGGCACACTGGAGAGACTTTGTGGAATAAGAGCTCAGGGGTCCGAGTCTTGGCTCATGCTCACTCCAGTTGGTGCCCCCACTAGGCCAGGAGAGTTGCCGGAGCTATTCTTTGTGGGTTGGACAATGACTGGTGCCAAAAAGATACCCGGGGTCAGGGTGTTCCCCAATCTAGACCTTTTTGTGGAAAAACAAGATTTATTAAGGGAACAGAGGAGCGCTAGACAAATTAAAGTTTTGTTCGATGGTTATTTATTTATTTTATTATTATTTGAATTTGTTGTTATAGTTAAACAGCCTTGAACGTCTTTATCTATTTCATTGTTCAAGCTGATAGTTAAAAGAATTTCTTGTTTCTTCGTTGAAGACGAAGGCATGGAAGGTACAGGGCTGGCTTTGCTTTTTCTCAATCCTCTCTATATATATTAGTTTCTAGATTTGGGTTTAGATACTGAAGTTTGTTTTAAGCAACTATATTTCCTCCGTCAATTGGTGTTGTCGTTATTCTGTAAATGTTTTTTTATTTATACATAAGAGATCTAGTTTTGAATTTTGATAGCTCAAGTTATATAGGTCGAGAAAACAAAAATGTTGGAAATGCCGGTTTTGTACTACCTCTTGAATCACAACGCATTAAAAACCCAATTAATTCAATTATGTGGCCTATCCTTTTGAAGCACAGCGCATTAGAAACCCAATTAATTTAATGATGTGACCTACCTTTTAAAATAAAACTATATTATTTGCTTCTTTTATATGCTCAATATTTTTGTTAAGCAATAATTGATTCATAACAACTTCTGTAATACTTTTTTATACGCTCCAAAATTAATTCAAAATCAGTTTCAATTCTTCCATTAGTGTATGTTTGGCAAAAGTAGCCTGTTGAGCAGTGCTGTGCAGCTCACCGCTCACAGCTTTTTAAAGAAGCATTAAAACATTGAGCATTCCAAAAAAATAGGAAAGCTCACTGCTCATTTGCCAAACGAGTACTAAAAATCAAAATGCTCATTGCTCACCGCTCATCGCTCCAAAAAGCTTCACACCGCTCCATGCCAAACATTCCTTTAGTCTACGATTCTAAAAATATATCTAATTCAAAACATCATTATTCCATTACACGACCGATACAAAACACCATGGTCTATTTCTATAACTATGCCAGATTCAAAATCACTACAGAAAAGATTTGCGTTCTATGATTTGTATATTGTCCATCTCGAAGAATTGGTAAGTAGTTCATAATTCCGTTTGTTTTAAGGTTTTGATTTAAATAACATGTTATACCTATTTTGTTTTGATTCAATTTATAATAGATTTGTTTTGTTTTGTTTAATTTAATTGTGTTGTGGCAAAATCCTAATTTTTATTTTTTATTTTTTTATTTTTATTTTTTTTATTTTTTTTTTACGGAAATCACATTCATGCTGTTGTGTGCATTCAAAAATTTTGAATCGAAGAATTTTCATATTAGTAGAGCTTTATGTTTCAAACGTTGTTGAATTTGAGGTGCTCTGCTTTTGAGGTTGAAGATTGTTCTATTTCACTTTGAAAGCTCATTTTGCTTTGCTGAAGGTATTTTCAATTTATTTACTTTTTTTAATGCGTTATCTTTTGTTCTAAGGTTTTTGTTGATATGCCTTTCGTTTACATTATCGAGACCATCATTTCTATATTAATCATTGCTTCTATAATGGATATAGATTCAACGCTTGGCAAGATTCTGGAGTTAAAATTGTTCATGTATTATCCTAGCTTGGAAATTGTTGGGATGGTGAATTCGGCTATATGCAGGCATAAATTATGTTTTCTACTCCTTGACGACGTTTGCCATTGAGGTTGTAATTTTTCCGCTCCTAATATGCGGATTGGAGTTTTATGAAAACATGATGTTGAAAAAAAAAATTGGGATCCCGGTATTCAAGGATTGGATTTCATTAAAAAGGTAACATGTTTAATTATTTTCCTGAATTATTGGGAAGTTTTGAATTTAGGGCCCGTTTGGTTGGTACATATGAGAATGAGACTATGACTTTCAAAGTCATAGTGGGTGTTTGGTTTGTGGGCCCGGTAATGAAATGGATATATCATAGTCATAGATTCATTACACACCAATTTGGTGTCTATGAAATTCATTCTCGCGGGCTCCTCTTTTTTCCACTACAAAATTCAAATATCTATACACCTGTTCATACCATATTTTATACAACCAAACATAAACAATCGTAATGATACACTTTTTCATATCTATTGTCATTCTACCCCATACCAAATCCGATACCCATTGTCATTCCTAGCAACAAAACAAACGGGCCCTTAAAGAGAATGTTATACGCAATTACGGTTGAAAGTCGATTACTACAATCTGCAAAAATGAATACATCAATTTTCATTATAAGTTCACCATTTTCATCACATTAAGAATTTTTGTTACTAGTCGTATCCATGAGGTCAGGATGGGTACAAGATGGTTAGGGAGGTGCTTCTGAGTCGAACAACAATGTTATCCACAAAGAGTTTCACACCATCGAAAGGTTCAAATACCTCAACTATCTATCTGGTTTTTCTATATGCTTGATTACTGTCAAAATGAGTTTTTTACGTATAAATGAAATATTATATGGGTTGTTTGAAATTTCTTATTAGATAATAACTTTTAGGGGTTATGAAACTGCTTATTATATAGGTTTTTTGGGGATTTCTTAATAATACGACTAATTTTATGGGTTATTTAGGATTCATTATTGAAACTCCTTATAAGGGTTGTTTGGGAGTACCTATTATAGAAACTACTTATAGGCTATTTGGAATTTCTTATTTATTTTGTTAACTGATATAGTTGTAGAAATATAAGGTATTAACAAAGTATTATAAAATATAGGTTGAGGAATTGTTATAATTTTTTTTTCTTCGTATGTATATGTGTTTGGTTTATCTTATTCTTTCTTTGTAGCTTTGGAGTTATTGAAATCATTATTGTTATCAAGTAATAAAGTATCTTTGTGAAGTATAATAGTATCAAACTTGAATAAGGCTATCATAAATTATTTGGTCTGTGTGGGATTTGGGAAAAAACATGGACTAAGAATTTCAATTAAGAAACTGAAGAATATGTAAAGTTGCATGGACTAAGAATTTTAATTAAGAAACTGAAGATTATGTTGCTGCATCATGTATTATCGATAGAACATCACTAAGAATGGTCCTTTTTTATTTTGCATATCTTAGTTCGGGAGGCGATTGTGAAGCAAAAGTATCAAACAAAAGGTATCTCTTAACTTTCGAGAAAAAAAACAAAGTACAATTACCAGGTAACAATTTTTAAACACAAACCCCAGTCACCATTTTCGTCGCCTTCTGTTGGTCACCATGTTTGACATACACAAGTAATATTCTAGTGAGAGAAAGTAGCGAGAGAGATGGGAGGAATCATGCGTATGAAATAAGAAAGAGTAAATTACATAATGAAACCAACCACCTAAAATGAGGTGTTTACAAAGTATTTATAGGACAAAGGGACTAGGGAAACGCCCTTAAGTTGCTTCCTAGAACCTTCCACACGGCCTATGGGCTTACTACATGAGCCGTGGGCTTTTACAAACATATAAGCCTGATTAATAAATAAACCATTACATAAAACAAATGACCGAAGCTTTATAATGATTACACGTAATCCCAACAATCTCCTCTTCCGGGTTGGTCATCCTGGTCATCATAGGTTGCTTGACGTCTTTTTTTCTTTGCTGGTGACGTATTTAAACCTTTACTTTTTGTTCTTTGTGTCTTGTTGTTGTGATCAGATAATGTTGTTGTTTGCCTTTCATCAATGTCTTTGTTGCTGGTGCTTTACGTCTTTTCCAACATGCTCATGCTTCTGGTGAAGTTTGTGAATCATATGTGTGTAGCTCTCATTCTTTATCTTTGATCTTTGTCTCTTTACTTTGTTGATTCTTTAACTTTAACGTAGAATCTTTCTGAACTTTGCTTTTCTTAGATCTTTGATGAGAACTTTCTTTGAATCTTTGAATGTCTTTATGATGTTAGTATGAGCATGTGGAAATGGAATGCTGTTGATGATAAAGATGGTGGTGATTGTCACTTTTGGAACTTCGGGTCTCTATAAGTACTTGTATGAAAACAATTAGCTATAAAGTTCCTGACGTAAGTGTTTGGATATCTTATACAGTCACATCCTAGATCGATGGCGCATTCCTTGAATCCTAGAGGAACAGATACACGAATCCTGCCGCATTCCTCGAACATTCTCAGACCGGATGGTCACTGGGATGTTTTCGTACTTAACATCTTTACACTGTCGTTATGAGCCGCTGGAGTATACCAAGGTATCACTCCATGACTGTAGAGCGTTTGGAACCACCACGAACACTAAGCGTAACCGTAAAGGATTACCGAAGTGACCTGCTGTCAGTGTTGTTTGATGTTGACACTGGCAGGAATTTCCATTCAATCACTGAGGATTACATTTGGAAATCCTCTCATAAATGTTCTGGAAGATTTCTAGGATCTGAGTAGGAATCTAAAGTTTTTATCTTATGTTCTAATTGTTGAACAACAAGTGTATAAATGTTAAGTGTTCTTAAGAGATCTTTTGATGAATCTCGTGGCTCTAGACTCAATTAAGTGCGTTTTAATTTAGTAGTCGGAGACTGGAGTGGTGTCTCCTATTTCAATACCAACACATCTCGGAGTGAGAGGTCGATAGATTATGCAAGGTTCCCTATGAGAGTGAAACAAATCCTTTTGAGAGGACTTGAGTGGCTAGAAGGTTAAGTGTAGTGCGTCACTGGGTCCATGACGTCTTGTCTTCAATACCAGCATCACCTTAGTGATAACAGTAGCATATGAATTAAACCAAGTTTCTGCCTTAAGTTGATTATGGAGGGGTATTTCTTTTCACCCTTTTCTTAACTTTTCTTTTTCATTCTTCAACCCCTTATTTCTACTTTATCACAATATTCCTTTTTTTCCATCATACCTAAGGACTTTCTAATTCTAAACTATTGGTGGTGCCTTTGGGTAGATCCCTCTGGCTTTGGCGGATCATAGGATGTATTTCCTATCCTTAATCACTTTATAACTTCATGACTATCCTATGTTGCCATAAAACCTTTCATTGAAAATATCTCAAAGTGTTTATGATTATAAAACATATTTTGTTAACACTCTGAGAGTTTTGTATTTTCAGAAATACTCGCCCTCCACATGTGCTCATATTGTTTTAACTTAAATCTTCACATTGAAAGAAGAGTTCGCACTTTTGAATTGATCGACTCTTTGATAGAAAATTCCCCGCAAGACAATTTACGTTGCTTAGTTAAAGAGATACATTGTCAGCTTTTAGGTGACAACTAGCTCTAACAACTAACTTGATATTGTTAACTCTCCTTGATTAAGGAGGTTAGACCCGTCAAATTTCATGTCTACCAAGAGTTTCTCGAAATGGTACATTCTATTAAGACAAATCCTTTGCGAGACACGTTTACATCACTGGTTAGACCAACCTAAAATTATTACCTGTCCTGGACAAGTCTTTTCGATTAATGACAATTTTTTGTGTTTCGTTAATTCGTTGGGTTAAATTTTGAGTCGAGCTCGTATGAGATTCCATTCTATTCTGGTCAACATATTTTAATCTCGTTTCTCCCCCTCAAAAATAGCATATAAATGTTGGTTTTGAAAATACTTGGGAGGAAACGGATAACAAGAACATTTGTTTTGAAAAAAGAGTTTGATAATACTCCCCCTCAATTAGTGAAAACTTTTTGAGGTTTTGAAATGATAAAAGGGAAATATTATATCTTGAGCAAAATTTTAAAAAAAAATAATAATAAAAAAAAATAATAAAATAAAATAAAACCTTTTGAAAAATCTTTGAAAATTTTTGAATAAATTTTACTCAAGAGTAAGAAGCTTTCGCTCCTTATATTAGGATTGAGGCGCTGAAGCGTATCCTAGGGTCATTTCCTTACAAAGTTCGTTATATGCACTGATATGCGTGCATAAGCCATTTTTTCTATACAAAAATCCTATGAAAAAAGTTCTATACTAGCTATGAGTTCTAGTTATTACAGACATTCCTATCTATAGTGCAAAGATAACAAAGATCCTAACTATTACAATTCAGCCTCATTCACGTCGTTGGAAGTTTGAACTTTGGTCTTCCTCCCATGTAACATTCCAATCTCTGCATCTGATCTCGATGTTTAAGAGTCCGTTCAATCTTACTTATGAAGTTGCCTCCTACAACATTCCTTAAAATGCCTCCTACAACATTCATTATGCTAACTTAGACAAACAAAATGAACCAATATTTAGCCATAAACATATCGTAAAGTTCTCATTTATAAATCAATAGCCGTTTATTGACATAATGATAGTTTGTCGTTTATTAGCCAACACAAAAATACCCGTTTTGACCCTTACTAAATTCATGCACATGCCATTTTTTCATGATACGCTTACGCAGCGCGTTCGGGGTCAAAGGAACTTCCTTTTCGTCGAGCAAGTTTTTCAACACCCTAGGCAGTGAACCTAATCGTTGTAGTGTAGTATTAGGGTAAGCCACGGGTATTGATATCGTTCTCTAGGGGAATAGGAATGCTAGTGAGAAGTTACTACGCTAAGGTTAAGGTTGAAGAAGATTATTTTTTTATCTTTTTTATGTTTTTTTAGGAAATTGAAAGGTACGAATCTCGGGTATTGGATTTGGGGGGTTGGTATTTCTACCGATTACTCTACTATTATCTAATTATCTAAACTAAGGTGGTGGTAGTCTATGTCTAATTAATGTGTGCTCGTATGATAGTTTAAAGATGTGTTTACTTAGGTTTTACTACTCCTTAATTATCTCCTATTGATGGTTGAGTTGTCACGTCCTTATTCTTAGTTGCGTTGTGTGTCTAAAGTTGTAGGGTATGCATTTCTCCCTAACTCTTTGAACTTACCAAAGGGTCTCGTCTACAAAACCCACTAGGGATAATAAACTCTTACTCTAAGGCACTCTTTGGATGGTTTAGCTTACAACTACTCAGGTAATTATATTCTAAGGTTCACAAAGATGAATCAAGCATTAAGTACACAACGAATGACCTATCGCATTACTAGATCATTAATCAACTAAGATAAGAAACAGCCAATCAATATTCAATAATTAAGTTTCATACTCCCTAAGCAAACACACAAATAAACTAGCCGGACATGGAGAACATGCAAGCATACACACAAATAATCAAAGACATAATTGAATTGATGAAGTAAATACTTATCTTGATGTAAGATAGGGTTTGGAACCCTAAAATACTGTACAAGACACCCTTGGTTCGGTTTTAGGTTTTCACTCCAAAAAGACTCTCTTAAAACTGAAAAATTCGGATTCTATATATAATATTACATATGCGACGGCGACACCTTATGTTTGTGACGCCGTCGTGTCGCCGTCATTAGGGTTTCGTCTTGGCCACGTTAACCTTGCGAAGGCGTCACCTTATGTCTGTGACGCCGTCCTCTTCAGCTTCTGACGTCGTCTGGGTCGCATCTAGGCCGTCTAAGTTGCGACGGTCTACTCCTTTAAAGCCCGACGCCGTCCTTCAGAACTAGCATTTTCTCTTCTGAGTCATCACAAATTCCTCCGACGTCGTCGCAGTTAAGCAGTGACGCCGTCGCCTTCTGTTTTCAGCAGCTTTGAGTGTCTCGATTCTGACTTTGGCCATTTTCTTTGTATATTCGCGCCTTTTCGTCCAAATAAGTGCCATTCCAGCATTTTGCCTTCAAGAGACCTAAAAAGTGAAAAGGAACGATATTAAGCAATAACGGATACAAAAATGATCAAATAAGGGCTTAAACGAGCCCTCAAAATGGTACCTTTTAAAACCTTATCAAATATCCCTACACTTGTTATTTGCTTGTCCTCAAGCAAATGTGCTTTTAGCCAATTAATTTATAAGTTTAGGGGTCATGAAGCATTGATTTAAAACGGTCTACAACACATATAAGCCCCGCAAAAGTCATAACAAGCACGGAAATTACATACTAGCACCTCACATGGGGTGTTTGGATACTCACATCTCTCTCGGGTGTATATATGAAATATAACAAATAGGAAATGGAAGATAAACACTCATTAACCGGTCCTAGTACATAGATTACCATAGGCTTGAGAATAGATCAAACCTCCATCGCTTTGGCGTAAGCACCTAGGAAATACTATCAAAGAGGTCTTTTAAAGGGTTGTAATGTTAGGCTTACGGTAGGGAAACAAGGGTTTGGTGGGATAGGCTATTTAGTGGTGGCAAGTCAAAAATCTCTATGTTAAATGCATACGAAGAATGGCGTTGCTAAGCCAAGACTCGACCCTCTAAAACTCTAGGTAACGGAAATAAACAAACATAAATTTAAATGATAGATGTAGGATGGTAGCCCGTATATATATATATATATATATATATATATATATATATATATATATATATATATATATATATATATATATATATATATATATATATATATATATATATTTTACACTCTATTTTTTTTCTTTTTCTCTTTTTCTATTTTTTTTTCGATTTTTTTTCTTTCATATGCTTTTACTCTACCATCCTCTACGGTAACATCAAAATGATAGGGATTTATAGGCACATCCCTACACTTGAGTTTTTATTACTCTAACACTAATTTGACCCGAATTGAAAAGATCAAAACACTTGGGGTACATTATTACGCAAACAAAGGGAATTTGAATTTAACGTTCCCTTCCCGTCATTTCATAAACTTTAACTTTTCTCATGAATCCCAATCGTCCCAAAACTATATACAAAGGATGTGACTCGACTTAGCAACTCATGCAAGCAACCAGATAATTGAACTAAGGGTTTAGGGTGATAACAAACATTTGCACTAAAAGTGAGTGCATAAGGGGTAGGCTAAGGCGATTTGGGTGTATATTTGGGGGTGGGTGTAAACAATGCTCTTCATTGATATTCCGAAAAAACCGAAACATCACGAGAACCGCGAAAAGGATAGGCTCTGAGGGGTTAACTAGGGGTATCGTGTACTAAAGATGAGTACAACGCAAAGGGTGTGGGGTAAATTACTCAACCGATGTGGAAGAAGTAATTATATTACGGGTATCAAACAAGGGTTATCCTAATGCCTCTTATCATTTAGTTATTCCTAACTACACAAGTGTAGCCTCACTTGCGATCTCGGAATGCATCACAAAACAAGTTCTAGAATCTAATATACTACCGGTTCACACTCTAAGCATTGAAGATGAATGCTTTTAATTCCTACTAATCTAAGGGCGATCCTCACATTTTGGGTGGAATTTGAGTGGTAAAGGGTTTTTGTGCTAGTCATGCAACTTCCTATCCGTGAGACGCTTTTGTTAAGACTAATGGCCCACTCCTATATGTCATGAAAAATTTTAAATTTGGTGCCAAAATTACCCTAACCGACATTTTCTCATGGTTTAAAACACAATCACAATTGGACAAAGCAAATAATCAAGGATAAGCATAGTTTCAAAGTTCCCGTTTTATTTTCCCTCCCTACACTTAAACTGAACATTGTCCCCAATGTTCCCTGAAAGTATCAAAGTAATGATAAAAGAAGGTAATCAAAAACGAAAGAAACTAATACTCCCCTGATTAGCTCGGTAGGATCCGTGTAAAGTGGTGGTTAAATCCTTTCCAAGAAGAATTATTTTGTGAAAAGCTCCTTCCAATCTTGTGTAACTTCTTCTTGACAAACTAAACCTACACACTTGAACAAAACAAACGAAACCTTCGCGTAAAATCGGCGGTAATAATATATATAAGACTCGATTTAAACTAGGATATAATGCTTGTGGAATGGATGTTTACAGAATTTATAAGAAAATTAAGACCTGGAAAATTCCAAAAATTTATAAGTAGCTCAGAAAACGAGAAAAAGTGATCTGATGTTTTTACTCCTTCCTGACGCCGTCAGGTTGCAATCCTGACGCCGTCAGGTTATCCTGACAAAAACTGTTCTGCGATTTTCTGAAAAAAATTCTGGAAAATTTACATCTTTAGAATCTGGAAAAATTTCTACAAAAACATCCATTATGACTCGATACAAGCATTTGACTCGAACAAACAAACATATATATCTTTTGTTTAATTGTTATTCTCATGTTTACGTTTCTTTTGAAAACGTGTGTAATCCTCCCTACACTTATCCCTTATGTAAAATACCTTTATATGCAATTAAGACGAGGTTAAAAACAAAATAAAACATTTTTACAAATTTAAACATGAGGATAAACAATTAATAAAAGATATATGACACTAACAAGCAAACAATTAAGCATGGGTTGCCTCCCACGAAGCGCTTTTCTTTATTTAAGAGTCTTGTAGCTAGACTCGTAGTCGTGCTCCTACGTTACTGCGTTACCGCCCTCTTCTTCTAAAACAATATCCTCATCGTTCACCATTTCAATATTATCCAATTGATAATGCTTCACCAGTTGTCCATTAACGGTGAATTCTCTTTCATCATGGTCAAGTAGCACCACCGCCCCATTGCTCATCTGCTTTCTTACTGAAAAGGGTCCATACCATCTGGATTTGAGTTTTCCCGGGAATAATCTTAGTCTTGAATTATACAAGAGCACCTTATCTCCTTCCAAAAACTCTTTAGGATTCTTTATTCGTTGATCATGCCATCTTTTTGCCCTTTCTTTGTAGGTGATTGATGATTCATACGCTTCCAGCCTTAGTTCATCCAATTCTTGAAGCTATAAGAACCGATTTGACCCTGCTTCAGAATAATCCATATTACAGGCCTTAAGTGCCCAATATGCTTTCTGCTCAAGTTCTATAGGGAGGTGGCACGCCTTTCCGTATACCAGGCGAAAAGGGGTTGTTCCGATAGGTGTTTTGTAAGCAGTTCTAAATGCCCAGAGTGCCTCATCCAGTTTGAATGCCCAATCTTTCCTATTTTGGTGGACCGTTTTTTCAAGTATCCGCTTTAATGCCCTATTTGTGTTTTCTACTTGTCCATTTGTCTGAGGATGATATGCAGTAGAAAATCTATGTGGGACGCCATACTTCTTCATCACCTTTTCCATTTGAGCATTGCAAAAGTGAGTCCCTCTATCACTGATTAATGCTTTGGGAATCCCGGATCGTGCGAAGAGCTTTTTAAGAAAGTGGATAACTACCCTCGCATCATTAGTTCTAAGGGCTTGAGCCTCTACCCATTTGGATACATAGTCGATAGCTACGAGAATGTATTCATTTCCTCCGGAAGATGGAAAAGGTCCCATGAAGTCTATTCCCCAAACGTCAAATATTTCGCAGACTTGGATATAGTTCTGAGGTGACTCATCCCGTCGCAAGATATTTCCTGATCTTTGGCATGCATCACACGTTTGAACTAATCTCTTAAAGTCTCGAAAAACAGTAGGCCAATAGAATCCGGCGTCGAAAACCTTTCGTGCCGTGATATTCACACCGTGATGTCCTCTAGATGGTCCCACATGACATTCTTTCATAACTCTATCAATCTCTCTACCGGCCACGCAACGTCGAATGATTTGATCGGGACATATTCGGAATAGGAAGGGTTCATCCCAGAAGTAATGTTTTAGCGTAGTGAAGAACTTCTTTTTATCTTGCTTGGTCATGTAATTTGGCAAAACCCTACTGGATAGGTAGTTAGCATAATCCGCATACCATGGCTCAATTTCCTTAATCGCCATTAGCCGTTCCTCGGGAAAAGAGTCGCGAATCTCGGTGTGATCTAACTTCTCAAGATCAGGGTTCTCCAAGCGTGATGGATGATCAGCAGCGAGATTTTCAGCCCCCTTTTTATCTCGAATTTCAATGTCGAATTCTTGAAGTAATAGGATCCACCTAATAAGGCGGGGTTTAGCATCTTGTTTTGAAAACAAGTAGCGTAAGGCGGAGTGATCGGTGAAGACGACAGTTTTAGAGAGAACGAGATATTGCCTGAACTTGTCAAAGGCAAAAACAACGGCTAAAAGTTCTTTCTCAGTGGTCGTGTAATTCTCTTGCGCTACATTCATGGTTTTGCTAGCATAGTAGATTGGTTGAAAAATGCTTCTCCTTCCTTTGGCCGAGCACAGCGCCGACAACATAATCACTAGCGTCACACATGATTTCGAATGGCTGAGACCAATCAGGGGTGACCATTATAGGCGCCTGAGTGAGATCCTTCTTTAGTCGGTTAAATGCTTCCTTGCATTCTCCAGAAAAATCAAAAGGGGCATCCTTAACAAGGAGCTGTGTCATTGGCCGGGCAATTTTCGAGAAGTCTTTAATAAACCTTCGATAAAAACCTGCATGACCAAGAAAGCTGCGAATGGCTTTAACGGTGGTAGGATAGGGGAGTTTGGAAATTGCTTCGATTTTTGCTCTATCGACCTCAATTCCATTTCCCGAGACTTTATGCCCTAAGACAATTCCTTCTTTTACCATGAAATGACATTTTTCCCAATTTAAGACCAAATTAGTTTCCTCGCACCGTTTCAACATCTTCCTAAGGTTGGAAAGACAAAGGTAGAAGGAATTTCCAAACACCGAGAAATCATCCATGAAGACTTCCATGTTGTCCTCAATTAACTCGTGGAATATGGCCATCATACATCGTTGAAAGGTAGCGGGTGCGTTACATAACCCGAAGGGCATTCGCTTGTAGGCGAACGTTCCGTAAGGACATGTAAATGTAGTTTTTTTCTGATCTTCAGGGGCAATGGGAATTTGGAAGTATCCTGAAAAGCCATCAAGGAAACAGTAGTATTCATGCCCGGCTAACGTTTCAAGCATTTGGTCAATGAATGGCAGAGGAAAATGATCTTTCCGGGTGGCATCATTCAACTTTCTGTAGTCAATACAGACACGCCATCCAGTAACCGTTCTTTGCGGCACCAACTCACCCTTTTCATTTTTCACAACCGTCATCCCTCCTTTTTTTGGAACCACCTGGACTGGGCTGACCCATGGGCTATCTGATATGGGGTAGATGAGACCTGCGTCTAAAAGCTTGATGACCTCCTTTTTCACTACCTCCTTGATGTTTTAGGGTTAACCCGTCTTTGCGGTTGAACAGTTGGTTTGTAATCTTCCTCCATGAGGATTTTGTTAGTACAGAATGTAGAATCAATTCCCTTAATGTCGGCAACACTCCACGCGATCACTCCTTTGTACTCTTTTAAAACTTCTAAGAGCTTCTCTTTCTGACTAGTGGTTAGCGAAGAGCTTATGATGACAGGGAGTTGGTCCTCTCCTTGAAGGAAGGCGTATTCCAGGTGACTCGGGAGATCTTTCAGTTCTAAGGTAGGTGGCTCTTTGATTGATGGTTTTAGCTTGTTCTCCGGCCTCTGAAGCTCAATAGGTTCAATTTCATCCTGACGTGGATAAAAGGAAACAGCTCCAACCATCTCAATTTCTTGGTCATCGTATATTGCGTTGTTATCATTATTCATGAATTCGTTTAATAGATACTCGTCAATGCAGCCATCTATGTCATCAACAAATTCATCAACTTCCTCAACTAAATATACTGGGCGACCACAGGAAGAGGAATGTCTCATAGAATCCTTAATGTCGAAGGTCAAGCTCTCAGATCCCACTCGTAAAGTGAGTTTACCATCATGAACATCAATGATGGCACGAGCTGTAGCCAAGAAGGGTCTTCCAAGGATTATTGGGACGGAATTATCTTCCTCCATCTCTAAAATTACGAAATCAACTAGAAACTTGAATTCTCCCACCCTTACAAGAATATTCTCACAAACTCCAATGGGATACTTGATTGATCGATCAGCTAATTGGATACTCATCCTAGTTGGTTTCAGCCCTGAATATCCGAGTTTAAGAAACAGGGAGTGAGACATCAGGTTAATGCTTGCCCCAAGATCTGCCA
This sequence comes from Chrysanthemum seticuspe, assembly GCA_019973895.1. NCBI lineage: Eukaryota > Viridiplantae > Streptophyta > Magnoliopsida > Asterales > Asteraceae > Chrysanthemum > Chrysanthemum seticuspe. The sequence goes on from BPTQ01000005.1 coordinate 76,044,543, forward strand.
AGGCGTTTTTCATAGAAAGCGCCCCTATAGAGCAAGGAATGGTAAAACTGCCCGGATCTTCCTTCTTCTTGGGCATGCTTTTCTGGATGATAGCTGAACATTCTTCTCCTAATGATATCAATCCTTCAAGCTTCTTCCGATTAGATATCAACCTCTTGAAGTATCTACTATGTTTAGGGATGTGATAGAATACATCGAGGAGTGGTATGTTGACGGATGTTTGTTTCAAATAAGACAATATTCTTTCATTGTCTTCTTCAGCCTTTTGATTCTTTAGACGAGAAGGATAGGGAATTCGTGAGAGAGTTGGTTGTTGGGCTGGTGCTGGTGTTTGTGGAAGAGGATCGTGAGGAGTTGGAAGGGATTCATGAATTGTCTCATTTCCTAACACGGGTTCCCTTGTGATGGGGTTCCGGTTAGGATGTGGGGGATCCTTGGTAGTAGTTCCTGATCGAGTAGTGATTGCGCAAGTTGGATCGTGAGGGGCTGGGCCAGATCCACTCATTCTTTCATGGAGGTTGGTGAACTGACTTTCTAATTCAGCTTGCTGCTCTCGGATAAACCCCTCAAGACCTTTTAAGAGTACGGTCCCTTCCATGGTAAACTGCCCGAGTTCTTGTTCAAAAGAATCACGGATGGTGTATTCAGATCCTTCCTTTCCTTCAGTTTTCCATTTCAGATTGCCCCAGGGATCACACTCATCGTTTTGATAGAACGCGAGGAGTGAAGGGTCATCATAAATATCAAGACTAGAAAGGAAGACGCTCTCTTGGTGTGTGTCATCGCACTCATCGCTCTCGTGTGGTCCTCCACAAATTTCGCATATGAGGTATGGGTTAGTTAGCCTTTTTGGTTCTGGTGATTTTGTGAGGTAAGCTAGCTTCTTTTGTGCTTTCTCAATCCGATCATCGAAGGATAACTCTTCAGTCGAGAAAGTAGAGATGCTTAACGCGTTTACTGGCTAATTCCAATGGCTGTCTTGGTATTGAATGTATTCCTCTATTCGGTTCCACCCTTCTTCTGCAGTGAGGTTCGCAATTCTTCGGCCAGTCGAGAAATCAATCCCTTTTTGATCCTCTTGGGAGACATTGTCGTAAAAGATTTGAACAAGCAACCAAAGGTTGATACCGTGGTGTGGGGCTTGTTGAATAAGATCTTTGTAACGACTCCAGGAGTTGGTGATAGATTCTCCATCTGGTTGATGAAAGTGCAGAATTTTGCTCTTAACTGCTGCAGTTCTTCCAGGGGGAAAGAACTTTTTGGTGAACTTGGTTGTGAGTTGTTCCCATGTGAAAATGGACCTTGGAGGGAGCTTATCGAGCCACTCCTTGGCTTGCCCTTGAAGAGAAAATGGGAAAAATCGGAGTCTAGATGTCTCCTTAGATGCTCCGTCGGTATAGATAGCATCAACAATTTTTAAAAACTGTTTGATGTGGTGGATTGGGTTTTCGCTGTGGGATCCATGGAATTGACATGCCTTTTGGATTAGCCAAATGTCAGACGCATGCAATACCTCATTGACCTGTTCCGAAGGATAGACAATGGCACTGGTGAATCCAGATGCAGAAAGGGAAGAGTATTCCCCGAGGGTTTTTGCTTTAGGAGGATTTATGGGTCCATTGACTGGAGTGGCAGGAACTTCCTCGCCATTTTGACTCAGATTTTCAATGATGATGGTTTCAGGGGATTGTGGGGAATGAGGGGACTCTTCATCAGATGTGACTTCATCAAAATTGATGGAAGTGCCTTGAGGTTCTGAATCATGGAGAGCTTTTCTTCGCCTATTGAGCTCTCTTTCGGGTTCTGCAAATGGTTCAAGAAGAGTATTGGTGGAACTGCGGGTTCTAAGTTGCTTAAGGGGGTTGGTATGGGGACGTGGTTGTTGGTTATCACCTTCCATGATGAAAAGTGATGGGGTTACGAACAAAGGTCACGAAGAAGGGGGATAGACTAAGAGGAAGCTAAAAACGAGAAAAATTTACTTAATAGGAATCAAGCAAAGAACCTAAACGAGGTGGACTACTAACTAGCTATTCTATTCCCCGGCAGCGGCGCCAAAAACTTGATACGCTTACGCAGCGCGTTCGGGGTCAAAGGAACTTCCTTTTCGTCGAGCAAGTTTTTCAACACCCTAGGCAGTGAACCTAATCGTTGTAGTGTAGTATTAGGGTAAGCCATGGGTATTGATATCGTTCTCTAGGGGATTAGGAATGCTAGTGAGAAGTTACTACGCTAAGGTTAAGGTTGAAGAAGATTATTTTTTATGTTTTTTTATGTTTTTTTAGGAAATTGAAAGGTACGAATCTCGGGTATTGGATTTGGGGGGTTGGTATTTCTACCGATTACTCTACTATTATCTAATTATCTAAACTAAGGTGGTGGTAGTCTATGTCTAATTAATGTGTGCTCGTATGATAGTTTAAAGATGTGTTTACTTAGGTTTTACTACTCCTTAATTATCTCCTATTGATGGTTGAGTTGTCACGTCCTTATTCTTAGTTGCGTTGTGTGTCTAAAGTTGTAGGGTATGTGTTTCTCCCTAACTCTTTGAACTTACCAAAGGGTCTCGTCTACAAAACCCACTAGGGATAATAAACTCTTACTCTAAGGCACTCTTTGGATGGTTTAGCTTACAACTACTCAGGTAATTATATTCTAAGGTTCACAAAGATGAATCAAGCATTAAGTACACAACGAATGACCTATCGCATTACTAGATCATTAATCAACTAAGATAAGAAACAACCAATCAATATTCAATAATTAAGTTTCATACTCCCTAAGCAAACACACAAATAAATTAGCCGGATATGGAGAACATGCAAGAATACACACAAATAATCAAAGATATAATTGAATTGATGAAGTAAATACTTATCTTGATGTAAGATAGGGTTTGGAAACCTAAAATACTGTACAAGACACCCTTGGTTCGGTTTTAGGTTTTCACTCCAAAAAGACTCTCTTAAAACTGAAAAATTCGGATTCTATATATAATATTACATATGCGACGGCGTCACCTTATGTTTGTGACGCCGTCGTGTCGCCGTCATTAGGGTTTCGTCTTGGCCACGTTAACCTTGCGACGGCGTCACCTTATGTCTGTGACGCCATCCTCTTCAGCTTCTGACGTCGTCTGGGTCGCATCTAGGCCGTCTGAGTTGCGACGGTCTACTCCTTTAAAGCCCGACGCCGTCCTTCAGAACTAGCATTTTCTCTTTTGAGTCGTCACAAATTCCTATGACGTCGTCGCAGTTAAGCAGTGACGCCGTCGCCTTCTGTTTTCAGCAGCTTTGAGTGTCTCGATTCTGACTTTGGCCATTTTCTTTGTATATTCGCGCCTTTTCGTCCAAATAAGTGCCATTCCAGCATTTTGCCTTCAAGAGACCTAAAAAGTGAAAATGAACGATATTAAGCAATAACGGATACAAAAGTAATCAAATAAGGGCTTAAACGACCCCTCAAAATGGTACCTTTTAAAACCTTATCATTTCACTACCAAGAAATTTCAACAAACATAAACTTTAAATATTACCCTTGAACATCGATATTTTTTTTTTAATCCCCATGGGTCAGTTTTCTACAAGAATGCCTATAGTTTGCACAGTCCAGTGCAAGAATGTAGACATTATATTAGGTCTAAAATACCAAATGGGTCAGATTAGTATTTTTCTCATTTATGCTTTACTTTGGGCATGTATGTTCATGAGCCTGTAGCGACAAAGGAGTAGTGGATTTAGTTCTTGGGCGGTTAGACTCTAACGCCAAGTAAGAAACGATTATCAAGGTTGGTATAAAGTATATAAAGAAATACATACTATATGAGCTTTTTGTGTTCTCCTAGTTGCCTACATTTATAATGGTTCAAAATCGAGATGGTACCTTAAAGTTGATACAGAGAAATACTTTCCAATCCCATATCAACATCTCATTCAAAATCTCGTCGACTAACTATTGTCACCCCACTAATATCTACTTCAACCCGTATAATATTCACCATAGCCCCAACACCATATGCACCATAATCATCCACAGCATTACCGTCACTCGGATAATATCCACCGCTTCCATCCTAGGATCGACATCTCGACCCACAACACCTCAACAACTACTGGTACTTACTTTTTCACCACTCCGAAGTCATGGACATTGCTGAGCTTTTTATCTTCTCGTGTTTGTGTCTTCAACACAAAATTTCCATAACATCTATCCAATTTCTTCAGCGTGCAACTTTTCTTATCCTTTCCCATTATAAGCTCGAACTTCTTTGGTGCCTTTTCAGCCTTCACCAAAATGATACCAATAACATAGACGTGTTAAGTCTTTTTAATGAGATACCATGTTCCAAATTTGAAACGAAGATTATATTTTAGCTAATCCAGTTATCAGACAAAAACTAACCCAATATGCATACCCTATTGGTCACGAGAATGTAATAACTTTTAGGGTTAAATTTTTCCATCAGTGACAATGATGAAGGTGAGAAGTCTTTGAACGTCTCGTTTATGCACCTTTTGTATTATTGGTCGGGTTTTTATGAGATTTTCATAGGTAATTTGTTCTTTTTCCAAAATCTATCAGGAGGTGATCCGCATAATACGTAGATCTTCTGGAGCTGCTCTGCCTATGTCACATAAAGCAGTTTTCTGTTAAGAAACACTTACTTTTATACTGAAGACACCCTTAACACAGCAAAGTCACATACACCGCGACTTCGATTGTTTTAATTCGTGCACCCATCTTCATTGTAATTAGGTTTGTTAATCGGGTCAGGTTGGTTGGGTTCAGATCAATTCGGGCCAGTCAATGTCGGGTCACGGCTAAAAATAATATATCCGAACCCAACCGTATTTGAATTCGGGTTCGGGGTAATTCGGGTTTGGATCAATCCGAATATGAGTAAAATGTCATAAAATACTATCTCTGTTACAACATAGCAGAGGAATAATGCAGCTTTCCTTCTCTGCACAGACTGTACCATCTCCTTGTTATAAATCATCTTAGGGATTTAGTCAAATATTCATATCATTACTGTTTTTAGTAAATTTCAGCACGAGATGGATAAATATGGATTAATATATAGTTTTTTAAAAGGGCAAAAAGTTAGCGGGTCACTAAACACATACTAGAAATGCTTCAACCAGAATCCATTTCAGGACCTCCCATCTTGAACCTCTAGTTCTTTATGAAGATATGTTCTTTTTTGTATATGTTTATGATAAAATGAGGTCGGCTTTGTAATGTGTATCTCTTTTTGGAAAGAGTTTATAATCTGTTCTATGTTGCAGCTGGACGAAGGCGAGGACTTCATTGACGCGCTGAACCCTGATACTAAGAAAGGAATTGCAGCAATTGGGGAGGTAAATATGAGAAATTTGAAGCGTGGAGAGATACTTCCGCTGGAGAGAAAAGGCTATTTCAGATGTGATGTTCCTTTCATCAGGCCCTCGAAACCTATTGTACTCTATGCTATTCTAGATGGCAGGCAAACTGCACCACTCAAGTAAACCCAATTCTCATTTTGGTCGATGATTTCAAAGGTTTTTGCATGTGATTCCCTCTTTTGGAATGTTTTCAACGCAACTATTTGTAACATAGTGATAAAAAGATTTTGGAGCTAATCATGTATGTTATTTTCTTTTAGTTACTATCGGTTTTATACATTGTAATTGATTCTTCTATGTTTGCAAACTCTTGTGATCCCTACCTTGGTCACCACATTCTTATTGCAATTTCACCTATTTCTTTGTCATTTTGTTAGATGGTTTTTTGACTTCACCTCCTAAGGGTAGTTATTTGCTTGGCTAAAGAACAAGTATACCATGACCGGACTAAACACATAGATGTTCGTTATCACTTTATTCGTACGGAAAGAAGAATCAAAGTGAAAAAGATTGGCACTCAAGACAATCCTGCAGATGTGTTTACCAAACCGGTTACTTTGAGCAAGTTTCGTCACTGTTTGGATTTGCTCAATATCAGTAATTGGAAATATGGTATTACTTAGGAGCTAAAGTCAAGGTGAAGATTGTTAGATGGTTTTTTGACTTCACCTCCTAAGGGTAGTTTGGTAATTTTGGTACTACTTAAGAAATAAGAATTCTGTGTCGGTTGTTTTAGTATGTCGGTTGTTTTAGTCGGTTATTTACTTATATACATAACCAAATACAGAAACACATAACTTGTACAAAAATTTTGACTCTTCATAACCAAATATATCAGTTAACCTTTGATCTTGTTCTTGCTGATCTTTGTTGCTATACTTTTTCCTATGCTACTGCTGTTGGTCTCCTCCCTTTGCCCCTGATTATTGTTCCCCTGATCCTAACAAATTGGTATCAAGAGCCGGTTGATCAATTTGAACCAAGCTGCAGTTATTTGGGTTTCTGATCGAAATTAGTTTGTGGTTGATTTCAAGATTCAATATCTTGATATCGTTTGAATTTGATTTGTGTTTGGTGGATGCTGTCAATCAAATTGGAGATATCAAGTTTGTGGTTTTTTGGGATTTTTTATATTCCATTCAATTTTGCTTGTGCTTGCTTGTTTAATAGATTGAAGGTGTTAGTTGATTGGGATTAGAATAATCAGGATTTGGTTTTGTGGATTGACAGCTCATTGGGTTTTACACTTTGGTCTTTGTTTCATAGCAGTTACTAGGGCAATTGTTTATTGTTTAGTAGTAAAACCCATTTGGATAATTATGTCTTCTCAAACACAATCACCATCAGTTAGTAGTATTGAGAAGTTTAATGGTAAGAATATTTTTAGTTTATGGCGAATCAAAGTTCGAGCCTTATTGAAAAAACAAGGTATTTGGGCACCTCTAGCCGGTCCCAAACCGGCTGATATGACCGATGCAAAATATAACTCACAAGATGAAAAGGCGCATTCTACTATTTTGATATCTTTATCGGATGAGGTTCTTTACGAGGTTGCTGATGAGGAAACGGCTTCTGGTGTATGGAAAAAGTTAGAAAAGCTTTACATGACAAAGTCGTTGACGAATAATTTGCTACTGAAGCAACGTTTGTTTTCACTTCGAATGAAAGAGGGCTCGGCATTAAAAGATCATCTTGATGCATTGAACTCGATCTTGATGGATTTGAAAAATGTAGATGTCAAGATTGATGATGAAGATGCGGCTCTTATTCTTCTAGTATTGTTGCCTCCCTCGTTTGAGAATTTTGTGAACTCCTTTGTTGTTGGTAAAGACACAATCACATTAGAAGATGTTCGATCTGGTTTGTATTTCCGAGAGCTTCGTCGTCAAGCATCGGGAACTTCAGAATCTCAACCCATCGGCTTATCAGCTATAGGTCATGATACAAGCCATGATAGGGGTAGACATCGAACAGAAAAAGGCAAAGGAAAAGGTAGATATAAAGATAGATCGAAGTCTAGACCTCGAGGGTCAAATCATCGAAACACTTGTAATTATTGCAAAGAGAAAGGCCATTGGAAGTACAATTGTCCTAAACTTAAGGAAAAAGGTCAGGTAGCGGCCGCCGTTGCTAAAGATGACTCTAGCTCGGAACGCGATGTGGTACTCTCAGTAGTTGATTATAAAGGTACACCTTGGATTATGGATTCTGCTTGTTCTTTTAATATGAGTCCCAATCGGGATTGGTTTGTGACATATGAAGAATTTGATTGCGGGTATGTCTTCATGGGTAACGATTCACCGTGCAAAGTTGTTGGCATTGGAACAATTCGAATTAAGATGCATGATGGAGTTGTTAGAAAATCACTGATGTTCGCCATGTTCCAGATCTTAAAAAGAATTTGATCTCACTAGGAATGTTGGAATCGAAAGGTTTCAAATACACTAGTGAGAATGGTGTACTTCGTGTTTCAAAAGGTGCTTTGGTGGTTATGAAAGCAATCAAAGGTGCTTCTTCTCTTTACACTTTACAAGGTGAAACGATTACAGGTTCCGCTTCCGTATCTTGTTCAGAGAAAAGTAATTCAGATTTGACGATGCTGTGGCATATGCGCCTAGGTCACATGAGTGAAAAAGGCATGGTCATATTGAGCAAACGGGGATTACTTGATAGCCACAAGGTAGCTAACTTGGAGTTTTGTGAGCACTGTGTTATCGGAAAACAAAAGCGGGTGAGTTTCTCAAAAGCAATTCATCAAACGATGGGGACTCTTGATTATCTTCATGCGGATTGTTGGGGGCCTTCTCGAGTACCTTCTCTTGGTGGTGCTCGATATTTTCTCTCTATTATTGACGATTTCTCAAGAATGACGTGGGTGTTTATGATGAAACACAAGAGTGAGGCTTTTGAGAAATTTAAGCATTGGAAGGTTCTGATTGAAAACCAAACTGGAAGGAAGATCAAGCGTCTTCGCACTGATAATGGTTTGGAGTTCTGTTCAAGAGAGTTTGATGAATTTTGCAGAGATGAAGGAATTGCTAGGCATTATACGGTTTCAACAAAACGGGGTAGCTGAGTGAATGAACAGGACTCTATTAGAGAGAGTTCGATGCCTACTGTTGAATGCTGGATTAGATAGAAGTTTTTGGGCTGAAGCACTCAATACGGCTTGCTATCTAATCAATAGGTCTCCTGCCACCGCTATTGATTGTAAGACTCCAATTGAAGTTTGGTCTAGAAAGCCCGCAGATTATTCGAAGATTCATGTTTTTGGATGCCCCGCGTATTATCATGTTAGTGAAGGAAAGTTAGATCCGAGAGCCAAGAAAGGCATTTTCATGGGATATGGTGATGGGGTTAAAGGCTATAGAATTTGGTCACCATCTGAAAGAAGAGTGATTCTTAGCCGAGATGTGACATTTGATGAGGATTACTTGTTTCGCGTGAAACAAGATCCAGCTAAATCAAAGCTTGAAGAGGGTGTTTCCGAAAAGGTGGAGGATGTTCCTAACCAGGTGGAGCACGTTGTTCTAGGAGATATGGACCACGATGTTACTTCACAAGTAGTTGATACAGATGATCAACCAAATTCACCACAGTTGGAACATGAGCAAGATAGGTCTATAGCCCATGATAGACCTCGTAGAAATGCAAAGGCTCCTAGTCGATTTGGTTTTGAGGACTACATCGCATGCGCATTGCAAGTAGCTGAAGAGGTGGAGTCTCTCGAACCGGCTACTTATCAAGAAGCTATTACTTCTAAATAGTCTGATATGTGGATTGCGGCTATGGGTGAAGAGATAGAATCTCTTCATAAGAACAATACATGGGAATTGGTGAAACTACCTGAACAACGAAGGAAAGTTATTGGTTGTAAGTGGGTTTTCAAGATGAAAACCGGCTTACCGACCTCGGATATCATTAGATTCAAGGCACGTTTGGTCGCAAAGGGATATAGCCAAAAGGAGGGAATCGATTACAATGAGATTTTCTCCCCAGTGGTACGTCATACATCTATTCGGGTGTTACTATCCTTGGTAGCACATTACAACTTGGAGTTAGAACAATTAGATGTAAAGACCACATTTCTTCATGGTGACCTTGAGGAAGAAATTTATATGAGCCAACCCGAAAGTTTCGTTGTTCAAGGAAAAGAAGACTATGTTTGTAAGCTCCGAAAATCTCTCTATGGTTTGAAACAGTCGCCGAGACAATGGTATAAGAGATTTGACAGCTTTATGGTAAAGCATGGTTTTAGTAGAAGTTCTTATGATTGTTGTGTCTATCATAAAAAGGTAGCGTCTGGATCACTTATCTACTTGCTCTTGTACGTTGATGATATGCTCATAGCGGCTAAAGACATAGGCGAGGTTAATAAGTTGAAGATTCTTCTCAACACAGAATTTGATATGAAAGATTTGGGAGCAGCTCGAAAGATTTTGGGTATGGAAATAATTCGGGATCGAAAACATGGTAAGGTTTTCTTATCACAGAAAAGTTATATTGAGAAGATTATTTCTCGTTTTGGCATGAGTTCGGCAAAACCAGTTAATACTCCTTCCTCGGCAAATTTTCGTTTATCTACGGCTTATGCACCTCAAAGTGAAGCAGCGATAAAGTATATGTCTCGAATACCCTACACTAGTGCTGTTGGGAGTTTGATGTATGCTATGGTTTGCACGAGGCCGGATATAGCTCATGCGATGAGTGTAGTGTCACGCTATATGGCTCATCCCGGAAAAGAGCATTGGAATGCAGTGAAATGCATTTTTCGTTATTTGAAAGGAATATCTGATGTTGGGCTAATTTACGGTGGTGAACGTGAATATTTGGTTGCCGGCTACTCAGAATCGGATTATGCTGCGGATCTTGATGCAAGAAGATCCTTGACCGGTTGTGTTTTCACTATTGGAAATTCGGTTGTAAGTTGGAAAGCTACATTACAACCATCAGTTGCTTTATCTACTACTAAAGCCGAGTATATGGCTTTAGCGGAAGCAGCGAAGGAAGGAATTTGGTTGAAAGGTTTGATTGAAGATCTTGGTTTTCCTTAAGATCAAGCGACCGTGTTTTGTGATAGCATGAGTGCTATTTGCTCAGATTCGGATTATGCTGCGGATCTTGATGCAAGAAGATCCTTGACCGGTTATGTTTTCACTATTGGAAATTCGGTTGTAAGTTGGAAAGCTACATTACAACCATCAGTTGCTTTATCTACTACTGAAGCCGAGTATATGGCTTTAACGGAAGCAGCGAAGGAAGGAATTTGGTTGAAAGGTTTGATTGAAGATCTTGGTTTTCCTCAAGATCAAGCGACCGTGTTTTGTGATAGCATGAGTGCTATTTGCTTGGCTAAAGACCAAGTATACCACGACCGGACTAAACACATAGATGTTCGTTATCACTTTATTCGTACGGAAAGAAGAATCAAAGTGAAGAAGATTGGCACTCAAGACAATCCTGCGGATGTGTTTACCAAACCGGTTACTTTGAGCAAGTTTCGTCACTGTTTGGATTTGCTCAATATCAGTAATTGGAAATATGGTATTACTTAGGAGCTAAAGTCAAGGTGGAGATTGTTAGATGGTTTTTTGACTTCACCTCCTAAGGGTAGTTTGGTAATTTTGGTACTACTTAAGAAATAAGAATTCTGTGTCGGTTGTTTTAGTATGTCGGTTGTTTTAGTCGGTTATTTACTTATATATATAACCAAATACAGAAACACAGAACTTGTACAAAAATTTTGACTCTTCATAACCAAATATATCAGTTAACCTTTGATCTTGTTCTTGCTGATCTTTGTTGCTATACTTTTGCCTATGCTACTGCTGTTGGTCTCCTCCCTTTGCCCCTTATTATTGTTCCCCTGATCCTAACACATATAATATCATCTCATTGTTTAGTAATGGGACCATGTTTGAAAAGTTTAGAAGTAGCAAAAGAAAAGCTGATTTACTAGGTACAAATGTATTAACAAAGTTAATTGTCATGCATTACATGCGAAGTTTGATTACATTCTTTTGTCAAAAATAAAAAAGAAAAACAATTAGGAAGAAGTGACGATAACAATCCATATGTAGCTGAACACAGATGAGTGTGTAGCATAGGGAAAATGAATTAGTAGACAGCCCCGACCTCCTCTCAATCCGGTTGGTAACCTTTTGCGGTACGCAGCAAGTGTGAATTTGAGTTCATAATTACTCATCACTGAAGGCAAGAAGACTAAGACACCTTACAGCTTCTTTGTTCCATCAGTGTCTCCCTGCTTGAAGTTTTGGAAGCGCTAAAGGGTCACATCATCAGGGCAGGTTGAAAAGAACTGCAAAATACAGAATAACATACAGACTATCACCATATAGAATCCATATAGTTACATCACTGATCGTCATTGAGATACAATATTATTTTACATATCTTGATACCATTTATTTATGGATGACTTGTAATTTGTACTTATAATCTTTACTTGCTCAATGATACATAGATGTACACTTATTCTGATGGAAACAGATATAAAGCGCGTAAAAAGGTTCCAGTTTTGACCACTTACCTAAAACCACCATTTCCCACAAAAAGGAATCCAACATAATGTTTTAGGATAGGAAAAAGAGACTCACTTTGCTTTTTAAAGCAGATCCAGCACTTCGACGTTTAAGGGGGTCACTGAAAGGAGACTTTCTAGTAGTGAAAATGATGAAGATGGAAAGTCTTTGAACGTCTTGGTTATGCATCTTTTGTATTGTTGTTGTGGTCTATATAGCCTTTCCCCAGGTAACTTGTACCTTTTCCAGTATTCATCAGGAGGCGAACCACATAATTCGAAGATCTTCTGGAGCTGCTCCACCTATGTAACATGATGTATTTTTCGTCAAGGAACAAATACTTATTGACTTCAATTCTTTTTCATAATCCGGTATAATTACTGCAACCCATATATGATCCGATCATTTATTAATGAAAGAATACTGAAACTTGTCAAGAAAGGTAACCAAAAACATTTACCAGCGTGGTTTGTGGGTATGTTATTATTATTATTTTTTCGCATCAAAAGGATTCAATTGATATGTCACAAAGGCTATACAAATGAATTTTCGAAACACAACTCTGCCAACATTTTCCAAACTCATGAGCTTCATATACACCTCTTTTTCGACAATATCACTAAATTTTGCAATTTCTGTATGGAGATATAAATTCGGACAAAAAGTTTTTCAGGTCAAGGTGACTAGACAAAAGAAAGCCATGCGGTACAACCTAGTGAATGATGATACCTCTGTGTTACCATCCAGGATTGGCCTCTTGGCCAATAACCCAGCCAAAATGCAGCCCACGCTCCAGAGGTCAACGCCTACACCATAGTCAGTAGCTCCTAGTAGAAGCTCAGGGGCTCGATACCAGAAAGTAACCACAGGATTAGTCAATGGTTGCTCATTAATGAGGTCAAAGAAGGAAGCAGACCCAAAATCAGCGATTTTAAGAACCCCTCGATTATCAAGAAGAAGATCTGAACCTTTAATATCACGATGCAGCACTTGATGGTCGTGGCAGTGCTTGAGACCAGAGATAAGCTGATGCATATAATGCTTGACCTACGATATTCAGAAGTATCTAGCATGTAAACATATGTTGTCCAGGAACCAACTTTATTAGTATTTCCGCATTGAAACTAACCTGAGCCTCTGTGAACTGGATACGAGGATTTGCAGCCAGTCCTGCCAAATCATGCTCCATATATTCAAATACAAGGTACAAAGATTCAGACCTCCTGGATGTCACTATACCTACCAACTTAATGACATTGGGATGATCTAAACGGCGCAAGATTACAATCTCACTGGCCATCATTTTCACACTTTCAGGGTCGGAAGTATCACACTGAACCTTTTTTAATGCGACCAAATTCCCTGTTGAAATATCCCTAGCTTTGTACACAACACTATGTCTACCCTCTCCAATCTGATCACATAATTCAAAATACTAAATTATTAAGATGATGAATACTGAATGCATAGCAATGAACACACAGAAAATATGAAAATACCTACCTTGCCCAATTTCTTAAATGTGCCGGCTTTACAAGGTAACCACCCATTGAGTGCTTCCCCGGCAACAATTGCTAGCCATGCTGGCCAACCAGCAGCTTCTAGCTTGCAAAAATCATCATTAGTTGGATTACTTGACCAACGACTTGGTGCACCATTATTATATCTATTATCTGCACAAATGAAAAAAAAAAAAAAAAAAATGAGACACAGCTGGGGAGGATTTGAGCAAGCGAAGTTAGGTGATCCCAATAGGCCAACATTTTCTAATGTGACAAGTTTGACACGCTATATCTTAGTATATACATAAATTGCTACACCAATGTTAGTTTATAGATTCATACAAAAGCAAACTAAACTTATAAGAAGTTTGGCTTTACCGGAGTTCTTTTCAGAGGAAAAGAAATAGTTCTGCAACTTTCTTCCAAATGCTGTTACGCCCATACGAGGAATTGAACAATCACTCCGCTCTTGTAGTTCCAATATAGACTCAAGACCCACCAAAACTTCAGCCATAGTAATACGTAACTTTGCACGACTATGCAAACATCCTTCAACTAATTTTGCATACTCATTTAAACATTTAAGTGATATTTCCCCCCTCAATTCTGGATCGATGATTTGCTTTAGTTTCCCTTCTCTCAGAGAGTCTTGAGCCCATCCAACCAATCCCCATTCTTCTTCATCAAGACTCCTATCCACTGCTCGTTTCCTACATAGTATTTCCAACATAATCACTCCAAATGAAAATACGTCCGACTTTCTAGTTAGTCTTCCGGTCGAGAAATATTCTGGATCGAAATATCCAAATGTGCCTTTGACTAGCGTACTAACATATGTTATAGGCTTATCTACATGGCTTATTTTAGACAATCCAAAGTCCGAAATTTTTGCTGCCCACTTTTGATTTAACAAGATATTAGAACTCTTCACGTCACGGTGTATGATTCCTTGCTCAGTGCCAGTCCCAGTGTGGAGATAGTGTAATGCACGTGCTGCACCTATACATATTTTTAGTCTTTGCAACCAAGATAAAGGAGTACGAAGCTTGTGTAGATGATCTTCAAGTGTCCCATTGGACATATACTCATAGACCAAGATCATCTCTTTGTTATCATTACAATAACCAATTAAAGACACGAGGTTACAATGCCTCAACATAGATAGCATCTCAACTTCAACCCAAAACTCTGGAGCGCCTTGAGCAGAACTTGAATCCAGCCGTTTGATAGCAACAATGGTTTTAGATCCATTTCTTATCCTTCCTTTGTATACCTTACCAAATCCGCCTTGCCCGATGAGAAACCTTTCGCTAAAGTCTTGCGTGGCTGATTGAATCTCACCTATTGGAAAGTGATGGCAAAGTTGTTCTCTCGGAGATAAGGATGTAGCCTCCTCAATGGATCCATGTAACATAATTCCGGAGAGAAGGAAGCTAATGTTGCAAGGCTTTATGATAATGTTTGTTGCAACAACTCTGAAAATTTTGCATGTAGAAGCTGTCAATTGACAGTTATAACTCATTAAAATTGACTTTTTGCCTATGTTTTCTCGACAATGGAACAAAATTGAAACGTTGATGGTTTTTATGGTTAATATGAAGTTTGAGTGACAATTGGAACACTCGGGAAACTTGGTTACTATTAGGTTCCAATTTTTTTTTAACCCATGATTCAACCTACACCATAATAATTTAGCTCTGGTTCACATTAAAAAAATAGTAGTTTGACAAATAAATTCATTTTGGTCATGCATTTGATTGTTCAGGTTATGAATTTTTTCTCAACACACAACTAGGACTGTTAGCACTGGCGGAGCCAGGAAATTAGATCGCGGGGGGCAATTTTTTGTTTTTTATTATTTTCATAACGATAGATTAATACATAAGAAAGCTTCAACAAAACATGTTAGGACCTTCTAATGAGCAACAAAATGAGGCAAAAACCAAGCAGTCTTGAGCAAAAACCAAAGCAAAACACCACTAATATTTTAGCTAAAAGAAAACAGCCTTAAAAAATTATTACAAACTAACAAAAGATTAAAAAGGCTTTACATACAAGTAATAAAATAAAATTTTAAGATAATTTATAAGTTTTACACAAAGTTATGATATTTTTGGGCTACATTGGACCTATAGCTTTTTGTAAGTGGATCATCAAAAACTGGATTTCTTATCAAAGAAAAAAGCGTTTGATTTTTTTTCTAACAAATGCATGAAGTGTACTGCTAGAGGTGTCCCAACACCCACTACACCACTAGTCACCCTAGTGGATCTACCTTGTCTACAAAATTTATCAACCAAAGAAAACTACTTTTTTTTTATCAGAGCTCATGAAAAGC
This sequence comes from Chrysanthemum seticuspe, assembly GCA_019973895.1. NCBI lineage: Eukaryota > Viridiplantae > Streptophyta > Magnoliopsida > Asterales > Asteraceae > Chrysanthemum > Chrysanthemum seticuspe. The sequence goes on from BPTQ01000005.1 coordinate 76,060,309, forward strand.
TTAAGCTATACTAAGTTGCGCGTCAAATATACACCAAGCCCTTAATTTAAATTTCCCTTAGTTCTGGTGATTTTTTGTTTTTAGAGGGCATGTTAGAGGTTTTTGAATGTTTAAAATTGCATTTTTTTCAACTTACCAAAAAAATGCTTATTTCAGCTTAGAATAAGCATATAAGGACATGTTAAAAAAAAAGAAAAAAAAGAAAGAAAAAAAGGACATGTTAAAAACTCTACTGTCTTAAAAGATACCCAATAAACCAATAAAAACCTTATAAAAAGCAATCCCAAACAACCTGAGATTGTGATCATAACACTCAAAAAGTACCTGTTTGTTTAACATTTGTTTCTACAGTTGTGATTCTAGAGCTTCTCAGCTGCCACCAGTCGAACAAAGTCTTGGAAGCAGATATTATTCAAAACCTTAATGCTGTTTTATTATCAACAAAGTGTGGTTAGGAAAAAAAATGTAAGAAATTGCTTAGAAAGAGTATAGGAAAGGTGGCAAAGTCTATCAACCACTTGATATAAACAAATTTCTTTTTTTTTTTTGCCGCCAAAGCCGCGTTGACCGTTAAAAATGACAAATCACTTTTATTATTGACTATAAAATGGACTGGTTGGTACTCTCGGTCCACTTGAAAAAGGGGTAAAAGTACAATTTTTTTTTTTCTTTTTTTTTTTTTATCAGTTTACCGGAAAAACCGATCCACAACTAAAACCGACGGTGCGATTCTTGAAAATAGAAAAAACGCATTTTACGGTGTGGTTTCGGTTTTCAACGAAAAACCACATCAAAATAACCGCACTACACCACTCTGTCATATTCAAATATATATTTTTATTTTTTTAAGTAACCCACTAAAGTTTATAATTTTTGTATGATAAAATGCTTTTGTTTATACTTTTATAATTAGTTATTTCAAACATATTTTGTTGGTTAATTATTGTTGTATTTTTTATGTCATATAATTTTTTTTTTTCAATTTATCATCAAAGTTTATAAAATTCTTCATCCCATTTGACTTTTACTATTATATAGATTTATAATTTCATATTAATACACAACAGTTGTATATATGTTTCAACCCATCATATAACCTTATTATATATTTATTCTAGAATAAATATATACAAAAAAATATATTTTGAAAAAAAAAATAATAATTAAAAAAACAAAAAATAAAAAAAAAAACCAAAAACCCGCAAAACCAAACCGCAAAAGAGTGAAAACCAAACCCGCAAAACTGCGCGGTTATGGATTCTCATTTTCTAGAATCCGCAATTGCAGATGCGGGTTGGTTTTTTGTACGTATAACCTCCCCTTTTATTTTATTTTAGTTGTCTTATTCTTGACCATAAAATCACTTCACTGTTTTATTTTATTTTATTTTAGGTGTCTTATTATTGACTATAAAATCACTTCACTATTTTATTTTGTTTTATTGTTCGAAAATTAAAATAAAATGGACTAGCTGAACTAAGACTAAATCAAACATAAATACATTTGACTGGTAATATTTGGTGTGCCTAAGTATGTATAATGGTTTTTTGGTGAAGTAAAATGTATCACAGGAAATATGGATTATAATGAAATTAAATGGACGAGGTTTTTCTGGCCCCAAGGTTATATGGGGAGGACAAGTTTTTGACTAGACTATTAAACTATTATTATTAGTTAGACGTTATATGTTATGCGCTTAGTCATGTTTAATTGTTTTTAAAATAATTTTAAGATGATTAAATATTATTATTGTTTTTGACCAGATTATTAAATTATTATTATTTTTATATGGTATCACGGTCTTGATCTTAACCCTTACCCTAACCTTAATTATTAATTTCTTATTCTTTTTTGTCAACCCCAACGCCAATAAAAGAATATCCCATCCCTTATTTTATTCATTGGAACGGCATGAAGAAAACAAAATGAGAAAAAAGACGTGCATATCATTCAGCCGACACAATTTTTAACTGGAAGACTACAAGTGCGCGCTATTCAGAATCTTCTTTAACATACAACAATGACGGGTCCAACATCAACACCTACAACAAAGGTTTGTTTTAATTTTGTTAAGGGTTTTTATCGGCTTGAGAATGCATGCAAGTTTTTGCATGCTAATAATACATTACGAGATAAAACAACATCAAATTCATCCTTCTAATCTCCCACCTAGTCGTGTACTTCATCCTCTTTACTTGGGCATGACGCATGTTTTACTGACCAGGTCTTAATATTTATAATGTCTCGTTATACCTATGGTCTATCCTAATGCACTATCGGGCAGTGTACCCGGTCGTGTGTAGTATAGTAATCGGTAAAGCCGAGGCCGTCCCAAGAGCTATGTGTGATGGATTATTACTAAGTCTAGGTGTCACAGATTAATAATTGTTTCGATAGAGATTTAATTAATTAAGCAACTAATGCAAAATAAAACAGAATAAAAGCAAATAAATGATAAAGGGAAATCAATAGAGGAGAGTGGTGCTAACCTAGTTAATCCTCCTAGCTAGTTATATCTACGTCTACTTACTTCCAATTACTTCAGGTGGGGTCAAAGTCGAGAGGACAGCATTTGGTCAATTCACCCTAACCTATCAGCAAAGATGTCACCACAGGAGAAGTCAGGTGTCCCCTCATAAGTCATGTTGTTCTTGGTCCCCTAAGCCAAGTCATTAAGTACCGCTACATGCTAGATTTATAATAGTGAATGCCTGGCCGTTAGGAACTTAGACACGCACCCCCTAATTCTTAAGTTCATCCAAACAATAGGTGACCAGTTGGTCAAATCGCACAAGTAGAAAGGGTCGTCAGTTGGTCATATCTTACCCTTCCCGTCTCAGTCCGCTCATGTAGGATATTGGATTTCACAAACACTCTAAACCATGATCAAAGTAGGCGTATAAATATGTTAGAGAGAGAAAGTTCTAGTGAGAGAAAGGAAGAGAGTTGGGAACTATAGTGAGAGAAAGAAAATATTATTATGAGCTCCAACTCTCTACCTTGGGAGGTAGAGAGTATTTATAGTCTTACATAAAACGCCACACAACGGGCTATGGATCAGGCATACAGTGGGTAAAGACCCGTCTGTCCTCCAAGGTGTTACTAAACTAAAAACTACTTAACATAAAAGAACTACGACTACGAGCTTTCTAACGATTACATATACTTGAGGTGACCGACTCTTTAATACCTGGAATTTCTAATTCCTAACAATCTCCCCCTAAGGGAGGTCACCTCAAACATGTACTAAAATTACATTGAATACAAACAGATATTACATTAACAATTGTTCTTGCATTCTTGATGTAGTACTTTGCTCCGAAGCTCGTAGTCATTGATTCCACTCATTGCATGTTTGGTTAATCCAAGTGGAGGTCTTTTACTTATCCACGTGATAATAATTTCAAGCCAGCTTTTAAGATCATCAGCTAACAAAAAATCTCTGAGACATCCATTTTGGTGTTGGTATTATGTGATGTTGTGACTTTCGGACCGACATGCTCACATTCTGGATCATGATATCTTTTCATCAGAGTAACGGAAGCTTTCGTTGATTCATGATATTGGCAGCAGCGTAGCAGAAGCATGGAGTGAAAATATCAGAGTCATTGATGCACTAATCATGATTTCTTTTGAGATGAATGTGTAGTGTGAGCATGCGGCTATGGATTGACCGCTTCATTCTGATCAGCTGCAAACGTCGGGTGTACCTGCATAAAACAGTTAGCAATAAAGCGCACAAAAGTGTCTTTGATCACTTTCGTTGAATTGAGGTATACGGCCCACTGTTCCCCGTTGATCAGTACAAGTACTGCCTGTGATCAGGTATAATTCCGAAGAATTTCCTTGACAGAGTTTCACAGCTGCTCTAGCTGTTCTCAAACCGGAACATCTCAAAGAAGACAACACAGAGTGAGTGAACCAGCGAATAGAAATTCACTGATTGATGAAAAGAGATTTGAAAGACAATCGTGTATTGCTCAATAGAAATTGTTTTTGCAATACAACGAAGGTTTTAATGAAAATCAATTATCAATCATAAAACACCTTTTGATTTGAAATATTCGAACACGGTCAATGTGCTAAAGAAAAGAGTTTTTAAGCACAATGACCGGTTTTTCAAAGGTATCCGACTATCCATAACCTGAACCAGGATTGATTCAAAAGATTGAATCGCCCCATTGTTTCTGTTCAGTTGTCACATGGTTGATCTATTGAATAGATCTCACATGCCACCCACCAGGAGCTTGTTTGATGTTGGCTCCAGAGGGCTTTCCATCTTCATTGTGAATATGTAAACACATCACTCAGATGTTCTGGCAATACCACAAGGATAATGCGTAGGACTCAAGATATAATCTCTCTTTCCACATTGTGTGAAACAGAGAGTCTTCATTGAAAGTGTCCTAATGAGATTTATTGATGATCTCGTGGCTCTAGACTCAATATGTGCATATTTGGATCCTGTGCCGGAGACTAGGGAGAGGGTCTCCTTCTTCAATATCAACAATCTCTAAGAGAAAGTCGATAGATAATGTCGGTTCCCCGTGAGAATGAAACAAGTCCTTTTAAGAGGAACTTGAGTGGATTGGAAAGATTTAAGTGCAGTGCGTCACTGGGTCCATGACGTCTTGTCTTCAATACCGGTGTTACCTTGGTAACCGCCAGTAGCAAATGAATTGTACCCGGTTTCTGCCCTAAGGTTGAATCAATGGAGGGCTATTTGTTTTCACCCTTTTCTCATTCAATTCTTTTTAATTCTTCAACCCCTTCAATGCTTACCAAGACTTCATAGCTAGAACCTTGTTGGGTTTATTCCAGTACTAGCTCAGTCTCAGTCCGCACTCTTCCCATATCTCATTTTTCTTCTTTTATCATCATACCTAAGAACTCTACACTAACAAGTGGATAGTCCCTGGGTAGATCCCTCCGGTTCTGGCGGATCATGGGAACAAAAACCTAACATTATCATCCTTATATCACCGTACATAAAGTAAAGTTGGTCGGTCTATTTGGTATTGTTCATCTGCCATTTGGAACCAATTGAAAACCATTTGAAAATCAATCCAGATACTTATGATATATTATCAAAGCATTTTGTACCTGAATTGTTTTTGATATTTTTAGAACGAGAACTCCCCCTCAACATGTGCATCAAATATTTGAAATCGTTTTGCACATGGAGGCAAGAGAAAGAGTTAACTTCTTTAATAACCATTTTCTAAAAGATATCAACATCACTTCCCTAATCGAATCAAGTAGATAGAGCATTTTTGGGAATGATGAGGTTTTCATAAGTTTGCTCCCCCTCAATATGTGTCTCAAGGTTTGAAAAGATTTTTGCACATACTAGAGGGAACCTGCACATTGAGATAAGTGATCACGTTTCAAAACATAGGTTTAAGATAGATGCTCCCCCTCAACATGTGCATGGAAAATTTGAAATCGTTTGTCACATGTGGGAAGGAGAGCTTGTACATTCTTATAAAACCATTTACCTAATTCTCAGATTAAATCCAATTTAAATCACACATTCTCCCCCGATCACAATTATCAAATCATTTGAGATTTGTGATCTCTTATAGATTTAAATTGATTTTGAAAGCTTTTAAGGAGAATTGTGACTAGATTATGAAAGCGTTTTAACTGATAAGGATCGGATTTTAAGACTTTAAACTCCATTGATAAAACATACATGAATATCTTTTGAAAAACAATTGAATGACAAATAACTTTTTAATTTAATTGAAATCATTCTCCCCCTCAATCAATGACATAGGTTGTTGATTGAGAGATAGATATTTTGACAAATAAGTCCAGATGATTATCAAAAATAGAGTCCGAGTTATTTTTCAAAGCAGTTAGTTTTCAGCAGATAAATGTTTATAGAATCAGAGCATGGGATTTTGAAAACATGATAAAATATGGCTATGTTCTTTCTTTGAAAAGCGAGTTACTGCCTGAAATGACAATAAACCATTGTTTCTCTTTCTCCCAAAAATAATTTTTTGATTTTTTAATTTTTTAAATTTTGATTTTTTTTTTTTTTAAGAATTCGAACAACATCTAAAGACCCGTGTCATTCTTTGAATGACAGCACAAAGACCGTAGATATTGACGAACCGAGAAAAAGCATAACAAATTGATAATATTTTTTGAAGATTTTTCGAATTTTTCAGATTTTTATGGATTTTACAGGTTTTATAATTTTGTATTTTGTTTTTCGAATAGATATATACAAGAGATAGATGAAGATAGACCTTTACTCCTCGTCTTCCTCCTGAAGACGTTTGAGTGTTTCTGGTTGAAGAATTTTCAAGCCAAGACGTGGAAGAATAAACTCAAAACGTTCTCTTGGAAGAGCTTTGGTGAAGATGTCTGCTAACTGATATTCAGACCTCACAAAATAGAGTTCCACCACACCTTTTTCCACTTGTTCCCTGATGAAGTGATGTCGAATGTCGATATGCTTTGCTCTTGAGTGTTGAACGTTGTTGCATGAGAGAGCAATAGCACTTTTATTGTCACAGTACAGAGGGATTTTGTTGAATTCAAAGCCATAGTCAGATAATTGAGATCTCATCCATAAGATTTGAGCACAACAAGATGACATGGCTATGTATTCAGCCTCTGTAGAGGAAATAGAAGTACTCATTTGCTTCTTTGAAGACCAGCTCACAAGCTTATCACCCAAAAATTGAGCACCTCCAGACGTACTTCGACGTGTATCTTGACAACCTGCATGATCAGCATCTGCATAGGCCGTTAGAGACATACCGGTGTCCTTCGGGTACCAAAGTCCCATATTGATGGTTCCTTGGAGATACTGAAAGACCCATTTAACCGCTTCAAGGTGCTTTTTAGTAGGCTTAGCCTGGTATCTAGCACACATGCACACAGCGAACAAGATGTCTGGTCTACTAGCTGTGAGGTACATCAGGGATCCAATCATACTACGATATTTCGTTTGATCTACCATGATCCCTGAGTGGTCCTCATTCAGCTTGGTTCGTTCAATCATGGGAGTGTCAACAGGGTCACTAGAATCAAATCCAAATTTCTTTAAAATCTCATTTGCATATTTAGATTGATTTATGAAAATGCCTCCGGGACTTTGTGAAATTTGTAATCCCAAGAAAAATGACATTTGTCCCATCATTGACATTTGAAATTTTGAACCCATTTCATTAGAAAAACGATCACATTCCATTGGGTCGGTCGAGGCAAAAATAATATCATCAACATAAATTTGAACGTGAATTAAGTGTTTGCCTGACTTTCTGGTGAACAAAGTAGGATCAACTGCTCCTTTGCTGAATCCAGTAGATAGAAGAAACTTTGACAGCGTATCATACCATGCTCTAGGAGCTTGCTTCAAACCATATAGGGCCTTTTTCAAGCGATAAACATGAGTAGAATGCTCTGAATTCACAAAACCCTCTGGCTGGCTGACGTAAACCACTTCTTTCAGATCTCCATTAAGAAATGCGGTTTTCACGTCCATCTGATAAACAACCATGTTCTTGCTAGCAGCATTAGCCAAGAAGATTCTGATCGCCTCGATACGAGCAACTGGAGCAAAAGATTCCTCAAAGTCTATGCCTTCTTCTTGACGATAACCTTTAGCCACTAACCTAGCCTTGTTTTTCAAAACATCACCATGCTCATCAAGCTTCACTTTGAAGATCCACTTAAGAGCAATGATCATAGCACAATCTGGAGCTGGTACTAATTCCCATACATCTAATCGATCAAACTCATGATTTTCATCTTGCATGGCATTGAACCAGCTGTCTTCATTCATAGCAGTTTTAACATCTTTAGGTTCGATCTTTGAGAGTACAGAGTTAAAGAAGCACCATAAGGCATCAGTAGCAAGCTGTTTACGAGTGGATACCGGACGAGAAGGATTTCCAATGATGTTGTCTAATGGATGATCGTGAGTCCATTTTCTGAGGTGTTCATGTGGTAGTTGTTGAGGGACGGAAGTAGCAGAGTTGATGTCTCCTGAAGAAGATAGTTCTGATGAAGATTCAGGAGCAAATATGTTTTCAAATGGAGCATCTTCAGGAGTAGCAAAGGGATTAACTTCATCATTGATGCCAGAAACATTTCCATGATGTACATTTGAAAAATGATGATTTGTTGATGAGACTGAAGGATCAGCAGCAGGCGCTTCTTGACTTAAAGATATTGAGACTGAGGGATTGACTTCATTCACAGGAATATGAGCAGCCTCTGTTGTAGGAATCGACACCTCATTAGTACTTGGATCATAAAGTTCATCAAACATAGGATCAAACAATTTCTTTAAATCATCTTCAGATGGAGGTACATATGGAGTTTCTTGAGAAGAGTTTGGAACAAGGGATGAACCAATGGGACTGTTTTGAAGTGCGGGTCCTGAACTGGATTGTCCAGGAGCCATTTGACCGGTCAGCTCATCAAACGTAGCGTGAATTATTTCCATGATATTTCGGGTTCTTTTGTTGTAGATTTGGTATCCCTTTTTGTTTGGTGAATACCCTACAAAAACTCCAATGTCTGCTTTAGCTCTAAGTTTGCCTAAGTCTTGACCCTCATTAGTTGGATAACACAATGCACCAAACACACGAAGGAAAGAGAGATTAGGTTTTCTGTTGTGGACAAGTTCATATGGAGTTTTTCCATGAACAGTGTGAATCAGGGAACGATTTTTTGTGTAGCATGCAGTGGCAATAGCTTCAGCCCAGAGAAACATTGGAACCTTTGAGTAAATCAGCATTGTTCTAGCGGCTTCTACAAGAGTTTGATTTCGTCTTTCAACTACACCGTTCTGTTGAGGAGTTCGTGGAACACTTCTTTGATGCTGATTCCAATGCTTTCATAAAATTCACTAAGTTGCTTGTTAACAAACTCAGTTCCATTGTCTGTTCGGATAATTCTGACGGTTTTGTTAAGTCGAACCTGCAGCTGTTTGATGAGTTTGATGATGATATCAGGAGTTTCATCCTTTGTCCTTAAGAACTTGACCCAGGTGAATCTAGAGTAATCATTGTAACACCCTAGGCAAATCCTACATCGGCTGTGGCCTGGAGAGATGCTGGGCTCATAAGATAATATTCGCCTTATAATGACACAACGCGTTTTGTGGTCTATTGCGGGTGGAGTTCTTAGGAAATGGCAGTTAAGCGTGCTCATGTGAGAGTAGTACTGGCTTGGGTAACCTGCCGGGAAGTCTTCAAATGAGGCCACAAAAACAAAGCCGTGAGCCTACGGGCAAAACGAACAATATTGTGGTCAGATAAGGCGGGGTGTTACAAGTGGTATCAGAGCCACTCCTGAGCCGTTCGGGATGGTGGGGCAAACCTCATCGAGGACGATGAGTCCCTAAGGGGGGGTGATTGTAACACCCTAGGCAAATCCTACATCGGCTGTGGCCTGGAGAGATGCTGGGCTCATAAGATAATATTCGCCTTATAATGACACAACGCGTTTTGTGGTCTACTGCGGGTGGAGTTCTTAGGAACTGGCAGTTAAGCGTGCTCATGTGAGAGTAGTACTGGCTTGGGTGACCTGCCGGGAAGTCTTCAAATGAGGCCACAAAAACAAAGCCGTGAGCCTACGGGTAAAGCGGACAATATTGTGGTCAGATAAGGCGGGGTGTTACAATCATCAACCACAACTAACACATATTTCTTCCCAAAGATATTCTGCACTCTCATTGGTCCACATAAATCCATATGAATTGTATGAAGAACTTCTGTGACAGAGTTAGTAGGTTTGGGTTTATGGGCATACTTCTTGCTTTTTCCCTATTGACATGCTGAACAAAGATGATCATTTTCATACTTGAGTCTAGGTAAACCTACAACTAAGTCCTTTCTGGTGAGATCATTGATGGTGCCGAAGTTCAAGTGATTGAGACGACGATGCCATAACCATGACTTTGTTTTAGAAGCCTTTGACAGCAAGCAAATTGGAGAAGACTTCATCATATCTTCGATAGAGATGGTGTATAGATTTGAACCACGTGAACCTCTTAAAAGTTCCTTACCATCAAGTTCTCTAACGAAGCAGGTATGTTTTCTGAAGGCTACTTCTAGATCAGAATCGCAGAATTGACCAACAGAGAACAAGTTATGACCAAGACCTTCTACATAGTAAACCCTGGAGATAACACTTTTGCCAACAACATAATCTCCATAACCCATGATTGCACCGAAATGATCATTCCCGAATCTAACTGTCCCGATGAATTTGCTCACGAAGTTCATGAGCCGCGACCGGTCGCCAGTCATATGCTTGGAACAGCCTGAGTCCAGGTACCACAGAACGATTTGAACGATCTGCAGTTGAACACAGACAAGAATGGATAACTGGATAATTAGGATCCCCATGCAAGAATGGGTTCCATTTGGTTAGTAACAATGGTTGAAACACCCACATCAGAAATAGAAGCATTCATATCAGAAATTAAGGCAATGGAATCATTATGAATAGATGCAGTACTAGTGTTTGTATTAGCCCTATTCAAAGTGTGCTCACTTCTTAAGGGAATAGTTCTACCAGTAGGCATCCATTTTCTAGGGGGCATTGTCTGATTAGTCTTATGACCAACAGGTATCCAATGATAGCCTATCTTACTAAATGTTCTTCCTGTGGGTTTCCACTGTTTTCTAACTTTCTTTCGTTTTTGCCTTTTAGCCTTCTTAGCATGATTTTTAGCATTAACAATATTAATTGGACAATTAACATCATTAGGCAAAATATTAACACCACATTCATGATTAGAAACAGAATTCAAGCAGACATCAATACAAGGTTTGCAAATAGTGTCAGAATTCGAATTAATTACAGTACGCCTATGGCTAATACTAGAATCAACACGATTCATTTTATTCGGCTCAAACTTAAAGTTCCTAGGTAGGTCTTCTACTTTCTTCCAATGCACATTCTTAGCTTGCGAGGTCGTGTCCTTCCTTGTATTGTCTTAAGACTTTGACCTGCTTGCTTTAATGTCACTGATTACTCCTGTAGAGGGAATGGGAACATTAGTTGGTTTGGCTACTATTTGCTTCACCTGTTTAGATGTGCTGGGATCTGAGCTACATGCAGGCACACTAAGATTAACTTTTTTAACACTTGAATAGCTGGGATTTGAACACCTAGAGGGCACACTCGAGTTCACATTCTTAGCATTAACAGATTTGAAATCTGAACTACTTGAAGGCACATTAGGGTTCACATTCATAACATTTGGCATTGAATGACTTGCATGCTTGGCACTAGGCATAGAACACGGTATCAAGGGATTGACTTGCTCACCTAAGGTTTTAGGGCATATTGTAATTAGGCATTTTAGAAGTTCTTGAGATCGTTTGGCATATAAGCATGCATGGCTAATTGCATTATCATCTGGTTTCTCTAACTTATCCTCTTCTACAATCTCACGGAGACATTCTAGGCTGTCCTTAAGGTATGAGAAATATGTTTGAATAGCAAGTTTGTTATTCCTAAGATGAGGAGGAACATATTTCACAGACAAAGCATATTTATTACAGACATGTACCTTTGATACACCATTCTCCCCATTGGTCATTGGCATCTTCCCTTTTACCTGACTCTTTAGATTCTCAATTTCTTTTTGTAACGAGGCTACCGTTTCGTTATTTTTGTTACGAGTGACCTTTATAGATTCAAATAATTCATTGAAATGACGTTTAACCTTTTCATTTTCTTCAAGAAAAACCTCATTTTCCTTTTGTAAAGCATTTACTAAGTTTTGAAGATGAAAGTTTTGAGAATTCTTAGAATCTAAAGGATGAGGCATTTGGGGACCAGTCACATTGTTCGTTTGACCCTTTAATTGTGAGATTTGGGCTTTCAACTTTCTAATCGTGTTGCAATGAGCTTGAATCTGTTCATCACGTTTGTTAATTTGAAAAACTGCATCAAACTCTGGAGCATCTGAGGATGTCTTGATATTTGAAGTTTTGACATTTTCTTTAAGATGTTGATATTTTAGTTGTAAATTAAAATGCTCAACTTCTAGTTTAGAAAAATGTTTAACCAAATTGTCGTGATCATCCAGTTCAATTTTCTCATTTAGTTCGGAATTAGTTTTTTCAAGCTCAATGACACGATCATGAGAGACTTTCAAAGCAACAGATAGTTCATGGAATCGAGAAGCAGTAATAGAACAGTTAGTAGCAGTGTAGAACACATCTTGAGCAATACATTCAGAAATCAGGTTCTCATTTAGTGTATGCAAGTTCTTCCTCTCAATCTCATTATATTTTAGTGCTCGCTCATAGTCACTAACCTCAACTATCATTGCATCAAATTCCTTTTCCATTCCCTTAATATCAGTATCTATCCCCTTTTTAAGACTCTCAAAGTGATCTTTTAGAAGTTTAAAGAAAGGCATGACCTCAGTTAAATAGCATTCTTTTGTTTGTTCAAAACCCCTTTCCCCTTCAGTTATCCCAGTGGGTGTGATCCTTTTCTTACAAGTTTTCTCAAAATCAACAAATAGTTGAAAAATAACATATTGACTGATTAGGGTCTTGCTTTTAGTAGCAATAGTTCTAGGAACTAGATGCATTGGTGTGTTGGGAGGATACACAGTCGCTTTAGGCATTTTCCTAAGGGGAGGGTTCGTTACTACAAGATTCTCTGTTTTTTGCTTATCTAAATCCTTTTTCCAGAATACTTGTTCGGGTGTTAACAATGTCTGAGTCTTAAACATGTTCAAGGAAATCCAATTTTCCTTCTTGTAATCATGGGGTGTGATCTTTATTTTCATCTCTTTACATTTAGGATCACCTAATTTCTTGTTCATCTTTTCCTTAGTGACTTCATCTGATTTCTTATCTTCCTCAGTGCACTCAACGCAACTAGGTTTCTGTCTAGGTTTAAGGATTTCATTGCCATCATAAAGAACCTTATGAGCATTTCTAGCCTTTTTAATGACCTCTGGATTTGGTTCCTCAACAAGGGGAATGCTATGCTTATCGCTTAAGACTCTATGCTTAGTGATCATGTGAGCAGTCTGAATGGTGTTCCCTTGTATGTACAACTTGTTTTCAAGTTTGTTTTTCAAAGTTTTCAGATTAGAAAAATCTTTCAAGAGTTTTGATTCCTTTGCATTAAATTCTTGCTTAAGCATTTTCACATTTTCTTGAAGTTCTTGTTTTTGCTTAGCAGTTTTAGAAAGCTTTTCTTGCAAGGAATTTAACTCTTGTTTTAATACTTCTTCTCTAAAATTACTTTTTCTAATGATTGTACGCACTTGGTCATCCATTTCCTGCTCACGAGTGGTCAACTCAAATTTTGCACGTTGTTCATAAATAGCAACACGTTCTTTATAGGCATTTAGTTCAGAAATTACAGAATCATCAGAAGCATATGCAGTGAATTCATCAAAAACATAGTCATTGTTGACTGCAGAAGATGCATCACTTGGTACAACTTCACTTTCACTTTGTTTCACATATTGATCATATTGGACAACATTGATATTACCCATATTTTCAATATTTGATTCAATAGTTTCAGATGATTGTACTTTGTCATGCATCTTTTGCACATCAGCATCATCGTATAGTTTTAATACCTCTGAGATGAGTTTGTCATTGGATGGGCCAGCTTGTGGTGAAGAAGAGACCTTGGGAGAAACCATTGGAGTAATGCTAGCCATAAAAATTGAGTGTGCAGTAGGTCCATCATCCACATCAGAGTCGTATGCATCACAATCAGCGACTTGAAAGGCATTCTGATGATTGTGACCTATCTCCTGAATTGGCTGCTCATCCACATCAGCATCATAGGTCTTGGCATTGCCCTCAGCAAGAAACAACAACTCCTCTTCATCCAAAGCAGCACCATTATTCTGAGCTTGTACAAGCAGCATCTTATCTCTGAAGTAATCAGCATTCTGTGGATGTTTTGGAGATGTGCAGTTCCTTGCAATGTGTCCCTCACCACCACAGTTGTATCATTTGATCGGCTTAGCTTGACCTTGATTTCCATTCCTTCCTCGATTCTGATTACCAACATAACCTCTACCAGCTCCACCTCTTCCCTGATCATACTGTCTTTCCTGAACTGGTTGCACCACTATCCTCCCATCACTGACAGTAGCTTGATTATGTGGGTTAGATGCTGTTCTGAGGTTGTTGTTGGTTTGTGGGAGAGAATTCATGTTTTGACTAATCAGAAGAGCTAGTTGATTAATGATGTTTCCCACGTGTGCATCAGCATCAGCTTGTTTGAACATAGGATCAGGAATGAGTTTGTGATTACCATTACCCATGGGTATGACTTGTGAGGCTTTGGTTGTGATTCCGATGTTTGAGTAGAAGGCAGTTGAGTTATTAGAAGAACTTGTCTCTCCCTGGTTGGTTTTGAACTGATTAAGAATCCTTTTTTCAAACATAGCATGTCTCTCATTCTGAAGGAGGAAGGCATAGAGTTGCTCATAGTTTGTATTATTCAGTCCTTTAGTGAGCTTCACAGAAGTGACAGACTTGTGCCATTCGGGATTCATGTTGTTCACAAATTTAGAGTTCAGCTGAATGTTAGGTATAGTCATTCTGATGTTCCTCATATGATTAACAAGCTTGTGGAATCTCACATAGTACTCATAAACACTCTCATCCGGTTTCATCTTGAAGTGTTCAAATTCATCATAGAGTTGTGATTCTCTGTCTTCCATGGTTAATTCAGAACCTGAGAGAAGCATCTTGACATTATCCCATACTGCCTTTGCTTCGGTGTTGTGATTGATTAGCTTGTAGATATCTTTTAGAAGACCTTGAAGTACGATGTTAGAAGCCCTGATATCAGCATCGAATCTCTTTTTCTCCTTATCATCGAGCTCATCATATGTCTTTGGTCTGTCAATTCCATAGATCATTGTTCCATCTTCAACTGTATCAATTAAGTCTCTAGTCGTCTCAACCCGATATGGTCCTTCATCAATGGATTTGAGAATGTTGACTTCATTTTCTTTTCCAAGACAGTACAATCTGATTCGTTGAGCCCAAGAGTCGTAGTCAGTTCTGTCAAGCATGGGTGGATGAGTATCTGAACCAGCTGTTTGAACATCCTCAGCAACAGTGGAGATGATAGTAGGAACATTTGTAGACATGTTTCAAGCTCTACGGGATTTTACTATTCTTTGATTAAACCGGGAAATTGATTCTTTCACGGGATTTTACTAAACCAAAAGAACAACCGTAAGAATGTATCACCAAGAAGTAACAAGCCTAAATGAATAAGTACCTAACCACACAACTCGCTTAATTAACAACTCGCTTAAGTAATCAACTCGCTTAATAGCCAAGTCGCATCAACATCAACTCGCAACACAGTCAACTCGCTTAATGAATCAAGTCGCTAAATAGCCAACTCGCTTTAGTATCAACTCGCAACACAATCAACTCGCTTGAACACTAAGTCGCTTAAAGAAACTCGCTAGCGTTACAACTTGCTAAATAGCTAAGTCGCTTTAGATCTCAAGTCGCTTAAAGAAACAACTCACTTAGAACCCAAGTCGCTTAAATATCAACTCGCTAAACAGCTAAGTCGCATGTACCAACTCGTATCAAATAACAAAGCAACTCGCTTTGAAGAAACACAAGTCCGAGACTCAACTCGCTTAGTCCTTTTTTCACAAATAACCACTTTATCAATCCAAAACAACCAAACCACAATGATTTAAGCCTTCCAATTCAAAACATAACCACATATGATGATCCTAAACACAAAAGTACAAGCAAAATTCAAACTTTACCACAAGAATTTGTCCAAATGAATCAAACTCTCCTAAACCCTTAATACACCAAAAACCTTATGAAATCCACCAAAACAAAGAGCATGAAAGATGAGTGATCAAACCTGGCTCTGATACCAATTGTAGGATATTGGATTTCACAAACACTCTAAACCATGATCAAAGTAGGCGTATAAGTATGTTAGAGAGAGAAAGTTCTAGTGAGAGAAAGGAAGAGAGTTGGGAACTATAGTGAGAGAAAGAAAATATTATTATGAGCTCCAACTCTCTACCTTGGGAGGTAGAGAGTATTTATAGTCTTACATAAAACGCCACACAACGGGCTGTGGATCAGGCATACAGTGGGTAAAGACCCGTCCGTCCTCCACGGTGTTACTAAACTAAATACTACTTAACATAAAAGAACTACGACTACGAGCTTTCTAACGATTACATATACTTGAGGTGACCGACTCTTTAATACCTGAAATTTCTAATTCCTAACAGCTCACCTAGGGTCAGTTGGTCATATCTCCTATGCAATTGGCCTTTACCGCCATTCAAAACTACCGAACCAAGGGTGGCTACCAATAAACTATGCATGCATACACTTAGAAATAATTGTACGGAAGTAAAGTAAACGGAAACAAAACAATTAAGGAATCATAACTAGGCCAGCACCAAGAGGTGCTTAGCCGCTCATATTAATCATGCAAACCAATTCAATATTCAAAGGTACGAAAGACATGCCTTGAGCTTTTTCCCACGTTCTCTGAGTGTTGTGTGTGGAATGGGATGATTAGAAATGCTGGAATTCGTGGGGTATTTATAGGCCAGATCTGGGTTACGGCGTAACTAATATAAGAGTTACGCCGTAACCTTCTATTTCTTCGTAATTTGCACTAGATCTGCTGGTTACGGTGATAAGGTTTTAAAAGGTACCATTTTGAGGGGTCGTTTTAGTCCTTATTTGATCACTTTTGTATTCGTTATTGCTTAATATCGTTCCTTTTCACTTTTTATGTCTCGTGAAGGCAAAATGCTGGAATGGCACTTATTTGGACGAAAAGGCGCGAATATATGAAGAAAATGGCCAAAGTCAAAATCGAGACACTCACAGTTGCTGAAAATAGAAGGCGACGGCGTCAGGTGCTAATGGTGACGCCGTCCCAAAATTATTATGACGGGCCAGAACCCAAAACTTGTATTTACAAGCGACGACGTCTAGTTGTGAAAGAGTAGGCCGTCGCTACTCAGACGGCCTAGATGCAATCCAGACGACGTCAGAAGCTGAAGAGGACGGCGTCACGGACATAAGGTGACGCCGTCGCAAGGTTAACGTGGCCAAGACGAAACCCTAATGGCGGCGACACGACGGCGTGACTAAACATAAGGTGACGCCGTCGCAATTGTAATCTTATATATAGAATCCGAATTTTTCAGTCTTTTGTGGAGAGTCTTTGGAGTAAAAATCTAAAACCGAACATAAGGTGTCTTGTATAGTATTTTAGGGTTTTAAACCCTATCTTACATCAAGATAAGTCTTTACTTCATTAATTCAATTATGTCTTTGATTATTTGTGTGTATGCTTGCATGTTCTCCATGTCCGGCTAATTTATTTGTGTGTTTGCTTAGTTAGTATGAAACTTAATTATTGAATATTGATTGGTTGTTTCTTATCTTAGTTGATATATGATCTAGTAATGCGATAGGTCATTCGTTGTGTACTTAATGCTTGATTCATCTTTGTGAACCTTAGAATATAATTACCTGAGTAGTTGTAGGCTAAACCATCCAAAGAGCGCCTTAGAGTAGGAGTTTATCATCCCTAGTGGGTTTGTAGATGAGACCCTTTGGTAAGTTCAAAGAGTTAGGGAGAAACGCATACCCTACAACTTTAGACGCACAACGCAACTAGGAATAAGGACGTGACAACTCAACCATCAATAGAAGATAATTAAGGAGTAATAAAACCTAAGTAAACACATCTTTAAACTATCATACGAGCACACATTAATTAGACATAGACTCCCACAACCTTAGTTTAGATAATTTGATAATAGTAGAGTAATCGGTAGAAATACCAACCCCCCAAATCCAATACCCGAGATTCGTACCTTTCCATTTCATATAATATAAAAAGATAAAAAAAATAATCTTCCTCAACCTTAACCTTAGCGTAGTAACTCCTTACTAGCATTCCTATTCCCCTAGAGAATGATATCAATACCCGTGGCTTACCCTAATTACTACACTACAACGATTAGGTTCACTGCCTAGGGTGTTATAAAACTTGCTCGAAGAAAAGGAAGTTTCCTTGACCCCGAACGACGCGTGTAGCATTATCAAGTTTTTGGCGCCGCTGCCGGGGAATAGAATAGCTAGTTAGTAGTCCACCTCGTTTAGGTTCTTTGCTTGATTCCTATCAAGTAATTTTTTTTTTCTCATTTTTTAGCTTTCTCTTAGTCTATCCCCCTTCTTCGTGACCTTTGTTCGTAACCCCATCACTTTTCATCATGGAAGGTGATAACCCACTACCATTCATCAACCCACCACCAAATGACCCGCCAAGAGCCCGTACTCTTGGTGAATACTCGAGACCAAGCCACCTAGGCTATCGGAACACCATTGAGCTTCCCGACCAAGACCAAACTACGGCCTTGCGATCCGACACCATCTGGTTGGTGCAAAACGGATGTGCATTCCATGGACTTCGTTCCGAAGATCCAAATCAGCATCTGAGGGATTTCCTCAAAATCGTCGATTCCATCGACCTTGATGCTACTACTCGGGAGACCACGCGCCTGCGTCTCTTCCAATTCTCTCTACGGGACCAAGCTAGTAATTGGCTTGAGCGACTTCCCGCCGGCTCCATCTCAAGTTGGGATGATCTTACTTCTCGCTTCCTTGCTCAATTTTTCCCATCGGGGAGAACCACTAAGCTTAGGAATGACATCTTGATGTTCCAACAACGTCAAGGTGAATCTCTCTACGAAGCATGGACCCGATTCAAGGACTTACTTCATAAAGTCCCTCATCACGGCATCGATCTTTGGCTCCAAGTCCAAATCTTTTATGATCATGTCAACTTCCCCACTAAGCGATCCATTGACCAAGCGGCCGGTGGAAAACTTAGTGATCTCACCGCAGAAGAATCATGGGAAATAATAGAGGACCTCGCCCTCTATGACAACGAAAGTTGGGATGACCCCCGTGAGCTGCCCAAAACCGTGAAGGCAATCTCCTTACCTCCTCCCGACCGTAGGATGATCGAACTTGAAGATCAAGTTAGATTCCTCATGAGTTCCTACAAAAATCCTAAGTCCTCATGACAAGTGAATCAAATCACTCTACCTTGTAAGTTATGCAGTGGTCCCCATGACACTCGTGATTGCACAAGGCTCTCCGAACAAGCTTTTGCGGACTACGCCTCCATACGTACCGACGGAGCGGGAGAGAATTGGTACACTTTCAAACCGAACAAAACAACTTAGGAAACTCATACAACCCCTCATGGAGAAATCACCCTAACCTTAAGTGGAACCAAAACTCGAGCACACCCTAAAGCTCATCTAGTTCACCTACTAGGTTCAATTCTTCTAATACCGGGAACCCCACTAATCTTGAGGCAATTGCATCTAGATTTTTGTCATCCCAAGAAACTCGATTGAATAAGCTTGAAGCCGATTTTAAGCAAAAACAATGCGAGATGACAACCAAGCTTGATGCCCTCTTAAAAGCCTTCAATGAGCGGGAAGTTGGAGCACTCCCAAGTGATACCATAAAGAACCCAAAAGTGAATTCGATTGCATCGACTTCATGTTCTAGTTCACCATGGGAGAGTGCGCATCCATGCCCCTCTCACCCAACAGTTCACTCGGTAAATGCTATCAAAAAGGGTTCCAAGCCATCCAAGAGATACCAAGGCCCGACACCTTTGGTAAAGCCTACTCTTGAGAAACCCGTCAGCCAAGAATCCAAACCTAGTTTAGAGGAGGAGTACAAGGAACTCCATCAAGAAAAACCGATTCTTGAAGTCTTAGCTCATGCACCTTTTCTATAATGCTTTAAAAGAAAAATATGAGTTAGAACTTAGGCTTAGAAAACATGGGTCCACCTTTGTGCGAAACAACTTACCTAAGAAGCTAGACGATCCCGGGCTATTTACTCTTCCGTGTAGACTTGGAACTTCCAAACCACTCGATGCTCTAGCCGATTTAGGATCATGCATCAATCTTGTTTCGTTGTCCCTCCATAGAAGTCTTAACTTAGGTAAAATTGAACCAACGGAAACCATCTTAGGTCTAGCGGACGGTAGTATAGCACGTCCGGTAGAAATAATAAAGGACATGGTAGTACATGTAGGAGAGTTGACTCTTTTGGCCGACTTTCATGTGCTAGACATGAATAAGGACCCGACATGCCCATTACTAGTTGGAAGAGGATTTTTAGCTATCGCTAGTGCCATCATCGATTGTAAGATGTCCAAAATAGTGGTAGGGGAGGGGAGTGCTAGATCCGTTTACGATGTTAAAAAGCATACATACTACAAGGATGAGGAAATCCCACAAGAGATAGGGTTGGATAGAGAGCCTTCTAGATATGGACCTTGGATTGATAAGAACATCATAGGCCCCCAAAGACCTTTTTACTTAGATAAAGCCTTCGCTAGTGCAGCAACTTTCCAAGAAAAAGAAATGGCTAGGGATATAGAAGTGAACCCGTTCAAGGACGCCTTAGTATTTAGGAAGATGACCGAGTTCCTAGGAAGCTTGCCCGTTAACCTTGTCATGAATAAGTGGATAGTTGAGAAGTCCGAACACAAGTGGGATTGGAATAGACCGCCTAGTGATGGTAATGGAAGGTGGCACATTAGGATACAAATCTATGATCCCGATGGTGAGATGTTTGAAAAGGCATATTTAACCGAACGTACTACTAGGAACTTGAATGATAAGTTTGATCCTTACGACATTGTTGAGGATAGACTTACGTATATCGGTACGTAGAAGCACGACTATGAGTCTAGCTACAAGACTCTTAAATAAAGAAAAGCGCTTCGTGGGAGGCAACCCATGCTTAATTGTTTGCTTGTTAGTGTCATATATCTTTTATTAATTGTTTATCCTCATGTTTAAATTTGTAAAAATGCTTTATTTTGTTTTTAACCTCGTCTTAATTGCATATAAAGGTATTTTACATAAGGGATAAGTGTAGGGAGGATTACACACGTTTTCAAAGAAACGTAAACATGAGAATAAAAATTAACTAAAAGATATTTATGTTTGTTTGTTCGAGTCAAATGCTTGTATCGAGTCATAATGGATGTTTTGCAGGAATTTTTCCAGATTCTAAAGATGTAAATTTTCCAGAATTTGTTTTTCAGAAAATCGCAGACCAGTTTTTGTCAGGATAACCTGACGGCGTCAGGATTGCAACCTGACGGCGTCAGGAAGGAGTAAAAACATCAGAATACTTTTTCTCGTTTTCTGAGCTACTTATAAATTTTTGGAATTTTCCAAGTCTTAATTTTCTTAGAAATTCTGTAAACATCCATTCCACAAGCATTATATCCTAGTTTAAATCGAGTCTTATATATATTATTACCGCCGATTTTACGCGAAGGTTTCATTTGTTTTCTTCAAGTGTGCAGGTTTAGTTTGTCAAGAAGAAGTTACATAAGATTGGAAGGAGCTTTTCACGCAATAATTCTTCTTGAAAAGGATTTAACCACCACTTTACACGGATCCTACCGAGCTAATCAGGGGAGTATTAGTTTCTTTCGTTTTTAATTACCTTCTTTTATCATAACTTTGATACTTTCGGGGAACATTGGGGACAATGTTCAGTTTAAGTGTAGGGAGGGAAAATAAAACGGGAACTTTGAAACTATGCTTATCCTTGATTATTTGCTTTGTCCAATTGTGATTGTGTAATAAACCATGAGAAAATGTCGGTTAGGGTAATTTTGGCACCAAATTTAAAATTTTTCATGACATATAAGAGTGGGCCATTAGTCTTAACAAAAGCATCTCATGGATAGGAAGTTATATGACTAGCACAAAAACCCTTTACCACCCAAATTCCACCAAAATGTGAGGATCGCCCTTAGATTAGTAGGAATTAAAAGCATTCATCTTTAATGCTTAGAGTGTGAACCGGTAGTATATTAGATTCTAGAACTTGTTTTGTGATGCATTCCGAGATCGCAAGTGAGGCTACACTTGTGTAGTTAGGAATAACTAAATGATAAGAGGCATTAGGATAACCCTTGTTTGATACCTGTAATATAATTACTTCTTCCATATCGGTTGAGTAATTCCCCCACACCCTTTGCGTTGTACTCATCTTTAGTACACGATACCCCTAGTTAACCCCTCAGAGCCTATCCTTTTCGCGGTTCTCGTGATGTTTCGGTTTTTCCAGAATATCAATGAAGAGCATTATTTACACCCCACCCCCAAATATACACCCAAATCGCCTTAGCCTACCCCTTATGCACTCACTTTTAGTGCAAATGTTTGTTATCACCCTAAACCATTAGTTCAATTATCTAGTTGCTTGCATAAGTTGCTAAGTCGAGTCATATCCTTTGTATACAGTTTTGGGATGATTGGGATTCATGGGAAAAGTTAAAGTTTATGAAATGACGGGAAGGGAACGTTAAAAATTCAAATTCCCTTTGTTTGCGTAATAATGTACCCCAAGTGTTTTGATCTTTTCAAATCGGGTCAAATTAGTGTTAGAGTAATAAAAACTCAAGTGTAGGGATGTGCCTATAAATCCCTATTATTTTGATGTTATCGTAGAGGATGGTAGAGTAAAAGCGTATGAAAAAAAAAAAAAAAAAAAAGAGTGAAAAAACATACGGGCTACCATCCTACATCTATCTTTGAATTTATGTTTGTTTATTTCAGTTATGTAGAGTTTAGAGTGTCGAGTCTTGGCTTAGCAACGCCATTCTTCATATGCAGTTAACATAAAGATTTTTGACTTGCCACCACTAAATAGCCTATCCCACCAAACCCTTATTTCCCTACCGTAAGCCTAACATTACAACCCTTTAAAAGACCTCTTTGATAGTATTTCCTAGGTGCTTACGCCAAAGCAATGGAGGTTTGATCTATTCTCAAGCCTATGGTAATCTATGTACTAGGACCGGTTAATGAGTGTTTATCTTCCATTTCCTATTTGTTATATTTCATATATACACCCGAGAGAGATGTGAGTATCCAAACACCCCATGTGAGGTGCTAGTATGTAATTTCCGTGCTTGTTATGACTTTTGCGGGGCTTATATGTGTTGTGGACCGTTTTGAATTAATGCTTCATGACCCCTAACTTATAAATTAATTGGCTAAAAGCACATTTGCTTGAGGACAAGCAAATAACAAGTGTAGGGATATTTGATAAGGTTTTAAAAGGTACCATTTTGAGGGGTCGTTTTAGTCCTTATTTGATCACTTTTGTATCCGTTATTGCTTAATATCGTTCCTTTTCACTTTTTAGGTCTCGTGAAGGCAAAATGCTGGAATGGCACTTATTTGGACGAAAAGGCGCGAATATATGAAGAAAATGGCCAAAGTCAAAATCGAGACACTCACAGTTGCTGAAAATAGAAGGCGACGGCGTCAGGTGCTAATGGTGACGCCGTCCCAAAATTATTGTGACGGGCCAGAACCCAAAACTTGTATTTACAAGCGACGACGTCTAGTTGTGAAAGAGTAGGCCGTCGCTACTCAGACGGCCTAGATGCAATCCAGACGACGTCAGAAGCTGAAGAGGACGGCGTCACGGACATAAGGTGACGCCGTCGCAAGGTTAACGTGGCCAAGACGAAACCCTAATGGCGGCGACACGACGGCGTCACTAAACATAAGGTGACGCCGTCGCAATTGTAATCTTATATATAGAATCCGAATTTTTTAGTCTTTTGTGGAGAGTCTTTGGAGTAAAAACCTAAAACCGAACATAAGGTGTCTTGTACAGTATTTTAGGGTTTTAAACCCTATCTTACATCAAGATAAGTCTTTACTTCATTAATTCAATTATGTCTTTGATTATTTGTGTGTATGCTTGCATGTTCTCCATGTCCGGCTAATTTATTTGTGTGTTTGCTTAGTTAGTATGAAACTTAATTATTGAATATTGATTGGTTGTTTCTTATCTTAGTTGATATATGATCTAATAATGCGATAGGTCATTCGTTGTGTACTTAATGCTTGATTCATCTTTGTGAACCTTAGAATATAATTACCCGAGTTGTTGTAGGCTAAACCATCCAAAGAGCGCCTTAGAGTAGGAGTTTATCATCCCTAGTGGGTTTGTAGACGAGACCCTTTGGTAAGTACAAAGAGTTAGGGAGAAACGCATACCCTACAACTTTAGACGCACAACGCAACTAGGAATAAGGACGTGACAACTCAACCATCAATAGGAGATAATTAAGGAGTAATACAACCTAAGTAAACACATCTTTAAACTATCGTACGAGCACACATTAATTAGACATAGACTCCCACAACCTTAGTTTAGATAATTAGATAATAGTAGAGTAATCGGTAGAAATACCAACCCCCAAAATCCAATACCCGAGATTCGTACCTTTCCATTTCATAAAATATAAAAAGATAAAAAAAATAATCTTCCTCAACCTTAACCTTAGCGTAGTAACTCCTTACTAGCATTCCTATTCCCCTAGAGAACGATATCAATACCCGTGGCTTACCCTAATTACTACACTACAACGATTAGGTTCACTGCCTAGGGTGTTATAAAACTTGCTCGAAGAAAAGGAAGTTTCCTTGACCCCGAACGACGCGTGTAGCGTTATCATACGGCGTAACCTAATGAGTGTTTACGCCGTAGTCTTCAATAAACTTGGTTACGTCATAGTAGATGCAATAGTTACGGCATAAGTATCAGCGGCGTGGAACCTCATTTGACCTAATATAGTTACGTCGTAACCTTTGGGAAGAGTTACGCCGTAACCTTCTGATAAGTTGGTTTTCTGAGTCACGCAATAGTTACGGCGTAATGTGAGAGACAAGTTACGCCGTAACTTCTTCAAAGTAGCATACTGTGATAAATCTTTAGATATTTGTCCAGTTCCGCGTCTCTTTAGCTCTAATGCTCGTAATTTACCTAGAAAGTGGAAAACAATGGAAAACAAACGTAAATCCATATAAATGATATAAATTACAAGCATTATCGGGGGAAATTGACACTTAATAATCAGGACTATTTGATGTTATCAAATATCCCCCCACTTGAACTCTACTTGCCCTCAAGTAGACCTTATTAGAAAGATTCCTAAAAAGATATCTCCCATAACCTGGAAAATATAAGTTTATAAATCCCTTATGCTAGAATAAAACAAAGCCGAACACCTCACGAAAGGGGAACAAAACACTCAAATCTCTCAACTATTCTAAGTGTCAATTTCGGGGCGATCACTCAATCGCACAGTCATAGCATGTATTCTATCATAAGCTTGGCGGTTACACAAATCTCCACCACTAGAGTTAAGGGCTAAACAATTCTCGAAGGCAATATGGGTAGACACGACAAAGGTTAAGGGGTGACTCATCATTACTAACATGTCACTGCGAAGTGGACAAAATCAATGATACATGGCCAAATCCATGGCCAAGACACCAAAGATTGCTCGCTGCATCACCTAGACACGCTTCATGAATAAAGGGTAGGATAAGACATGGGATATATAAATGGTGTAAAATAAAAAACAGGCAGGTAGTCTAAATTTATAACCAAGTCATCACCACTTACCGTCCGCCCAAAGTTCAAGCTTTAAAGTCAAGAAACCGGATCATGAAATATAAGGTAGATGTGTAATTAGAGGACGTAGTGATGGGCACACTACCTTTTCTCCAATTGTTGGCATAACTACCAACTCCAATCTTCAAATGTGACCGAGGTGACCTCCTCGATACTAAATCTATAAAGCTCATAATGTAGTGCTTATAACATCGCACTTTACAATAACTAAATCATAACAACTATATATATATATAAGTATATATATATATATATATATATATATATATATATATATATATATATATATATATATATTCGAATCACCTTTTTTTTTCAACATACTAAACATAATATCCCCCCACTTGAGATGAACAATGGAAATTCGGGGGGTGTTCGATGATCTTCAGGAATGTTGTCGATGAAAGCGTGATTTCCGAACCTTTCTACTCGAACCTTGAACTTAGGCAAATGATGACTTTCCAATCACAAATAAAGACTACAGGGTAGGCTAAGGTGTATAGGTGTATCGAAACAATATATTGGGTGAACAAAATGAAATGAATGGCTCAGAAGGGTGTATCTAGGGGTATCTTGCACTAAAGATGAGTGCAACAAAAGGGTTTCACATGGGGGTCGAGAAGTCGACGTGACTAATCGATAGACACACAATGGTAGGCTGTTTGGGTGATAATCCTATAATATTGCCTTCTAAAACTGAAAAGTCCAAATACATCGAGCTAACTCAACATACCTCGTCTATGGTCTCGAAATGATGCAAAGGCCAAGTTCTAAAGTTTACAAGCTACCGGCACACTCATAATTTGGTGGATTTGGGGTAAAAATATTGGAAACGTATAAGGCTAATCTCACCATATATATCAAGGGTTGTATGTGCTCGGCTAAGGTCTAATCTAGTTAGGTTAAGAAAAACATGTCAAAATTTTAAAAATGGCATAATTTTTCAAAATAAACTAGAAAAATGAGGGCGAAATAATGTTCAAGAGATAATTCTACTCCCGTCCCCCCACTTGAATTGTACAAAGTCCCTTTTGTACTAAGCATTAAATAAAGGTGAAGAGAAAAGTAGAATTAGAGCGAGAACTTCCCTGAAATTTGCTCCATAAAGAAAAAAGGCCCACGAAAAAGAGACGTGCCTTCGTATAAGCATCATGAGCAAACTTCAATCCCTGAAATC
This sequence comes from Chrysanthemum seticuspe, assembly GCA_019973895.1. Lineage (NCBI taxonomy): Eukaryota > Viridiplantae > Streptophyta > Magnoliopsida > Asterales > Asteraceae > Chrysanthemum > Chrysanthemum seticuspe. The sequence goes on from BPTQ01000005.1 coordinate 76,087,042, forward strand.
ACAATACCGACAAGCATAATTCTAAAAAGACAAAATGAAAAATGAAAAATGAAAAACAAACCTAACTCACTTTCGTAGGAATCACGGTTGCATTTAGCGAATGCAACAAGCCTTTTAAACCACTTGGTGTCCCAAGTGGACGAGTGAAGTCTCGTGAGGGTTTACAGGGAACACACCCACAAAGTTCATTTAAAATACTAATACCAGGTTATTGTGTTTTAAAATGAAAGAATTAAAGCAGAGGAAGGTTACGTCGTAACTCTTTTGAGGGAGTTACGCCGTAACTGGCAAAACCTGACATAAGCTGCAAAGTGAGTGGTTACGGCATAACCACATAGATGGTATTACGCCGTAATTGGTAATGCGTCTAGAATTCTACTACAAAAAGTGGGTTACGGCGTAATCACATAGATGAGTTACGCCGTAACGTCAGGTCAGATCAGTAAACTGTAGTAGTAATTACTTCCTCGTTTCCTGCAAAAATTGTTAGAAAACACATAACCCAACAGAAATGGAAATAAAATAAAAGAAAGGGATAATTCGGGTTGTCTCTCGAAAGAGCACTTTTCTTTATTTTACGAGTCTTTAAGTTAGACTCAGAGCGGCGAGACTTCTATGGGGGCCTTTGGACTTCCCCGACTTCCTCCATGTCTTTCATTAAGTTACGCCTAACCCAACCGACATTTGTGGCAGTGCGGAGATATTCTTTGGTTTCAATCTTTTGAATCTTGCAAAATTTTTCTTCAGGTCCCAAATGGTATCGCGTAAACTCATATTTTTCGGCTATAATAGGTGGTGGCCTCTTAAACGGGATGCCAAGAAGTTTGCATCTTCTTTTCTCGTGTACTTCATCATTTGGGTCAATGAAACCGTCTTCGCCTTGTAACTCGAGATAATCAAAATCATCGTCGTCGAAACCTGTATCTTCAAGTTGGTCATTGTTTTCTATGAGTTTTTGCTTGCATTCTTCTTTTTCTACCTTAGACGAGTCCTTGGTGTTATCTTCTAATTTTTCATTAGGAATTTCGTCGTTAGGTTAATCTTTACTCATACATCCATTCCAGATTTTCTCTTTAGTTAACGCGTCAATTTTTCCGTATTTGATTCTGACCCAATCGTTGAATCCGAGATCATCTGGCCAAGGCAATTATGTTCTTTCAGAATCATTAGTTGAAGTCCATAGGAACTCGTCTTCCCCAACCCTGTCAATGCTGCTTCCCCCGTCACATTCATACTCAAAAGGGTTGCAGGAAGCCCAAACGTTTCTGTCACTGGTCTTAATTTGTTCACACCAATGATTTTGAGTTCCTTCGTCATTGTCATCTTCAGAAGGAATATCATCGAGGGGCTTAATGGTTTTTCCTCGAAGAATATGTTTTCCATATTTGAGTTCCGGATTTCTGATCAAAGCCGAATTAATTATCGCGTCCCCGAATCTTATCGAATACCAATATCTGAATGATAGATTTCCAAAATCAACGTTATGCCTCCCAGATTCATGTGGGCATATCCAAACTTCGTTCTTCACATTACCTCCTCCGTTGCAATATTCACAAAAAGGATTGCACGTTGGCAAAGCGTGAGTAATCTCATCTTCCATGACGAGTAAGGGTTTGCAGTAATGCTTGATAGGTGGTCCTTCCACTTCGTTAATTGAGAATTTAGCTAATCTTTCTTCGTCATTAAGTTTAGTCCACATGTATCTGTCATCTTTTACCCTTACTTTATCAACTCCTCCATCGCAGGTTTTCCGAGGATCACACGAGGCCCATAAGCTGTAGCATTCCCCATCGTCAATCGCAATAGCCTTATACCAATGATTTCTCCTTTTAGGGTTGTCGACCTTGGTGCCCGTGTCTTTGCTTGAATTCGGGTTACGCCGTAACTCTGAGGTGTGATTACGGCGTAACTCACTTTCGCCATCAGTATCAGACTCATCAGAGTAGTTGTTGTTATCAGAGAATACAACCTTACATATAGTAGATTTGCTCTTCTGTTCCTCATTTCTTTTTTGTACCTCGTCGCCAAGCTTTCCAATTAAAGTTTCCAAGTTTTTTAGTAATATGTCATGGGAAAAGAGTCTCTTGTTTGTATTATCTTGGAAATTTTTCAGTCATTCCTCTTGCTCTTTTTGCCTCTTGGTAGTATCCACAAGGTATTTGTTAATAATTTCCTCGAGGTTAGCTCTTTTTTCATTACGCTCATAATACGGTGGGGGTCCTCCACGAAACCCATTACTATTATCCCCGTAGAAAGGCCTATTCTCTCTGTTAATACAAATAAGCCGTAAAAACGTTTATTTGTATTTTACGATCTTCTAATATTTTGTTGATAACAAACGTAAAATCATTTTAACGAAACAAATAGAATATGTAAATGGTTTGAGTTAATAGTTTCCTAACACACTTACGTTTTCACATAAAACACTAAAACAAGTATAAGTGATTTTATGATTTAGATACATATGTACAACAACTAGTGTTTACATATTGGGTTAGCATATACTTAAACTAAGTATACTAAAATGGGTAAAAACATGTATATACTAAAATGGGTAAAAACTAGCAAATGGTATTGACCCATAACCCATGGTTTTATATATACCACTTAACCAAGTTCATTGTATCCTTAAGATACATTGTATCTAGAAAGAAAACCATGGATCAACCCATAACCCATGACCCATAACCAAAAATACCCATGGGGAAAGAGGAGCGTTCCACGGATGCCTGGCTTTGTGCTAGCCGGATCCTTTGTGGTAGGGATCCGTGGGATCCGGGGAACAGTAGAGAATTTTCTCGATAAATAGAGAGCCATTCCTTCCTTTCTACTCATCACTTTACACACATACTTCCCCCAAGTATTATAACCCTCTAACCTCATATCCAAGTGATCTATGTAGTTTGTCTTTTGTTTTTGTGTGATCTTCTAGGTTTCTCTTAAAGGCAAGATCACCACTTCTTGAAGACGTGCAAGCTCAAGTCCATGAGTTGCCATGCTTCGTCATCATCAAGACAACTAAGGTTCTCTTGTTGATAGTTCTTCCTTTCTCCATAGATGTTGGGTTGAAGGCATTAGTGAAGAATGCCGAAAGTGTCAAGATGAAAGCATTAGTGAAAGATGTTCATCATCCGTGTCAAAGCATTAGTGAAGAATGCTAAAGGTGTCAAGACGAAGGCATTAGTGAAGGGTGCCAAGCGTTGTGTCAAAGGCATTAGTGAAGGATGCCGAAGAATCTAATCAAGTCGCATTTGAGAAGAATGCATAGGTCGTATAATCGATGAGGTGCATCGTTATACATATAAGTACTTGTTTATTTCCAAGGATGGTGATATCCTTGATGATGTTGTAACAAGGAGTGGATCTCCTTGATATTAGGTGTTGTGTTGTGAAGGGTAGTAGTTCCTCCATAGTAATGGAACTAGGTGGTTAGCCTAGTACCTAATAAAGGGTAGGCGACGTTGTGATATGATTAGTTCTCCTTGGTGTGAAAGAACTCGGTGGTTAGCCTAGCACCGTATAAAGGGTAGGCGACGTTGTGTTAGGTGTAGTTCACCTTGGTGTGAAAGAACTCGGTATTTAGCTTTGTACCGAAAAAAGGTTAAGCGACGTTGTGAAGGCTTCTCCGCCATAAGGAGTTGGTTTAGTGCTTACGAACTCTCGAGTAGGTGACTTGGGGAGTGGAGTAGGGCAAGGAAGGTGTCCTTGTAGCCGAACCACTATAAATACTTGTGTCGTGGTGATGTGCTTCTTACTCTTTACCTTTCATTACACATTTATATATCTATCTATCAACGTCCAACATAAACAACCAAATAGATTGACATAAGTCGATCTAAATATCTAAAAGGAAGTTTTAAATTGGTAAAACTATTCAACCCCCCTTCTAGTTTTCCACACTCTCCATATTTAGCTTCCTCGATCATATCTTCCTTGTCAATTTTAGGACAATTTTTAGTCAAATGTCCCCCACCATAGTTTTCGCAGCCGACTTGGATGGCATGAATAGTTTCTCTGATTTTTAGCATATCTCTAGCGAGATTCTCAAGCTTGTTGGTTATTGCTGCAATTCCATCGAAACTTCCGCCTTGGTTTCTTTTACTTCCTCCGTCGTGCCATTTTTGAGAGTGATCTGCCATTTTTTTAATGGCTTTAATTGCAAAAGTAGGGGTCATGTTCGGGATGGGTCCTTGATAGTCCAGCATCTGCCTTGTAGTTACGTTAATTCCTTTGTAGAAGATGTTGACCTTTTGCTGGTTGTTCAGATCATTTGTAGGAAATTTATAAAGGAGATCGTTGTATCTATCCTAGGCTTGGTACAACGTTTCGTCGCCTTCTTGCTTGAAATTATGGATTTCTAAAAGCTGGTTAGAAATCTTCGATGGCGGACAATATCTCTAAATAAAGTACTTCTTAAGAAGAGCCCAAGTATTAATTGCCCTGGCGGGCAATCTTTCAATCCATCTTCTGGCAGCTCCAGTAAGAGTCATTGGGAACACCCTTAGCATAACAACATCATGTGACACGCCCGGAATGTTGAAAAGGCTTGCGATGTATAGGATATTTTCAACGTGCTCATATGCATCTTCGTCCCTGTTTCCTGAAAAAGGGTTAGCACGAAGCTCCCTCATAAATTGGTCTTTGATTTCGAAACGGACATCCGCTCCAATTACCAGTCTTACGACACCCGGCCCTTGTTTTGCTCTTGTCAACGCCAAGTATTCCTCAAGAGTGAGGTCATCGATGTTAACAACTTCCATGGTACCTGAAAACTTGAAATTTGATCGTGAGAAAAGTTTAAAATGAAATGAAAGACTTAATATTAATCCTAATATAACTCCCCGGCAGTGGCGCCAAAAACTTGATGCAGGTTTTACTGACCAGGTCTTAATATTTATAATGTCTCGTTATACCTATGGTCTACCCTAGTGCACTAACGGGCAGTGTACCCCGGTCGTGTGTAGTGAAGTAATCGGTAAAGCCGAGGTCGTCCCAAGAGCTATGTGTGATGGATTATTACTAAGTCTAAGTGTCACAGATTAATAATGGTTTCAATAGGGATTTAATTAATTAAACAACTAATGCAGAATAAAACAGAATAAAAGCAAATAAATGATAAAGGGAAATCAATAGAAGAGAGTGGTGCTAACCTAGTTAATCCTCCTAGCTAGTTATGTCTACGTCTACTTACTTCCAATTACTTCAGGTGGGGTCAAAGTCGAGAGGACAGCATTTGGTCAATTCGCCCTAACCTATCAGCAAAGATGCCACCACATGAGAAGTCAGGTGTCCCCTCGTAAGTCCTGTTGTTCCTGGTTCCCTAAGCCAAGTCATTAAGTACCGCTACATGCTAGATTTATAATAGTGAATGCCCGGCCGTTAGGAACTTAGACACGCACCCCCTAGTTCTTAAGTTCATCCAAACGATAGGTGATCAGTTGGTCAAATCGCACAAGTAGAAAGGGTCGTCAGTTGGTCATATCTTACCCATCCCGTCTCAGTCCGCTCACCTAGGTTCAGTTGGTCATATCTCCTAGGCAATTGGCCTCTACCGCCATTCAAAAATACCGAGCCAAGGGTGGCTACCAATAAACTATGCATGCATACACTTAGAAATAATTGTACGGAAGTAAAGTAAACGCAAACAAAACAATTAAGGAATCATAACTAGGCTAGCACCAAGAGGTGATTAGCCGCTCATATTAATCATGCAAACCAATTCAATATACAAAGGTACGAAATACATGAATTGAAAGTAAAAGAAATATAAAACGCTAATGCTTATCGTAGGGGAGTGATTTCTCCCTTGGAGACAACTCCATATGCTCCTCTAGACCTGCCTTGAGCTTTTTCCCACGTTCTTTGAGGGTTGTGTCTGGAATGGGATGATTAGAAATGCTGGAATTCGTGGGGTATTTATAGGCCAGATCTGGGTTACGGCGTAACTAATATAAGAGTTACGCCGTAACCTTCAACTTCTTCGTATTTTGCACTAGATCTGCTGGTTACGGCGTAACCTAATGAGTGGTTATGCCGTAGTCTTCAATAAAATTGGTTACGTCGTAGTAGATGCAATAGTTATATAGTTACGTCATAACCTTTGGGAAGAGTTACGCCGTAACCTTCTGATAAGTTGGTTTTTTGAGTCACGCAATAGTTACGGCGTAATGTGAGAGACGAGTTACGCCGTAACTTCTTCAAAGTAGCATACTGTGATAAATCTTTAGATATTTCTCCAGTTCTGCGTCTCTTTAGCTCCAATGGTTGTAATTTACCTGAAAGTGGAAAACAATGGAAAACAAGCGTAAATCCATATAAATGATATAAATTACAAGCATTATCGGGGGAAATTGACACTTAATAATCAGGACTATTTGATGTTATCAGGGCACAATCTTTATTATAACTTAACATATACCCGGTTGATGGAATTAATAAATGCCCTTGTTAGGTTCGCATGTTTGCAACACAAGCATCAATATAAGAAATAAGAGATAAGAAGTGATCGGTTGAACAAAACAATACACACACTCGAATGACTAATAGCCTTTATGCGTAGGAATGATATTGAAATGAACAACCAACTCTCAAATGAGAGTTACAAGACTATTTATATGGGAAGGGAGCTAGGGTAATACATCTAGTCCATACCTTTCCTTATTGGGCTTTTGCATAGGCTCATGGGCTTTCTACATGAGCCTTGCCTTAATTACTAACATAAAAGCCTTAATTAAGCTAACTATTACATATTGATTACTAACACTTGAGAAATGGTTTAGGAGTGATTCCAACAATCTCCCCCTAAGTGTTAGTAATTGATATCTTAAGTAATCTTAAACAGTTGTTGGTGCATATGTAATAGTAGCTTTGACGTCTTCTGACATTCTTCTTTCTTGTGAGAAGAAGTGCCTTAATTCAAACAATCTCCCCAATGTAGTCTTGTTTCTTTTGAAGTATTCTTCTTTTGACGTCTTGATTTCTTTGTTCTTAAATTCTTTGTTCTTTGTGGTCGTTGTGATAGTATATTGTTGTCAGCTACAGGCCAGCTTCATTGCTCCAGCTTCTCCACGTCTTTCTCCAACATGCTCACACGCTCATTTGACAATGAATTCCAGATGTAAAGTAGTTCTCGAGTCTTTATAACTTTGTAGATTCTTTGATTTGATGAAGAATCATTATAACTTTGTGTTGCCTTTGATTTTGAGAGAACTTCTTTTGTGATGTAGTTGGTATGAGCATGTGGAGAATCAGCACGATCTCTTCCTCCCGCGAGCATCCATCAGCAGCAGCATCACCGGTCAGTCACGAACACCAATTGATCATTGTAAGCTTTTCATAAAGAATTGATTACTACAATTGTTCTACTGATAAATGTATTGATTCCATTCACCTTGGTCGGGCGAATCAGCCGTCCGAATCCCATAAGGGACAGTTGGCATTACATTGAACAAGTTCAAGTAATGACCCACATCTTCAGGACTCGATTCTTAAAAGGAATCTCCTTAGCAGGATTTCCAGCACTTACAAGTTCGAACTTCGAGCGTGTTAACAGCATAGTGTGAAAACACAACTCTAATTCTAGCAAAGGCTGTTCCTGAACTGGAGTCCCTCAAGTAGGATAACACGATGTACTGAAGTACACCTACATTTCAGGTGAGTCGCTGAGGTACACCGAAGCATCACCCCACGACTGTAAACCGTTTAAGACAACACTAAGCGTAACCCACAAGGAGTTACCGAAGTGAACTTCTGTCAGGGCTGTTTGATGTTGACCCTGGTAGAAGTTTCCATTCAATCACTGAGGATCACTGTTGTGAACCCCTCATAAATGTTCTCGACAGATTGCTAAGATCTGTGAAGGACTCTAGAATGTATCACTTGCGTCCTTATTGTTGAGCGACAAGTGATGAAATGTCAAGTGTACCTAAGAGATATTTTGATGAATCTCGTAGCTCTAGACACAATAGTGCGCTTTGGTTTTCCTGAGCGGAGACTAGGGAGAGGGTCTCCTTCTTCAATACCAACAATCTCTAAGAGAAAGCCGATAGTTTAAGTAGGGTTCCCTGTGAGAATGAAACAAGCTTCCTTGTGAGAGAAACTTGAGTGGCTAAGAAGGTTTAGTGCATACGTCACTGGGTCCATGACGACTTTAATCTTCAATACCGGTGTCATCAAGTGACAACCAGTAGCATATGAGTTGAACCCGGTGTCTGTCCTAAGTTGAATAATTTGGAGGGCTATTTCTTTTCACCCTTTTCTTTACTTTTTAATTCTTCAACTCATTCTTTCTCCGATTCTCATTTTCTCCTTTTTTTATAATAATACCTAAGGACTTCTAAATTTTAACTATTGGTGGTGTCCTTGGGTAGATCCCTCCGGCTCTGGTGGATCACAGGACTGTTATTCCTAACCTTAGTCACCTTATTACTCCATGACTAGCCTATGTTGCCATAAAACCATTTTCATGTAAATCTCTCAAAGTGGTTATGAGTAAAAGCATTTTGTACCACTGTGAGAGTTTTGTATTTTGCAGAAATACTCCCTCCACACGTGCTTAAGTATTTTGACAGAAATCTGCACGGTGAGAGAAGAGCGCACACTTTTGAATTGATCAACTCAAGATAGATAATTCCCTGCGAGACACGGTTACATCACTGACTAAGTCAGCTTGAAGTTGTAAACACTCCTTGGAGAGAAGGTTTGACCCATCAAGGTTCATGTCTACCAAGAGTTTCTCGAATGGTACATTCTACTAGGACAAGTCCTTTGCGAGACATGTTTACATCACTAGCGAACTAGCTTGAAATTATTACCCGTCCTGGATAAGTCTTTTCGAGTTACTAACATTTAAGAGCTCGTCAATTCATTGGTTAAGTCTTTAGCACAAAGATTCAATAGCAATCCACAACATATTTCTTATCACATAATTTTTCTCCCCCTAAAAAATGGCATATAAATGTTATTTTTGATGAAATTTTGATGTCGAATATGTCCATTTCGAGTTTTGTGGGAAGATTTCCACGAAGAACAATTTGTGAACAAAGTTTTAAGCAAATACTCCCCCTCAACAAGTGATATTAACGTTTGAGGTTTTGAAAAAAACAAGGGGAAGTACTTGTTCTTTTGAGCAAAACTTTAAAAGTGAAAGTTTTGATTAGTTTTACTCAAAAGTAAGAAGCTTTCGCTCCTTTTATAAGGATTGTGGCACTGAAGCGTACCACAGGGTCCTTTCATTACAAGAACGGGTTGTAAAATGTTATGTGTGCACAAACCATAGTCAAATATATATCACACATCCAAATATTTAATGAAAGAAACAAATCAAGGAGTACCAGGAAGTTCGTCAATAACACCAGGAATTCGTTCTGGAGGTTGGTAGCCTTTTAGAGATATGCTTTGACGTCCACCCACAAAACTCTCCAAAGTCCTCATCTGATCCCTACGAAACAACCTTTCATCAATCCTGGTAATGATCTTCTTCGCATCCCTCATTTCCCTAGAATGCCATATTTTCTTTGACCCTATGCCTTCATGAATATCCTTTAACCTATAAGCCATCCCATCCCGAACCTTCTTCAAAGTATGATCACAAAATTTGTGAAGCTCCTTGCACGCCATGAAGCAATTACGGTGAAGTTCGCTGCGGTAAACTACCCCGAATGTTGGTTTCTTAAGTATCGTGTACTGAGGCAGATGGTTGATATCTGGAATTTACAGCTTTGGGGTGGTGTGAGATTAACACGTTTCTGATATGATTCTACGGCAAGTTGAATAACTTCAACATGTTCCTGGATGACGATGCTTCTGATGAATATTAGCAATGACTTGATGTACTGGAGCTGAATGTTCGTGGAGAATTGTCGCATTTGTCCTTGTACCTTGGCAAGATACATATCTTCAATGTCATTGAGTGACAATCTCGGAAAATCTACTTCAGTAAAGTCATATTCATGTTCGTCTTGGCATTTGACTACTATTTCTTCAGGAATGAGTAGTCCCACTTAGACGACAGGGTAACATGCATTATAGCAACGATCCGTTCATCATTGTACACCTCCTTTTTCGATTTAAGTATCTGGCAGCTTCTGTAGTAGATTCTTCTTCGTTCTGGCCAATGATGAATCCCATACAATGCATCGATGTCATACTTTACCACATTGTCAACAAACATGTGTGTGGCTTCTTCCTCGATGGCTATATTGTTTGAGTAGATTGCTGCCGGGAAAGGGAAGGTGAGTGAAGTAGCGTATTTCTTGCTCACATTGCTACCCTGCTGAAGAAATTCCAGGTCGTTGTTGAAGAAATATTGGTAAGGAATCTTCGGTTGATCAGGTCGGCCAATGGTAGGTAGTGGCTTAGTCCATTCGGTGTAGTATGGGGCCTTGTCAGGTCTGGTGAAATCGATGTTTGCTTCATGGTTGAGCCAATCAATGTTGTTGGACATGGCTCGTGCTATGTTGTCTAGATGATATTCGACTTTAATGGCACTGGCAGAGCTGTCCTTAAGTAGTTGAAAAGCGTCGTTCTTGATTCGTTTCAACTATGCTTTCGTCATCTTTTTCACCTTGAACTTTTCTTAGATAATCTTGAACTGCTCCATAGTTCTACCATCTACCAGTTCTTGGCCTTCCGGTAACTGAGGGGTTGCATCAACAAGCTTTGAAAACCATTCATACCCTTCAGATTCGTCTTCATCTAGCCATGACACAACTGAAGTGGACTTTTTCTTCTTTGGCTTTGATGATGATGTTGGTTGCTTTGTAGAAGAAGGAGGTTGTTGTTAGGGCTCAAGAATCTCCTCATCGTCACCACCAGTGTATTCAAAGTGATCACCAGCTTTATGCGTTGGTGGTGGAGACTCAGAGTCCTGAGGTTTATCTGTAGCAGGAGGATGTTGAGGAGATCTTCTAGCGGTGGAGGTCCTTTGGGGTGGTGGAGGCATAGAAGATGAATCGTCATTTCTCTTCTTACGTTTCGGCTCAGCATCCTTATCCGCATCATCATCGTCTCTTGGACGCTTAGCCCTTTCAGCCGACTCTTTGCATGAAGTTTTGAGTTGATATTCCAGCAATGCCTCTAATAGTTTAGCTTCGTCAGAAGTAAATATTGCGGAACGTTGAGACATATGTAACACAAGCTTGGAAATCAATTCTGCATCGGAGACAACCGTAGGCTCGATTGGATTGATTTTCATTGCTGCAGGAGTAGATTGCATTGTTTGCTTGACCAATCGCATGAGATTTGGATACAGTTGTCTGACGAATATCTCTCTTGTCACTCCAGGGACGGTGACAAGAAGAAACTTGTGAGTATATTCTCTAATCGTTTTGTCCATTTCCCCTTGGATATCTCTGTTTAGAAACTGTTGAATTTGTTCCCTTTCATCCGAAAACTCGTTTATCACCTTCTGAAGAAGATTGATTCTGTCCGCAAGTTGATTCAGTTTCTTGTTGACCATGTTTTTCTTTCTTACTTGCTTGACAACTTTGACAATCTTTGTCTTTGCACGTGATGCCCACGTATCGGTTGGTTTCTTTACAGATCTGGATGCGGATCTGGTGGTGGTGTCTTTGGATGGTGGTGGTGATGAATGAGAAGATGAGTCAGACAAAGATGAGTCATGAGAAGGTTCTGGGTCATTTGGTGGCTCATAAGTTTGTTCATGGTTACATTCGTGACTATCTAGAAGATAATCATCGGCTTCTTTTTCAGCTTTAGCCTTTTCTTCAGCCTTAACCCTAGCCACTTCTGCTGCTTTAGCTAGAGCTTCCTCTTCAGCTTTTTCCTTAGCAGCTGTCTCAACATCTTCATCAGTTATCTTTTCATTCTTCTCCTTTTCTGGTTCCTCAAAGTCGAAGATAATTTCATCCTCATGCTGCTTTTGTTCAGATTCGTGGGTGGTGGTACCAGTTCCCTTATCGGGTTGATTAACCGCATCGAGAACTGGTGTTGTTTGTGAGCCACCACTTGAACCTCCAAGGCCAAAAGTCTGTGGAAGATTGAACTCCTTAGCAACATGTTGAAGCCTGAGATTCTTCAGTTTCTTGCGGTAATCTTTTTCTTCATCATGTGGCTCTTCTTCTGATCTTTCTTCCTCTTCCTGCTCTTCCACTGGAGTTTTACCCTTGTTAGTATTTGGACTATGAGGTTTTGCTACTGTTATTGTCTCATCTGTTGCAGTTTATGAGTAGTGAACCTCTTCATCTGTTTCAGTGTCCTCGGAGTCCTCGTCCATCAATTTAGGTTCCGGTTTAGGATTAGGGATAGCAACCTTCGATGGAACTTTCCTTTTGAGAACATGAGTTCTCTTTGGATACTTTCGGGTACTCCCAGTGCTTGCAGCACTTCCAGCACTGCCCGATCTCCTGGTCTTCTTGACAGGTGTAGCGGAAGACTTTTCATCAATGAAGCCAACTTTTCTTGATGCTACTGCTACTTGATATCGTTTGTATGATTGAAGATTCTTGATATCATCAGTGAGAAGGCAGTCTGGCAATACATCACCTTGTTTCTTTGTTGTTGAGTCTTTGAATCTGACAACATTAAGTGTAGGCTCAAACAATGCGGAGTGATGGTTGGGGTCATCAAGTCTCAAGGGAATGTCTAGATTATTCCCGAGTATCCTTTGGATCAACAGTTTGGTGTATCTGATGTAGGGGATCTTGGTGCCAGGTTTTTTGAGGTAAGAAATCATGTCTTCCCAGATCAGAGTTGCGAAGTCGATGTGCATCATGTTGACCATGCCCCAAAATATTTGTAGTTCCATGAGCTTAGGGTGCTCATAACCACTATCACGTCTAAAAACTGATTTGGCTATCATGATGTATAGAGTTCTCCATGGCTGAGGAATGTTCTTTAGATCCACTGAAGAATGTTTAGTGATGATCCCAGCAGCTTCATCATAGCCAATATTGACCATGAATTGGAGAGTAGCCTCTTCCGAAGGAGTAGCAACATAATTAGCAGGCTGGATGGTAGGAAGGAGGAGAATTGCCCTTAAGTCTGCAACAGTAATGGTGACTTGTTTGTTGTTGAGTGTTACTGTAACAACATCTTGACCATCGATCTTCTGCATGGTGTGCCAAAACTGATGAATATAGATCTCCGGTACTGTTGCAGAGTTTGTGAGCATGTTCTTGTATGGATGAGTCTTTAGAATATCCACATCAATATGACATGACGACTCAGAGCACGTGAAATTATCAAAGTCCACTTTGAGATTATTCTTTCCAATCTTCATCTGATAACCGATAGGGAAAATATCTTCCACTATGAGTACATTTGGTGCGTTAACGTTTTCCATTGTGACGTCCATATTGTGATCTGAAAGATATTGAGCTAAAAGAACCAACATATCGAAAGACATTACGTTAGTCAAAAGTTGATTTTATTGTTCAATTATTGAATATGTTATGTTGATGAATGTTACGAGTCCAACGTCACTAATTTGTCCAATAGTCCAAAATAGTTGTGATAAGTTTCGTGAGTTTATTAATTTTGAATTTTAAAGTCCAAATTCTCACTCATTTACACAACATATTAACCATTAAAGCTTATTAGTGACATTTTGGTTTTGTGACGTTATGATTTATTTATTTACATGTTTGTATGCGTAACAATTCATAATTATGGTTAAAATAAGGCTTAAGCGTAAAGTTACAAGCTTATGCGTAAACAGTTGTTACCATACGCGTAAGCATTAGCTTATGCGTAGGAACTCTTCTTACGCGTAAGAAATATTACGCGTAGGAAAAGAGCTTGGCATAAGGCTTACGCATAAGCGTATGTTGGAGCTTATACGTAAGGTTTACTCGTAAGAGTGAACCTTATGCGTAAGACTCAAGTTTACGCATATCCTTCACAGGATACGCGTAGTCCTCATGTAGAACCTTACGCGTAAGAGTTACGCGTAAGATTTCTCTTACGAGTAACTATTTACGCGTAAGATGATCCTTAAGCGTAGAGTTCCAGTTTAACCTTGAATCTGAATTTTTCACGCGTAAAACCTGAAATAGTTTATCATAACACATACATTAACATTTTTATTCAATACCTTTCATCCACACATGTTATCAGATTCAGTTAATGGTTACGCATAGGTTTTCCTTAGGCGTAAAACTAAAACCCTAAGGTTTAATTCTTACGAGTAAGAAATCCAGCCATGAAAATGGCACCAAATTCATTCTGGTATGTCTTAGAGGCAAAGTGATTGTATTGCAACAAGTTTTAACATCCAAAACCTTGAGAATCAAAAATCCCTAATTCATACGAGTCTTAAACCCTAATTCTCAATTTCACAAAATTAATGTTTTTGGGTATGATTCGAGAGTGGTTTTGATCAATTAAGCATGTAACAAACATCCTACAACCAAGTAATTACACAGAAACACCCACAATAGAAAACCCCCAATTCATACGCATAAACCCTAATTTTAAAAATGATTGATTAATGTTTTTGGGTGGATTTAGTTGTTAGAAATAGTTTAAGAATGATTAAAACAACGTTTTAACACACTCATTTCAACAACAAACACCCAAGACATGATTGCATGTTCATACGCTTATGCGTAAACATTAAATCAAGCCTAGGGATAAATCTAACCGTTGGTTTTACGTATAGATTAAAACCTATGTTTAGAATATCACCTAGAATCATAAACCACTTACAAAATTGACGATTAAAGCACGGATTACTTGTTTGAATCTTAGGCGTAGGATGAGTTGGTTGAGAAATAAATGATAGTAATAAATGTGAAGTATTTTTAGGTGGAGTGTTTTTGTATAAAATAACTTTAGTCTTTTGACAACTTTGGTCCCTCCACCTTAATCATTCTCATCCATAGCCCATAATTTCTATTTTGGTTAAATATGAAGTGAAAGTTTGGAAAGAAACTTGACGACACTCCCCCTCGACTTTTAAAATAGAGAAATTTTACAAATTTGGTTCCGAGGAGTGTCAAGAAACAAGAAAAGTGTCCACCATTATCAAAGATACAACCGGTATTGGGTAACATGCAAGTATAAGGTTTTATGAAACATAAAATATTTACTGTCTCCCCCTTAACACTTGACCGTAAAAATAATGAAATTTGAAAGAGTAAAGTGTTGACGGAAGATTTGTACTTGCCATGTTTAATGAAATTTTAGAGAGAAGAATATTTTTGTATTTTGTAAATTTTATATTTTTGTATTTTGTTTTTGAAAAATATTTATAAAAGAGGTTTTGGTGTTTGACTGGTTTTAAGATTGTTTTAAAAGTTCGTCCAGTTCCTCTGGAGTCAAACACCTCATACCAATCTGGTGGACCAACTCAGTAAACCTAGCAGGAGCTAAGGCTTTGGTGAGAAGGTCTGCCAGTTGATATTTAGTACCCACAAAATATAATTCAACGGTACCCTTTTCCACATGTTCCTTGATGAAATGATATCAAAGATCGATGTGCTTGGACTTTGAATGTTGAACAGAGTTGCACGAGATCGCAATAGCACTTCGATTGTCGCAGTACATTGGGATTCTGTCAAATACGTAACCATAGTCTTTGAGTTGTGTTCTCATCCAAATGACTTAAGCACAACACGCCAACATGGCTACATATTCTGCTTCGGTTGAGGACAGCGATGTACAATCCTGCTTCTTCGATTGCCATGACACCAGTTTATCACCAAGAAATTGTAGAGCTCCTGAAGTACTTTTCCGAGAATCTAAGCAACCTGCGTGATCAGTGTCTGAAAAAGCTATTAGTTCAAAACCAGAATCCTTTGGATACTAGATCCCCAAGTTAATGGTTCCCTTGATGTATAAGAGGATTCTTTTAGCCTCACAGAGGTGAGTTTCAGTTGGTCGCGACTGATAACGGGAGCAAAGATATATAGCAAAGACAATGGCAGGCCTACTGGCTGTTAGATACATGAGTGACCCAATAATCCTTCGGTACTTGGTAGGGTCAACCAATTTCCCATGCAAATCAGCGTCCAGTTTCTTGGTATGTGCCATTGGTGTGGCATAGGTATCACAGTTTTGCATTCCATTTTTGTTTAAAATTTCAAGAGCATATTTGGACTGACTCAAGAAAATACCACGGGGTGATTGATGAACTTGCAGTCCTAGAAAGAACGTAAGTTCACCCATCATGGACATTTCAAAATGTTTTTTTATAAGTTTTGAAAAAGCGTTTGAGTACTTTAGATGTGTTGACCCAAAAATGATGTCATCCACATAAATTTGAACGATTAAAATGTGTGCCCCGTGATATTGTATGAATAGTGTAGGGTCGACCGATCCTTTGACGAAATTATGAGAGATAAGAAAGGATGACAACTTATCAAACCATGCCCGAGGGGCTTGTTTGAGACCGTAGAGAGCCTTGTTCAGTTTGTAGACGTGATTAGGGAACTCTGGATCAACAAATCCTTCTGGCTTTCTAACATCTTTCAGTTTACCATTCAGAAAAGCAGTTTTGACATCCATCTGAAAGACCGTGATGTTCATGTGAGCCGCGAATGCCAGAAAAATCTGAACAGCCTCAAGTCTAGCAACCGGTGCAAATGATTCCTCATAGTCAATCCCTTCTTCTTGTCTATAACCCTTAGACACCAGACGTGACTTATTTCTGATAACCGTACCTTCAGCATCTAGCTTGTTTTTCCAAATCCATTTGAGACCAATAACATAGACCCCAGTTGGTTTTTTAACCAATTCCCATACTTCAAGACTTTTAAACTGGTTAAGTTCTTCTTGCATGGATTCAATCCAGTTGTCATATGTCATGGTTTCCTTAATATTTTTGGGTTCAGCTTGGCAGACGGTAAGTGCATAAATGCAATGTTCACCGTCAGTCTGAAGGCATCGTCTAGTTATGACTGGTTGATTCGGGTTTCCAATAATGTTCACAAGAGGATGGTCTTTCGTCCAAAGATGTATGGAGGGTTGATGTTGATATATATTATGCAGATTGGGAGGATTCAAATGGCTTGTGGATGATTCTGCAACATCAGGTGTGGCAGTTTCATTAGCAAACGAATTGAAGAACGCATTTGGATCATAATCTGCAGGTGGGGGTACTTCATTGTTCAGAAGATCATCAGCTGGTTCAGCGTCATTGGATGCAGTTTGTTCGGCTGTTGTTGTAGAATCAATTGGTGGTGCTTCCTCAACAGTAGTTGTTGTTACAGGTGTATCAGGTATTGGATTATTATCAAGTTCAGCAGCGAAAACATTTGATACATCTGGAGCACGTTGATCAATATCATCACTAAACAGATGAGCAAATACCTGTTCCATTTGTTGACGAGTAAGCTGGAAGCTTGGTTCAGCTGATGATGGGGTTTGGGGGAAGTTTAGACAGTTATGTCCGAGTTCCAAGCTGTTTTGCTCATAAGCCATTTCTGTAAGCTCATCGAAGTTTGCATGAATCGTTTTCATGATCTCCCTTGTACGACGATTCCAGATCCGGTAACCCTTAGAGTTTTCACAATATCCAACAAAGACTCCAATGTCAGCTTTGGATTTGAGCTTACCAAAGTCATCACGATCATTATTCAGGTAACAAAGGGATCCAAATACATGAAAGTGTTTGAGATTCGGTTTACGGTTGTGGATAAGCTCATAAGGTGTTTTGTTGTGGCGTTTGGTAATCATTGAACGATTCTGAGTAGCATGCAGTTGACACGGCTTCAGCCAACAAGTAATATGGAAGTTTTGCATTTATCAACATCGTTCTTGCAGCTTCCACTAACATACGGTTTCGTCTTTCAACAACTCTATTTTGTTCCGGTGTTCGTGCAATGGATGTTTGATGCTCAATTCCCACTTTCTCATAATATGCACGAAGAGTTTGATTCACAAATTCAGTTCCTTTGTCTATTCTGATTTATCTGACTGTATTCCGGAGCTGAACTTGAATTTTCATGAGAAAGGTGATGATCATATGTGGAGCTTGATCTTTACTTCGAAGAAAATAAACCCAAGTCCATCTTGAGTAGTCATCCACAATTACCAAGATGTAGCATTTTCCGTTAATCGTCTGCACACGCATCGGGCTACACAAATCCATGTGAAGAAGATGAATCACATGCTGTGAGCTATGTTCCACCTTTGAAGGAAAGTGAGCACGAGTGCTTTTCCCTTGTTCACAAGCTGAGCATAGGTGATCTTTAGAATACCAAAATCTTGGGAGACCTTCAACAAGTTTGTATCATGCAAGATTGGTTATGGTTTGAAAGTTTAAGTGTGAGAGTCAACTGTGCCATAGCCAAGATTTTGTAGATGTTGCCTTTGAAAGTAGACAGATAGGAGATGAAGCAATCATGTCTTGCATTGAGATTGTATAAAGACTTGATGTGCGGGTACCAGACATAAGATCATTTCCTTTTAGATCACGAATGAAACAAGTTTTTTCCCGAAAAGCAACTTCCAAATCTCCATCACAAAATTGACCAACCGAGAAGAGATTGTGACCGAGACCTTCCACCTAATAAACCCTGCTAATTTCGATGTTACCATTGATGTAATCTCCGTAGCCCATGATAGTTGCGAAGTGATCATTCCCGAACCTGACAGTGCCAATGAACTTTGAAGCAAAGTTGGATAACAATTTGAGATTGCCTGTCATGTGTCGGGAACATCCGCTATCAACAATCTAGAGGATGATCTGTATCACCTGCATTACACACAGACGACACAGATGGAATAGAAGTAGATGTGGAACCCGAAGAGTTAGAGGGTTCCGATGCAGTTATAGTTGAAACACACATGTTTATGATTTTAGGTATCCATTTAAAGCCAAGTGTATTATGTAACCATTTCTGCCATCTCCAACTGGTCTTAGCTTTTGTCTTAGTAAATGCACTAGGTGATAAGTTCTTCCTAGGAGGTGAAGGGGTTTCTACGGGTACATCAATGATCGTAGCCGGAACACTAGAGGGTGGTTTACCTAGCACAGACTTAGAAGAATTAGTGGGCCTAGAGGTATTCCGTTTCTATTATTCCGCTTACAATTCAAGATAGCCTTAGCAACACATTTATCATGACAACCAGAAAACATGCTTTTACGACAACCAACACAAGAAGCTTCAAACATAACATTTAGAGTACTTAAAGATTCAGCATTCGTTACATCACTTTGTTCATTACATTTTTCAGACGCAATATCTAAAGTGGGTGCAAATTGAGTCTTATTCAAATTCCTAAGGTGTTCTTCTACTTCAGAGGTCTTTATTGTTCTTTTCCTACGTCGCAACTTCCTATTCTTCCTTGTGATGCTCTTAAGCTGTGAAGTGCTAGCGTTGGGAAAAGAGGCAACTATTCCTGTTTCAGTAGAGGGAAGCACATTAGTTTCTTGTGATGTGTAATTAGGCAGTCTAAGAATTCCTGGTGCAATTATGTTTATGTTACTATTCCTATCTTGTTTAAGTTTCACCAACTCTACTTTTAGATCATGGATAGTGTGTAACAAATCTAGATTTTTAGAATGAGTGAGTCCATCTCGTCGTAAAACATCTTTGGTATATGCTAGATGATCATTAACATCTTTTGACGCTTGAGCATGAGTATTTTTGAGTAAATCAAATATGACACCATATTCCTTTTTAACTTTTGATATTTCTTGTTCATATTTTGAAATTTGACACTTTAAAGACACGTTTTCATCATCCAGTTGCTCAAGTTTTGGATTAAGAGTTTTTGTATGCAACTGATTGATTTTGTTTTGCAAAGCGAGTTCTCGATTTTGACAATCTTTTTGACACCATTGAAGACGACGTTTTGCATTTGAAAGCTCGTTTAACAATCGCTCATTTTCAACTTTTAAAGACTTGATTTGAAACACATTATCAGTATTCTCAACATGTTCAATAGAATCAACATAATCAGTAGAGATATAATCAAATGCATATGCAACAAAATGTAATAACACAAAATTTATGGTATCAGCACAGATAACATCTTCCAAGAGTCGATCAACATCTTTTCTTAACATTTTCTTTTTACGTTTGGTATTTGAAATCGATGTTTCTGTTTGCTCGAAAACTCTTTTCATAAGTCCAAGCTCCTTGTGAAAATCCCTTTCCCAATATATTGCACACATTTTCAAATTCCGGAAATTAGGTAAAATTCTTTTCTGAAAAATATCTCTTTGTTCTCTCGCATGAGGCGATTGAAAATGTTCAACTTTTATTTCAGAATTGATTTCAATTTCACGTTCCAAAAGTTTGATGTCCGATATGAATGTGTCAAAATATTTAAGAATTTGACATTGTTCATGTAATGTTTTGACTTCACTGAGTGAAGGTAAAGGACCATTAATTTGTGCAGTATTGGGTTGAGGACCAACATTAGAAGACTCAGAAATAGGCGTAATTACCCAAGGTGTGTTAGAATTATCTTGTTATGTGACGAAAGTTATGGCTTTTGAATAGTTAAATGGTTTGTTATAAACAACGTTTTCTAATTTTGACCGACTCTCGTCTTCTGGATCTAATTCCTCCATTCGATTATATTCAACAACACTCATAATGGAATCATCAATTCTATGTTCTGCACTGTAAACTTGAGGATTTGGTTTGAATGCTCTATTATAAAACTTTGGTTTGTAATCAGCAAGATTCGGTCCATATCCATTTGAATTTGGTTTAAAAGTTGTGACAATTCGTATTTTCAGGTCATTCTCAAAACATTACTCATGTTTCATTATTTATCATTTATCGTGAACTAGGTTTACGAGCATCAAATTCACGTAACCGTAATGGTTTAGCTGTGAATTCATGATCATATCATCGAGGTCATTTCATATAGACTAAGTTTAGTCTACATTTCATTAACATCATTTTCATCATATTAGTTCATGCATGGTTTTGCATTTTACATTAAACGTATAATTTTTATATTAAATAAACGTTATCGCGTAATTAATTATTTTGAACAATTGATCCATTACTTCCAAAAATTATTCCAATATATTTTTATACTCATATTAAGTTTATAAAATAATATTATGAGTTTACACAGTGTTTTAAATTTATTTTGTAACTAAATTGTTGTATTTATATAATTACGACGTTTTTCTTAAATTCGACACGATTATTATTATATCACTCAAATTTTTCAAGAAATGTATTTTTATAATTTTTATGACCTAAATATATTTTATCTTGGCCCGTGAAAATTTATTTTTCTCAAACGCTACCCTAAATATTTACAAATGCTACAACTTACCACTTAACTCATTTAAATTTACAAAAATCTTACAATATCTTACACTTATTCAAGTTAAAAAAAAAACATAAACAAAAAGTGACAAGCACCCCTTGTCGACACAAGGGGTGAATCACCAAAGGAGATATTTGCAAAATATCCTAAGACAAGTATTATACAAAAAATACTTTTCACTTATTACTTTCATTTCAAACCAAACTAGACCAAATAATTCCATCTCTTTCTCTCTACATATTCGGCAGCCAAGGGATCAAAAGAAAGGATCACTCCAAGTTTTCAAGACAAATATAATTAAACACTAGTATCATTTGTTGCAAGGTTTTGTAATACAAACCTCAAGTGATTAGGAAAAACCTTTTGTCCATAAACCTCATCATATCACTAGTAAGCATTCATATTCATATTTTTATTTCATATTCATTTTCATGGTCATATCATTTTTATTTGTGAAACATGCAAGTCTCATGATATTTATACCATTTTTAAAGGTTTTTAAGGTTTTTATGTGCTAAATATATATAATCCATCCTATAATTACTCCTTGTTATATTTTAGTTTTGGTGATGTCTAGGAACCCATGACACCCTAAGAAGGTGTATGGTAGGATTATAATAGCTTCGGAGTTGTTTTGAATGGGTTAGAATAGGTTTGGCGCGAGAAAAACTCATTTCGACACGTTTTGAAAAGGGTCTGTCCTTAAAATTTAATTCTGGAAAATCCGACAGTGAACAAAAATATTTGGCCTAGATATTTAGAAAATATACTTTAAAACGAAACCGTGGCCGCTTGAACGGATTAAAACGGAGCTATAACGAAGAAGTTATGAATTTTTCAATTTGGCGACGAAAAATATAAATCCTGAAAATTTCAGCAAACTATATTTGTTTTGTACGAGTCAAAAATGAAGCTTGGACGTTGTAAATTATGTCGATTTGTTAAAAATATGTTAGTATACTTCGATACGAAGTTAAGGATCTTTAAAACGTAGAAAACGGATTTGTAACGACTAAATTACACATGTTTATAAAAGTTGCCGTAACTATTATCATATAAGAAAAACTATAACTTGATTTTTAATAAACAAGTTTTGCGGCAAAAACTAGTACCAAGTAAAAGGTTGTTTTTAACATTGAATTAGAACTTTTTACGAAGAGAAGTCTTCTAGTAAAAGTGAAATCGCCAAGTATACTTTCCAAAATGTCCAATTGTTTGATTAGCGGAGTTGTAATGAATTAATTACGTTCGCTCAAACTTTGCCGAAAAACCATCCTTAAACTATATTTTGGACTAAAAGTACCATGTTTAACCTCTATTATCTTTATGTTCGAGACCTCTAGGATAAAAATTCATGTACTAAAACTTTGAGATTATCATACGAGCTTCCCAAAACCGTTGAGTTCGTTTCCTAACGCTCGACGTGCACCATTTTACGACTAGATTTTAGAAGCCGTTTTTGTCATTTTCATGGAAATTTCAATAACATTATTTTACGACGAAAAGTAATATTTTCACAATAAATCACTAAATGATTATCGTCGGATATCATTTCAACGCAAATACATGTGAAGTAATTTAAAAATAGTCAAGACGTTAAAAGATTATATTTTCGACGAGAAGTATTGTTTTCAAAAATTCATAAGTGGTATAAATATCATCCGAATCGCATGCATAACATTACATCATGACTTATTACATATCATATCATTCATAATAGGTCAGTTTCGAGATCACGCTACATTTCGGTGTACTCACTTTTGTTATCACTTCAATTCATCAAGTGAGTTTTCATAGCCCCGTTGTATACATTTAATACTTGTTTTCAAACTTACGGGGGAGAATACATTGCACATCATTTTTATTACGATACCAAGTATATCAAATTCATTACATTGCTTAAGTTACCTCATGCCAATTGAATGTCCCCATTGTATAACATGAACCGTTAATTTCATAGAAGCGAGGGTGAGTGGATAGATCTATCGAGGGTGACTCCTCCATCCGGGTTGGTGGATCCCAACTAGTCATACGGATGCATATCATTTAATAACATTATTTGAGTTGTTTGGCAAACACTCTGTTGGGGCGAACATCATGATCAGTCTAGTTTCGGTGTCATGGACTTATAGCAATTGTAACATTATTTTTGTGGCGACATTTTCATACATTATCTATACTTGTGTAGTCGTATAATTCATTTTCATAAACCTATGATTTCTCACCAACATTATTGTTGACCGTTTTAGCAATGTATTTTCAGGTAACTAGACATACTCATCATGGCACGATAAGGAACCCTTTTAGAGTCGCGGCGTCGACTTATATCATTGTATATTATGGCATTTTCTTTCAAAACATCGTTTGGACTTGTAATATATTTATGTTTTCCGCAAACTTTATCAACTTTTGGGACCTATCTTGTAACTTTGGATGTTTTATATAAACGTCAAACGATGTGTTTTTAAACGACACTTTAGGTCGTTCAATATAACTGTGATGATGATTCTATGACAGTCAATCCCCCAGGAATTCCAATCCGCTGCAAAACAGATAATTTGGGGGTGTGACAGAAGTAAACTTTTGAATAGTTGTGATTGACTCACCATGTTTATAAACAACATTTCGAAACCCTTTGATTTTGTTTTGTAAGTCGACAATTTCTTCAAGATAGTCATCTATTCATTTCTTTGAATGCTTTTTGTACTCACAGAACTGTTTTTGACAAGTTAACAACTCAGACTTCGCTTTTTGAGTTTCGTAAGTGAGAGCATTAAGCTGTTGTTTATGATCATATTTCAGTTGTTCTATTTGAGACAACAAAGCATTCTTAGATGCAACTAGATCACATATATGTTTTTCCAAAGATTTTTCATTTTGGTAGGATTTAGCAAAAGCGACTTCAAAACCTTTTTCACGTTTTTCTTGTGTTTGAAAAATGTTGAGTTGAAATTTTAAGCATGCATTATCCTTAGTTAGCAGTGCATTTGTATCCTTTAATTGTTGATTGATGTCAAGGCATTTTTCCATTTGAGATTTTTGGTCCTTAAGTAAGGTCATGAGCTCAATATCTGGCTTAGACAAAAGTTCAGCTTGTTCAACGTGAGTCTCAACATGATCATTATTTAGATCCTCAAATATAACCACGGAGTCAACTTGATTATCAGTATTAACCATAAGGTCATCTTGATCGTCAAATATAACTACGGGATCTATTTGATTATCATCGGAATGAGATGTAGACCGCTCATGTTGAACACTCTGATCCTCGTCGGATGCAGATGTTGGCGGAGATATCAGATCAGTAATGAACATAGTTTCATCCGGTACCTGAGACAAGCCGTCAGTGTCATACACTGGGCCAGTGTCACTCATGTGGAGTTCTTGCATGTTAGCCATTAACATAACTGTTGCATTAACCTGTAACTCCTCCATGTCATCATCAGAATCTGCATTTGCCATGAAGCTCTGTTCCTTGTTGGTAACACTAGAAATAAAAGTGGATTTGGCTACACCGAATATGTGTGCCGATATACATATAGTCACACATGATTTTTCGGCCGTGTGTGACTAAAGGTCGCGCGACCATAGGTACTCTATGGTCACGTGTTTGACTTTTTTTAGTCTCTATTGCAAAAGAGTAACCAAAACCGTAACATGTGTGACTAATTAGGTACAAATTTTGTTGGATTAATTAGGTACAAATTTTGCAAAACACTGTATAGTCACACAAAGCATGTTTGTTTTGGGTATTTAGTCACATACAATTAAGCATAAAGTGGCCAAAAGTGTTAATAAGTATGACCATATGTTGTTTAAGGTGAAGAAATATGTCTTCTGTGTGACTATTGATCATCCAATGGCCACTTGAATTTTATGTTTGTGTGGCCTTTTGTAACATTTAGTCACACAAAGCATGTTTGTTTTGTGTATTTAGTCACATACAATTAATCATAAAGTGGCCAAAAGTGTTAATAAGTGTGACCATATGGTGTTTAAAGTGAAGAAACGTGTATTTTGTGTGACTATTGATCATCCAATTGCCACATGAATTTTATGTTTGTGTGGCATTTTCTAACATTTAGTCACACAAAGCATGTTTGTTTTAGGTATTTAGTCACATACAATTAACCAAACAGTGGCTAAAAGTGTTAATAAGTGTGACCATATGGTGTTTAAAGTGAAGAAATGTGTGTTTTGTGTGACTATTGATCATCCAATGGCCACTTGAATTTTATGTTTGTGTGGCCTTTTCTAACATTTAGTCACACAAAGCATGTTTCTTTTGGGTATTTAGTCACATGCAATTAATCATAAAGTGGCCAAAAGTGTTAATAAGTGTGACCATATGGTGTTTCAAGTGAAAAAATGTGTGTTTTGTGTGACTATTGATCATCCAATGGCCACATGAATTTTATGTTTGTGTGGCCTTTTCTAACATTTAATCACACAAAGCATGTTTGTTTTGTGTATTTAGTCACATACAATTAAGCATAAAGTGGCCAAAAGTGTTAATAAGTGTGACCATATGGTGTTTCAAGTGAAGAAATGTGTGTTTTGTGTGACTATTGATCATCCAATGGCCACATTAATTTTATGTTTGTGTGGCCTTTTCTAACATTTAGTCACACAAAGCATGTTTGTTTTGGGTATTTAGTCACATACAATTAACCATAAAGTGGCCAAAAGTGTTAATAAGTGTGACCATATGGTGTTTTAAGTGAAGAAATGTGTGTTTTGTGTGACTATTGATCATCCAATGGCCACATTAATTTTATGTTTGTGTGGCCTTTTCTAACATTTAGTCACACAAAGCATGTTTGTTTTGGGTATTTAGTCACATACAAATTAAGCAAAAAGTGGCCAAAAGTGTTAATAAGTGTGACCACATGGTGTTTTAAGTGAAGAAATGTGTGTTTTGTGTGACTATTGATCATCCAATGGCCACATTAATTTTATGTTTGTGTGGCCTTTTATAACATTTAGTCACACAAAGCATGTTTGTTTTGGGTATTTAGTCACATACAAATTGAGCATAAAGTGGCCAAAAGTGTTAATAAGTGTGACCATATGGTGTTTAAAGTGAAGAAATGTGTGTTTTGAGTGACTATTGATCATCCAATGGCCACATTAATTTTATGTTTGTGTGGCCTTTTCTAACATTTAGTCACACAAAGCATGTTTGTTTTGGGTATTTAGTCACATACAATTAAGCATAAAGTGGTCAAAAGTGTTAATAAGTGTGACCATATGGTGTTTTAAGTGAAAGAAATGTGTGTTTTGTGTTACTATTGCTCATCCAATGGCCACATTTATTTTATGTTTGTGTGGCCTTTTCTAACATTAGTGACACAAAGCATGTTTGTTTTGTGTATTTAGTCACATACAATTAAGCATAAAGTGGCCAAAAGTGTTAATAAGTGTGACCATATGGTGTGTAAAGTGAAGAAATGTGTGTTTTGTGTGATTATTGATCATCCAATGGCCACTTGAGTTTTATGTTTGTGTGGCCTTTTCTAACATTTAGTCACACATCGAATTAAGCAAACTGTGACCAAAAAGTGTAATAATTGTGACTATATGAATCTTTTAGTCACATAAAAGAAATCAATATATATCAAAACAAATTCAAATATATATATATATATATATATATATATATATATATATATATATATATATATATATATATATATATATATATATATATATATATATATATATATATATATATATTCAAAATATATTCAAATACAATAAAATTGGAATGTATATAAAATTGTAATGTCGTACATAATTAAATTCTCAATAATTTAACGACTTCTGACTCTTGATCTTCTTAGCTTCCTTTTGCATGGTATCACTAGAGACGTAGCGCTTCGTTTGTAATTTAGGTGCAGTTCTGTTCTCACCAATCAGTTTTATGGTACTTGGTGGTGTTACCTGTAGGAAACAAAAGCCGGGGTATCAAACACTGAATTAAATATGAAGAATGATATATGTAGGTTTATAAAACACATGCGTGTATGTACCTTTTCATCGAAAACCACTTGATCCTTTGGCCATGTATAAAAACCACCTACTGCATCCTTAACTGTTTTGAGACCGTTATTTCCTACATCCGGTATGCATGCTGCATCCGCTAAAGATTTTTCAATAGACACTCTGTAGCAATCCTTTGGGAGTGGTTTGTTATGAAGCATTTGTTTTCCGTCAGTTTTGTACACGGTATCCTCCGCAATAATAGTTGATTTCTTTAAGTGCCACAGTCTGCACTTAATTACCTAAAAAGATAATTTGTTGCATGTATATATGTATCAGTAATTAATTAAACTAAAGAACATATGAAAATGTTTAAATACATACTTGTAGTAGTACTGTTAATGGAGACTCCTGTTCTTGTGATCCGGAAAGTTGACGTGAAGAATCATTTCATTTTGATCTAGTCGATTTCTTAGATGCGACAGATTTAACAGTTTCCTATATGTATAATACACGTTAAATAATACATGTATGTAGAATTCAAAAATCCCAGGGGGATGATTTATTACTTACACTTATTTCCATTTCCTTTTCCTAAGTTGCAAGTCCATTAGACTTCTCAATGCTCGCAATTTTCTCACGTCCAGCAACACGTGTTCCGGCATCCTCATCAGCACTGCTATTTATAAGATTAACGTTCACCGGATACACCTGAAATATAAATTGTTTAAGAAGACTGCAGCAGTATTTAAAAGGGTAAAAAAAGATGGAATGTTAGTTTCTTATGTCTTACTTCCGTTTGTTTCAATGGAGTTGAAGTTGACTGCAACTGCCCCCTTTGTGCAGCCAATTGTTTCATCAAATCCTGTATTACCGCCTCTTTTTCTTGATGTTGGCGCCTCTCATTATCAAGTTCACTTTGAAGTGACACCACTCTTTCATCAGATGCTTGTCTGATTCGAGGCAGATCAAAATACCTCTTGTAGGTTACTCCACCTCCCACTCCTCTCGCATATCCTCCCTTTTCCTTACCTAATACAAATGTCATGGCATCAGTGCCATGATCAAGCTTCAAGGTTCCTTGTTTGATCTTCTCCTCCGTCTCTTTCTGCACACACAATATGGGAAATATGTTATTTAATTCTACCAATATTAAATTATAAATAATAGTATTAACTTATAACTAACAGTATTAACTTATAACTAACAGTTTTAACTAATACACTATCAGTTTTAACTAATACACTATCAGTATTAACTTATAACTAACAATAAACATAATCATAAAATGAGTCAAACTTACAATTTTTTGTCCAACTGTTCTGATATCATCATCGTGAAATTCTCCGTCTTTATTCACCCTTCCTTTCAACCACAATGTACCACGCGGTGGTTCTTCATCTGGTTCAATTTCTTTATTCTCGATCTTATAAACATCAAATACATACACTTGTAAGATAAACCAATATAAACGAAAGTATGATGCTACTAAATGCAAATGTTTAATGTTTAATATTACCATTTTATCTATCACACGGGCGTATCCACCTCGTCCCATTCTATGCTGATAAACAGACTTGGAACGCACCACTTTAGATGCAGTTGATTTCACCTTGCAACACAAAATAAAAAAGGTGTTTAGATGTAGTAATGCTGATAGTATACAACTAATATATATGGAAACATCAAATGTGACAGATATTTGAACTTGAATAAAAATGAATAATTAACACCTTGTATTCCTCGGTGGCCGTGTAGTTTACAAAATTTACCCAATCTTCGGCTTTTATAATTGCACTATACATCGCCGGGACTTCATTAAGTTTTGAAAGGGTATTTTGGTTGGGCAATATGTAGTTTTCGGTCAATTTCCTTCTGAAATTCCTTAGAAGTTGACCAAGACGATTCATTATCAGCTTTCGGACTGTCAAGTCAACATCAAAATATCGCTGCAAAGATTAACACAATGTTGTTAATTAGTTGCACATAATGTAAATGCAGAGATAAACTTATTAACACCTTGTACCTACGACAGCCAAGCCACTACTAGTTAAAAAAAGTATATGTGTATTGTGATTTCGTCCCACATTTTATCTCTTGCTTCTGAATCAACCTTCCTCCAGGATAGAATCCTGACACCTATATGCTCACGAACCAAATCACCCAAAAAACTCGAAAACAATGCCCTGTTTTTTCCTGATATCCTATTCAGTGCATCAAAGGTTACACTGACCTTTATTCCATCGGTTTTTCCATAATCCCTGCGAAACTTAGCTAACCTAGTTATGCCCCTCTTAACAACATTCACATTTGAATGGTTGTTTTCAGCATCCTCACCCTCATCTGAATACACCTCTGATTCATATCCAAATGAGTTATCATTTTCACGATCAGAATAAACCAAATCATCCTGACAATTGGTTTGAGTTGCCATGATTCGTCAGAAGTAATGTGTTAAAGAAAATTAGTAAACTTAATTGGTAAATAATAATGTAAAAATTGAAGTTCTGGTTGTTTTTCTTGAATCCTGATTTATTGGAGTAAAATTAGGGCTCATTATGGGGCAGTTTTTCAATTAAGGAAACCATAATTTCCTAAGTACTTTTAAAAATTTTGGCTGAAATTTGGCTCCAAATTTGATAATTTTAAAATGTGGCTCCAAATTGATAATATAGAATTTAAATATTTCATTTTTGGCTGCATTTTGAAACCAACACACCCATGACAGAAATGGTTCTTACCCACAGTCCCAAACACCCATATAACTTCAAACCTGTTGTATCAAAGACACATATAACTGCAGCTACACTAAAATCTCACCACATGGCGCATACAAATGAAGAAACAAAATAAAAAAATGGAATTAAAGCAACTAATTAAGCAACTATAACTAATAAGCAGTCCCAGATAAACAAGTAAGCACAAAAATAATCAAATCCAACCAAGGACTGCTGACACAACAAACATCCCTGAGACCTTACTTTAAGCCTATAAATAAGCTATTTATAAGCACTTAAATAAGCTCTAACATTCTCCAACAGTAAAAAAAATCAAGAAATCATGTAAATGCAATTAACTTAAAGCAAAAACAACAACAAAAACACCCTAAAATTGACAACAACCTAAAAAATGAACAACCTAAGCAAAGCACTTATGAACCGCATATCCATGGCTCAACATTGAACACGACACATGGGATGCACCACTGTGATTGGATCAACCTCAAACCTACAATAATACATTCTACCAGATATGAACTTAAACACCACAAACAATTCCTAAATGCAAAACAACATTCAAAAAAAGATGAAACAAACTAGCGAGCGCATCCCATTCCATTCCAATGGATAAACCATCAAAAGATCCATACATGTTTCATTGTTAATATATCTACAAACCATAATAGTAAACCAAGACATTAGACATTATAAACAGATGACACTAGAGCAAAAGAAACCATCCATTTACATAGCGAGCAACCCTTCAACCATTCATCGACTTAATTTGTTCTTCCTTGGTCTCGATATCCTCCTCAGCTTGTGTAATGAGATCATTCAACCCCTGCAGCTTAGTCCTCGCAGCATCCATGTCATGCCTAAGATCCATCAATGTGTCAAAATGTTCATCCCCATCTCCAAGAGCTACCATCTCAGCAATTAAAGCATTAAACTGCGCAATCTCATTCTTTACTGTGGTGGCCTCTTCGCGCATCCGGTTTATAAAGCCACGGAGACTGGAAATTTGCTGAGCCTTGAAGAAACTCATGTAACCATCAACAGATGTCTCCCCGCTAGACTCAATTAGGTCATCAATAACACGCTTAGCCAAATGGTTTTGTGGTGATGGTGCTGCCATTGATAATGAAATTGGGTAAAATATGATATTATTGAAAGATTGATAAGAAAGGTTGAAGAAGAGTTGTGGGGATAGTGTGCTAGAGAAGATACTTGTAACTCCTTATGAATTCAAACTATAAAGACCTAAACTTTAAAACAGCAAAACAAGTACTCCTTTTAAACTATCACTATAAATTAGGGGTGTTTATCCGTTCGGTTATCGGGTTGTTTGGTTTCGTTAAATCGGTTGTTTTTTTATTCGGTTCAACACGAAAACAAACCGAAATAGAATTAAACCGAAGCGAGCCGAAAACCGAATATGAATTCACTTCGCTTCTTGGGTTGACCCGAAAAGTCTTAAAAACGAATAAAACGGAAAAAAACGGACTAACGCAGACGAAAACGTGTAAGAACGTAAGAAAACGTATGGAACGTAAGAAAATGTACATTAATATGTAAAACATATGAAAGCGTATGAAAACGGACGAAGACGTCTAAAATAGATGAAAACGGCTAGAAACGGACGAAAACGGTCAAAAACTTATACAAACGGACTAAAACATGAAAAACCCAGCGACAAAGTGTAAACACGGACGAAAATGTGTAAACAAAAACGAAACGTATAAAAAATGATTAAAAAGGACAAAGTCGTACGAAAATGGTGGAAAACGTATGAAAACAGACGCAAACGTGTAAAAACATATGAAAATGTGTAAAAGTGTAAGAAAGCATATGAAAACGATGAAAAAGTCTTCAAAACATATGAAAATGGCTAAAACGGATTAAAACGGACAAAAAACGAACTAAAGCGGACGAAAACGTATAAGAACGTAATAAAATGTACGTTAATATGTAAAACAGATGAAAACGGAAGAAAACGTCTAATATAGATGAAAACGGCTAGAAACGGACGAAAACGGTCAAAAATTTATACAAACGGACTAAAACATGAAAAACCCAGCGACAAAGTGTAAACACGGACGAAAACGTGTAAACAAAAACGAAACGTATAAAAAATGATTAAAAAGGACAAAGTCGTACGCAAACGTTGGAAAACGTATGAAAACAGACGCAAACGTGTAAAAACGTATGAAAATGTGTAAAAGTGTAAAAACGTACAAAAACGGACGAAAACATATGAAAAGAGACGAAAACGTGTAAAAATGTACAAAAACGGAAGAAAACATGTACAAAACTAAGAAAACGTATGAACACGGACGAAAATGCACAAGGGGTGTGTTACCGTGCCCAACGTATCTAATGCAACCCTAAACACAGTTTCACACAGTGTTTTGAGTAAGACACGTGAGTTAATGATTTTATGTCATCCTGAAATGTCAAAATTAACGTGCCCACCCTTAATAACTTTAATACAGTTCATATAGCCTTCACACTATAACTATACACCTACCAAGCCGGTGCAACCCATTCATGACCGGTGATAATGGCTAGTTCACATGGTGGGTAGGGTATTACGTTATCACTGGTCACATTCATTAATGGGTATTTGACATTATATGGGTCAAAAGAATTGGGTTATAGTTGCTTAGAGTGTCATGTTACGACATGGCTCAATCAATAGTGTTAGGTTCAGTAAATACCCAAACCCCTTAATCTAGGATTTGAATAGAAAATAACCCAAGTATTTAATCCGCTAACACAAACAGGTCACTGAGTGCATAGTCTCTCAGTGAGTCGTCTTTAGGATACTCAGTAAGAGGCAAAGAAGAAGTCTCTCCACTCAGTAAGGCGGAACTTAAAGGGTGAAGACTGAGTCAAGAAGAAGATGATGGATTCAGTGAGTGATGACAATAACTCACTGAATCCCTAAGATTCCTCTCCAACTTCTTACACTGAAGACAAACTGAAGTAGAAGACTGAAGGATGTAAAGACTGAAGAAAGAGCGGGACAAGGCGGGAAAGGTTGAATCAGATAAGAAGAAGTCCTTATCAACCAAAGTCAACTTTCTCTGAATGGCAAAAGATCAGGCTCAGTGTCATCACTTAACTTAGGAAAGTAGTCTTGTCTCTTACCTAGAATAGTCTTTGTAAACAGAGACAAAATACATCAGTATTTTGTCTTCTGTATGATGTCAGTTTGTCACTTAGGAAAGAGTCAAATATCATACATGTATAAATAGCATAAGAGATGGAGTGAAAAGGTTAAGCTTGTGAATTGTAAAAACACACATACACGCAAGCCATCTTTTCACTCCTCCAAATACAACTTAGTTCCTGAGATAGCTCAGTGAGCTCTAAGAGTTGTGCTCAGACTTAGCCTGAGCTTAGAGAGGAATCACCCAACTTTGTTATTTCAATCCCAAGTACTATTCCGTAAGTACTTGGGTAACGTATTCTTTGTTGATTTATTTCTAATAAGAATATGATGTTGAAAATTACTTAGTGTGTTTTCTTTATGTTAATTTCAGTCATAGTTCACTTTTAACTTGTTTTATAAACTTAAACCGTTTTAAACGATAGTGAACGGGGAACAACAAGTGGTATCAGAGCAAGGCTAATTATAAAACTCGTTTTTAGGCCGCTCTAAAAGTTTTTAAATTAGGATCCTAAATGGCTGAAATTGATGTACCCCAACTAGTCGATAAAAAGGGTGGAGCTTATTCAGCTGTTGCCCCTAGACTTGAAGTTGGCAAATTCAACAAATGGAAAAAGCGAATGCTTTGCTATTTGATTGGGATGGGACCTTATTATATCAAGTGTATAAATGAAGGTCCATTTGTCCCAAAGACTGTTGAAGGGTTGCCCAAACCTGAAGCTCAGTGGACCCAGGATGAAAGGAGAGTGGTCAACCAGGACCAAAGACTCAAAAGTATCATAATATCTTATCTTCCTGACGATATTATGGAGTCTGTTATAAGCTGTAGTACTGCTAAGCAAACCTGGGATGACCTAGTTCATAGTCATGAAGGACCATCTGATATCAAGGAAAACAGGATAATGGACCTGAAACTTGAGTATAACACATTCAGGGCTAAGGACTCAGAAACACTCTTTCAAACTTACACCAGATACAAAACTCTTTTAAATGAACTTTCAAATGATGGTGTTAAGTTGTCTAAGCATGAAATCAATGTTGGTTTTGTAAACAGTCTCCCTGAGAAGTGGTTGAATTTCTCTCAGGGACTCAGGAATGCTAATCATATCCAAAATCTTGAGCTTCCTGAAATTTATGGGAAATTTGTCTATGAGGAAAACCTCATCAACAGACGATACCCTGACTTAAAGAAGTCTCAGGAAGTCAAGAAGTCCCTGACCACTACCTCATCACCAATATCAACTGCTTTCTTTTCTAACAATGTAGTTCAAGATTTCCAAGAAAACTCAGATGATGAGCCTGATGAGAGATCAAGTGAGGAGTACCTAAATGACCTGAATGTTGAATTTCAGGAAAGGGCACTCCTCGCTAACTCTCGAAGGTTTATAAAAAGAAACAAAGGTTTTTCAACTGCTAAAGCAACTGAAGACACTGAATGCTATAAGTGTCATAAAAGAGGCCATTTTGCAAAAGACTGTTTTTCAAAAACAACTTCTGAACCCTCTTACAAACCATCAGGATCTAATCAGTCTTCAGGCTTTAGCAAATTTCAACCAAAAATCTATCAGTCTCTGATGCGCTCCAGAACAGTCAAGCTTTATCACACAAGCCTGCCACTTGTGAATGGCAGACCGTAACAAGCTTAAAACGGCTCAGGAACGAACTCAATGAAGATCTGAGGAGTATAGAGTCTCCCCGGGTCGTTATGTCCCAGCGAGCTATGCAATGGATCAATCAACGTATAGTGATCGAGAAATTTGAACGAAAAAGAGAATTGAGATTATTATAACTAAGGAGAAAGTATACAAACTACAAGGGCTAAAATACAAATTAGAGGAAATTAAAAAGATAAAATCTATTAAATAAACGCTATCACTATAATTAAAATGATGTTTTTGTTTTTATGTTTTTACGAAACTGAAATTAAAAACTACGCGACGTTCAATTAAAAACGTGAAACTAAAGCAATATTAACCCTAAAAATATGAAAAATACATTTTTACAATCCTAATGATAAAAGAAAATTTATGGAAAAAGAAAATTATTTTTAAAACTAATTATCTAATTAAAAACTATTTTTAACTATTAAATAATTACCTAAAATACAAGAAAATAGGAAATTAGGCTAGAAAAATAAAATTAAGACTTAGAAAAATCTAAAATATCAAAATAGAATTTTCAAAACTATTTTTTTAATTTTCTGATTATTTTTCTATTTTCTATGAATTTTAAACTATTAAAAACTAATTAAATTACTAAAAATTACCAAATAAACTATGAAAAATCTGGAAAATTACTTTTTTTACTTTTTATGTTTATCTAAACCTAAGAAAATTGAAAAATTATTTTTTGAACCTTTTCTGAATTTTTTGGATTAAAAGCTAATTAAAAGTACTTAAAAACTAATTTAAATTAGGAAAAATAGCAAATCAACTTGGAAAAATCTGAAAATTTCAGGAAAAGTCTAAAATTAAATTAAGAAGCTAGGAAAAATAGAAAAACAGTGTGCTATGTGGAAGAAAATGAAACTGATGTCACAAGTGCTTATAAATAAGCACTAAATTAAACCAAATGATCCAAACAAGTAACCCACTGATCACAGAAGCAATAATATACTAAATTAGCCAAATTGCAACTAAAAACAATAAGCTTTAACCACTGGAATGCAGGATACAAAGATTTGGTGATTTTGAGATTAAGAGCTAAAACAGAAATGGGTACCTACTTGCAGTCAACAAATAAGTACTCAATTAAGCTACAAATTAAAAACCAATTATTAAGACCTAAGCTAAACCTGGCTAACTATGTTTATACCAAAAATTAGACTTTGAGAAGCAGTGATAAGCCCTGTGCAAGCCTAGACCAAACTGAGAAAAACTCAGTTAGTGCTGAGCTTTTGGAGCAGGGCAACTAGGCCTAACTTAGAGCTTATGCAGCAGCTTATTTATAAATCTTAAGGTAAAAACAGATATGAGATCTTAGAGACCACCTAGTAGACTACTTATATACCAAAAATCAGAACCTAAAAAGCTTTAATAAGACCTGTGCAACTGCTGCAATATCCTCACAAATCTAATTTTTGACCCCTTTTGACTTTTGAAAACCAGTTACCAGTTTGACTAAAATGAGATTTGATTCCAATTTTGTGACTGATGATGATGTTATGTGATGTAAAGAACACAATACAAGCAATGTTTAATACTTTTAAACACATAACAAGGTTTTTCAAATCCAAATCCACAACAGTGAGACAGTAAGATAGATTAAGAGACAATTTTGACTTTTTGAGTTGCTAGTGCAGTTTTTATGGCTGATATGAACTCAAATGACTTTAATAAGTATGAACTAACAGATTCTAACTTATGCATACACCTCTGAGACAGTTATATCAGCAGTGCCAAACACTCTTTAATACACTGAATTGCAATTTAAAATGAGACAACAACTGAATAATCTTGCACAACTGATCAAACCAGGTTTACTTGACCTAAACACTGATGAATTAACAGGTTTTAACAACTTTAAACTACTAAAACTAATTATGCTAAGAAACAATGAAAATGGCTTACAAATGTCCCTAGCCACAATGGCTTGCCAATCAGTGAAACCAGAACACTACCCTAATTTATTCAACCCACTGCTTCCATTTCAACCCATTTCCAATTCTGAATCAACCCATATCAATTCTGCACCCATTTTGGTTCTTGCTTTGACTTTTGTTGACCAGGAACTAAAGTTACTTGAAATTGAAGTTTAAGCTTATACAAAGCTATAGTGAGCTTCTATAAGCTTGTTTGATATTGAAACTAAGCTTTTAAAAGCTTAAACACAGGAATTTGAAAATCAAAATCTCAACAGTGGACATAAAATGAGGAAACTGAGCATTAACTTGAACTGAAGCTTAATAAAAGTTTTAATACACTGGAACTGCTAAATTGAGTACAAATTAACTTGAAAGTACAATTGAGAAACTAATTAAGACATAATTATATTAAAACGACATACATTTTTGTAAAAATAAAACTAACTCCCCTTTCTGTCTTCCTTCTTGGTCTTTTTATACTCCCATTTCTTTCTCTCACTTTTCTGAGTGGATCCCAGCAACATTCTCAGCCCTTGGATGTGCAGAAGTGATCCTGGCCATATATGTATTTTTGGCGCCAAAACTGGGTTTGATACTTTAGACAGGAAAAGGGGAAGCATTAAATGTGGTGGGATGTTAGGTGAGGTGGGGGGAGACAAAGGGTGGTGTAGGGTGGCAAAGAGAAGCTTGAGGAGGGGGGAGACAGACAATCCTGTCGGGGAAGACAGGATCATAGGGGGGCGGGTTTGTTTATTTTAAAAGTTGGGTTTGGGTTGTCGGGTTGGGTATTTGGACCGGGTAAGTGAATTGGGCCAAGGGGGTTTATCTTGGGCTTGGGTAATCAAATAGGGTCCGGTTTGGTTTGTGAAATTATTAATACAAGGACCCTTTGTGTAATATTTGAAATTCAAGGGACCAAACCTGAAAATTATGAAGATGTAATCCAAGGACTAGTGTTGCCAACCTTTAATAGACCAAGGTCTAGTTTGACATTTTTGAAAATTTCCAAGGACTAATTTTGACCAATTTTGGATTTTCAGGGACTAAACTGTAATTTTCTCAAAACTTTTAGATTTTTCACCAAAGGACTAAATATGATAATTTATGTTTCCAAAAGGACCTTTGGTGACTTTTCTTTTAAAATAAATGCCTAGGGACTGATTTTGACAACTTTTGAAACTTGGGGGACTAAAACTGCAATTTTTGCAAATTTGATATGTTTTTCTTCTGATTTTGATATTTTTGCATTTAAAACACATAAAACACTGATTTGTGATATTTTGATCATTTTGATGTGTTTCTGAGTGTTTTCAGATGATTTTGCAGTTTATTTTGTACAAAAATGATGAGTATTTAGACGCTCATCAGTCTCATCAAAATGTTCAAAACAAATCTGATCTTAACAAAACCATTGATTATGAAGCTAAGTATAAGAAAGAAAAAGCTAAGCTTGCATTGCTTGAGGCCAGTCCCTCAGAAACAACAAAAAATGTTCAATCTGTGCAGGGTAAGAATAAAGGCCTTGTTGCTGAAACCTTTGACTGGGATGAAGAGCCAATCTCATCGGATGATGAAATGGTACATGTCAGTGCTCTAATGGCTCTCTCAGAAGAAGACAAGCTAGCTGTTGGGAAGAATCATGCTAGGAACGGGGAATGGGTCAACATCACAATGAAGAAGGTAAACACTTTACTTTCTATGGATGATGACTCTGATTGGCAGTCTTATATGAATTATCTAAATGTTGACCTTAAGTTTGTAGAAGAGCAAATACTGAATCTTTTTTCTAAGTACAACAAGTTAAGTTTTGAATTGAATAAGTGTAGGGATGAATTGCTTATTTTAAAACAAGCTAAGCTTGAGGCTGTCACTTTGCAAATTCAAAACACTGAACTAGTTAAAAGAAATCAGAATCTTCAAGATGAACTTAAAAAGGCAAATGATATTCTTAATAGTTGGACTGCTAAGAATCCCAGGGTCTTTGATGCTGTGGGAGCCCCCAGTAGCAAGAAGAGAGTCATAGGTGAAGATCATCTCCCTGACTCTCTCAACAAAGACCAGTCTCCTAAGCCATTTGTGTCTGGTGGCATGATTACAAGTATGTTGGCTGATTCCAATTCCAGTGAATGGATTGAACGAGTTAATCCTGTGAGTAAGCTTCCAAACTTCGATTCTGGAAGGATTCTAGAGCCTGAAAGTCAAGCTCTAAAGAGCATGCTTGGACTCCCTGATGTGCCCAGTTGTACTGAACACATCTTTGAGTCTGAAGCAGAATCTCAAGCACCGCTTCCACCACTGAAACCTCTTCAGGGTGCTGCTCCAAGCTCTGAGCTTACTCCACTACAATTCAATCCTCATTCACCAAAAGAAAGGTCTGGACTCGGTAGAACCATCCTACAAAGACAAGCAAAACTAATCCAACAAGAGTCTACTCCTACTGAGACTTCATCATCCTCTGTCCCCACTGAAGCTGACCAAATCCAGCAACTGATTGAAAAGGTCCCTGAACCAATCAAGGAGACAAAGTCAGCTTCCTCCAGTTCCTCAAAGTCTAAGTCAACCTCCAAAAACAAACAAAAGTGTGAGCTGTGTCATTACACCAGCCATACCACTGACAACTGCTATAGAATCCTTTTTTGCATGATCTGCAAAAAGGATGATCACAGGACTGCAGATCATCTACAGTATGTCAGTCAAGCAAACTATACCAAAGTTGGTCATCAGTATGCTTCATCCTCCAAAACTGCTCCAAAGAATAAAGCAAAACCTTTTCCTCTGTGCCCT
Organism: Chrysanthemum seticuspe; assembly: GCA_019973895.1. Classification (NCBI taxonomy): domain Eukaryota; kingdom Viridiplantae; phylum Streptophyta; class Magnoliopsida; order Asterales; family Asteraceae; genus Chrysanthemum; species Chrysanthemum seticuspe. Next base: position 76,126,487 of record BPTQ01000005.1, read on the forward strand.
CACTGTGGGTTCAATGATCATCATCAGGATGATTGTCTCATGAATACATGCTGTGATATATGCGGTAATCCAGCTCATGAGACATCCCAACATGACAGTATCATTCATGCAAGGAGAAATTCCAAACAACCCAGAGTCACTGAGTCATCCTCAGCCTCTAAATGCAAAACCTGTGGTAGCACCATGCACACAACTACTGACCATGAGTCAAATGCAAATTTCAAAGAGACCTTGAGATCCAAGCCCACTAGTAAGTGGGTCACGAAGAGAAACTAATTCAGTTTACCACTTGTGCAGAGACATGACAGGGAGCCTATTTGGCATCTAGACAGTGGATGCTCAAGAAGCATGACTGGTGTGAAGGAATATCTGCACAAGTATGTAAAGGAACCAGGGCCCAATGTAGTATTTGGTGATAACTCATCATGTCCCACTGAAGGTTATGGTTCAGTAAACTGCAATGGAATAGTTTTCTCTAGAATAGCCTATGTCAACGGTCTCAAATACAATCTCATTAGTGTCAGTCAACTATGTGATGCAAAATTCATTGTACAATTCAATGATAAACAAGGTACCATTTTTAATGCCAGCAAGGAAGTTGTGTTGATAGCTCCTAGGAGAGATGATGTTTATGTGCTTGACATGTCAACTCTCTCCCAAGATGGAACGTGTCTCTTTGCTAAAGCCACTGAAACTATCAATTGGCTGTGGCATAAGAGACTTTCACACTTAAACTTCAAAAACCTCAACAACTTGGCAAAACAAAACAAGGTCCTTGGCTTACCATCACTGGTCTTTGCAAAAGACAAACCATGCTCTGCCTGTGAAAAGGGTAAACACCACAGAGCATCATTCAAAACCAAACAAAATTTCTCCATCAAAAGCTGCCTTCACCTCCTGCACATGGATCTCTTTGGACCTGTCAGTCCCAGATCAATCCAGCATGAGAAGTATACACTTGTCATTGTTGATGAATTCTCAAGATACACTAGGGTATACTTTCTTTCCAAAAAGAGTCAGGAAGCTGATACAATAATGTCATTCATCAGGAAGATTGAAAACCAGAATGACATTACTATTAAACAAATCAGAACTGACAATGGCACTGAGTTCAGAAATCAAGAACTTGAGAGTTTCTGTGATGAAAAAGGAATTTCTCAAAATTTCTCATCTCCTTATACCCCTGAACAAAATGGGGTTGCTGAAAGGAAAAACAGAACTCTCATTGAGGCTGCTAGAACTATGTTAAATGGCTCAGCCCTCTCAAAATATTTCTGGACTGAAGCAGTCAAAACTGCTTGTTACACTCAAAATAGGTCAATCATTGTCAAAAGACATAATAAAACCCCATATGAGATCTTCAAAGGTAGACTTCCCGACATCAGCTATTTTCATGTGTTTGGATGTCATGTGTTCATTCACAACCACAAGGATCATCTAGGCAAGTTTGATGCAAAAGCTGATGATGGATACTTTTTAGGCTACTCACTGATCTCCAAAGCCTTCAAGGTTTTTAACACAAGGAGACAACAAGTTGAGGAAACCTTTCATGTCACCTTTGATGAAAGTACTGAAAACATCAGGTTCACCAACACCTCAGTGGAGGAAATAGGAATTGATAACTCATCAAGATATCCTCCTGATGAGTACCACACTGAACTCAATTCCTCATATCAAGCTGATGCTGACATCTCATATTATGTCTTACCCCACAACCTACCCCAACCAACCATCAATGAGTTCATTGAAAATCAGTCTGTCCCTGCTGGGATAAGTAACAATGATCCAAATGATCAGGAACCTGTAACTCATGATCCTCAACCTAATCAAGACATCTCTACAGATGTTCTAAATGATTCTGTGGCCCTTGCACCTGAACTCACATCTGAACTCCCAGTGACATCTTCAAGCTCAGATCCCAGACCACAAAGTAAGTGGACAAGATCTCAGGACATTAAGCTTGTAAACATCATTGGTGAACCCACTGAGGGCATGCTCACTAGAAGCATGGCTGCTAGTCTAACTACAGCTTCAGCCAATGAATGTCTATATGCTGATTACCTATCAGACATTGAACCCAAAAGTGTCACTGAAGCTCTAAAATACCCAAGCTGGGTTCAGGCTATGCAAGAAGAATTGCAACAGTTTGATAAAAACAAGGTCATGACCTTGATCAAATGTCCTCAGGATGTAGTATTCATATGAATGAAGTGGGTTTTCAGAAACAAAACTGATGAAAACGGCACTGTCATTAAAAACAAAGCCAGACTTGTAGCCAAAGGTTACAGTCAACAAGAAGGCATTGACCATGATGAGACATTTGCTCCTGTTGCAAGAATGGAAGCCATCAGGATCTTCCTTGCATATGCAACATACATGAACTTCAGGGTCTACCAAATGGATGTTAAAAGTGCATTCTTAAATGGTGATCTTAAGGAAGATGTGTATGTTCAGCAACCTCCAGGCTTTGAGAGTAGTGAATTCCCTGACTATGTCTGCAAGCTTGACAAAGCCCTTTATGGACTTAAACAAGCTCCCAGGGCATGGTATGAAACTCTCTCAGCCTTCCTGATACAAAACAAGTTTGTCAGAGGAAAGATAGACAACACACTGTTTGTCTATAGAACCCAACAGGATGTGATACTAGTCCAAGTGTATGTTGATGATATCATCTTTGGCTCAACAAACTACAAACTTTGCAAACAGTTTGAAAAACTAATGACAAAGAAGTTTGAAATGAGCATGATGGGGGAACTTACTTACTTTCTTGGACTACAAATCAGGCAAACTGATAAAGGAATATCCATCAGTCAAGAGAAATAAACCAGAAATCTCTTGAAGAAATATGAGATATTTGACTATGCCTCAGTGAAGACACCAATGGTCCCACCTAACAACCTTGGACCTGATCTCACTGGCAAATCAGTCAATCAAACTCATTTCAGAGGGATTGTTGGCTCACTGATGTATCTAACCGCTACTAGACCAGACATACAATTTTCAGTCTGTCTAATAGCAAGATATCAGTCCAATCCCAAAGAATCCCACCTCACTGCAGCCAAAAGAATACTCAGGTACCTGAAAGGAACCCCAAACCTTGGACTCTATTATCCAATATGCTCAGGGTTTGATCTTAAGGGTTACTCCGATTCTGATTATGCTGGCTGCAACATGGACAGAAAAAGTACCTCAGGGTCCTGTCAATTTCTTGGAGGAAAACTGGTGTGTTGGAGTGCAAAGAAGCAACAATCAGTGGCTATGTCCTCAGCTGAAGCTGAATATGTAGCTGCAGCAGGATGTTGTGCCAATGTATTATGGATGAAAAGTCAACTCAGTGACTATGACATCCATTACAAAATGGTGCCCATCTTCTGTGATAACACTAGTGCAATTGCAATCTCCAACAACCTTGTCCTCTACCAAAGAACCAAACACATAGATATCAGATATCACTTCATCAGGGATCACATAATGAAAGGAGACATAGAACTTCATTTCATCCCTACTGAATATCAACTGGCTGATATCTTCACCAAACCCTTGGATGAACCTACCTTCAGGAGACTGAAAGCTGAATTGGGAATGCTTGACATTGAAAGTCAAGTATCCGAAAACCAATCTCAGTAAGTTCTCTGAAATGGTTCATCCTCCCTGAAAATCCAAAATAAACCTCTCACTGAATAAGTAAGACTCATTCAGGGTCCCTGACACTTGACAAAGAGCATTGAATGAGTAACTAAATGGTCCAAGTATCAGTTACTTTAATGTCCTAGGTTGGTAACTATGCCAATTTAATAAAGGAATATATGTCTCTTTGTCTTACTGTCATCCCACTTGGCATTTAATGCCTCTCACAAACATATCAAATTGATATTTTCTCTGCGCAAAAGTGCACTTTTACTGTGCACTGCAACTGTTCCCTTGAAAAACGGGATTTTTACTGCGGGTAATGGAGTGGTAGCATTAAATGGGGAAATTCAAAAGTTTTTCAAAAACCTACTCTTAATTTTTCCATTTGTGCACAAAACACCCCTCTTATCACTCTATAAATACCCTCTTCTCCAACACAATCAACACACACAAATCTTTTCTGCAACTAAACTCTGTCAAAATCATTTCAAAAAATTCAAAAACATTTGTGTGTTCTCAAAACCTTCAAAACCTCTTTTGGAAGACCTTCCTTGTAAACATTTACAAAAGTTTTTCATCACAAACTAGAGAGATCTAAACATTTTGATTGTTCTTGCCAAACATTTTTTTTTTAAACCCTAAAAACTTCTTTAATAGATATGGCTAGAACACAATCTCTCCAGTTTGCTTCTCTGTGGGTAGGGGATCTCACTAACGTTGAATTCAAAACAAACAATGTCATAGGTAACTTTGAATACCCTGAAAATGTCCCAACCTATAAAGACATTGTAAAATTTTTATTCAACTGCCCACTCAAAATGGCCTTTGTAAAATGTCCCACAGTGGTGTACCCAAACTACCTCAGGGAGTTTTGGGCAACTGCTAAAGCCTTTGACCTGACACCTTCAACTGATGAGAATAACCTTAGACCACTCAGGGAGTATCTCATCAGGTTCAGTCTTAATGGAGGGCAACAATACACCCTGGATTACAAAACTTTTTGCACTTCAACAGGGTTAGATTACAACAAAGGTGTTTATGTCGCCCATCCTGAACCTTCTACAGTGAAGGATGGGTTAAAACAAATTGTTTTGGATCCAACATTTTTGGACAAGACCCCAGTCACTAAAAGTTCATTCCCCGTGGCTTGGAGGATCCTTTTCACTTTTGTGATTCAGGTCCTTGGCGGGAACCACTCATCCACTGAACAGGTAAACTCTATTCAGTTGATGATGGCATACTGCCTGATGAATGGGGTCACTGTCGACATAGGGGAGATCATTTACAGTGATCTTGTAACGAAGCTACAGAGCAAAACTAGGACGAAGTATATTTCATATCCTAGGTTTGTCTCTTGTGCTTTACAATCGTTACTGGGTGCCAATTATACTCAGGATGAAAAATTTGGAAATTTACCTGGCATCCTGAGTCCTTCAAACTTTCAAAAGGACCCATCCCTTGTCACACCTATTGAATTGACGGCCCATATGGTTGCTGTAAACAACCAGGAGGGATCAGTGTCTCCAAACCCTGCTCTTAAAAAGAGAAAGGGAAAGTCTCAGACTGGGACTAAGACTAAACCAAAGTCTCAGGGCCCTGAGGCTTCAGGAGCACCGCCTAAGAGGCACAAAAAGCCTGAGACCAAAAAGACACCCACTGACCAGGCAACAACCACCCCCGTGACAACGAAGGACACTGATACATCACAGTCAGTGCCCTTGGTCACACCTACTACTCCCCAAGATCCAGAGGGAAACAAACAACCCGCTGGTAGGGGAACGCCTTCCACCTCGCCCAGTGATGACATTAGCAAATCCAAGCCTTTGTCTGAGGGCACACTGATCGATCCCAAAGACTCAGGGGGAAACAAACAACCCACTGATAGGGATACAACATTCACTGACTCTGCTAAAGGCACTGGGAAATACCCACCAGTGTCTCAGGGGTCACTGGGGGACAAAGACTCGGAGGGAAAGGAACAACCCGCCGATACGGAACCCAAAACCAATCCTGACTCCCGAGAAGACGCTGGGAAACTCCCACCAGTGTTCGAGGGGTCCACGGGGGACAAAGACTCAGAGGGATCAATACCACCCGCTGATATGGAACCCATTCCCACTCCCTTGTTAACTGTTGCTGAGGTTACTGAGTTGCTAAAGTCTGATGATGACCTTGCTGAAAGTGATGAAGAAATCTTATCATCAGGAGAAGAAGTGGACGCTGAGGTTCAAACTGAACAAGAGCCTCAGCCTGATCCACAGGCGCAGACTGAGTCACCTTTTCAAACTGAAGACAATGACTCAGCCTCATCCTCCAGCTCTGACGAATTCAAAAGGTTTGACAATGTTCTTCCATTCACTGAAAGACAACTGGTTAAGTGGATCAGTAGGGCTACAAGGAAGCTGTTTTCTAGGGTTACTGAACAGTTTTGGGATCAACACACTGAAGCTGCTGCCAGTTACGCTGACCTTAGATCTGATGTGCTCACCTTCAACGAAAATGTTCATGAGCACAGAGATCTTATGTACCACCATCTTGTCAACCTGGATGAACACATGGTTAAGTTCCTCAAGCATCTTCAGACAGTTGGGGTTACGATTGATGAAATCAGGGACGCTGTCAAAGAAGACCCAGTGCTCAATGCCAAAGTGCTGGAGGCCACTGAGGCATATGCAAAAAATTCATCCAGGCTCACTGACCTTATAGAGATGCTCAAGTCTGCAAATGTTCAGGGTCTTCAAACTTCAGTTCAGACTCTTCAGATCACCATGGACTCACTGAACACTCAGGTAGCTACCTTGACTCAGGCCTCGTCTTCTATGGCTTGGAATCTTGGTCCACGAATGACTGCCTTGGAGTTATCTCATGCGAACTTGGATGCAAAGGTCACTGGTCTTCAAGCAGATACTTCAGAAATAAAGGCCATGATGACTGAAATCTATCAGGCCTTCAAAGGTCAAGCTGGTCAGTCCCCCTCAGCACCTACTCCAACTCTTGCCCTCACTGACGCTACGGCAATAGTTGAGGGGGAGAATACTGCTGAAGAAACTCCTCTTCACACTGAGGGGGAGCAAACACCACCAGTCTCAGCAGCTCAAACATCATCATCATCAGCACCAGTCTCTGCAGTACCAATCTCATCACTTCCACCTCATGCAACAACACTGACAGTCTTAACACCAATCATGACAACAACACCTCCCATTATTGCATCATCTTCCTCAGGACAGAACAAGGGCAAAGGCATACTGACAACTACTGAGCCTGAGAAGATTCCCCACAAAATCGGTGACACTGAATACCTCTTCACTCCTCAACAGCTAACCAAACACCTTGCTAAAGAAGAGAGGAAATTGAACCAATCTGAGGATGAAAAGAAGACTAAGGAGGCATTGACCAAAGTGATTGCCGAAGAAGCTGAAAATGTGGGAATAGATGCAAGCAAGCTCAAAAAGGGTCAGGCAGGACAGAAGTTCATGGAAGCTCAGGCTGCTCAAATGGCTGCAATGAGAGCTCAGTATGAAGAAAAGAGAAAGAAAACTGAAGCTCTCAGGAAAAGCAGAATTAAAGAATATAACTGGACAATGACCAGCCGAAGGCTTCCTGAAAAAATCACTGATGTCAAAATCATTCCCAACACCAAACCATTGGCTATGAATGTTTACAGAGGGGATGACAAAAGACACTTTGAGGTTCATGATCCCTTAAAATTCAGTGACTTTGGGATCACTGAACTTGATGAACTTGGTCCGATCATTGGAAAGAAGCAAAATAAGGTGGTCAAGGAGCTGATGAAGATGCTTAGCAAAAGATATGAAAGGCTGAGGGATGCACCAACCCAACTGAGAATTCAGCCTGCCTTGACTGCACCTCAAGGATCTCAACCACAAGCTTCCACTGGCAAAAGGAAAAGAGTTGATTTCCAACCTGAGATCAAAGTGCCTGGCCTTGAATGCAACAGAGAACTGCCTGAGGGTGTAAATTTTGTGAACTGTCTAGTGATTGAAGAGCCTGAAAGAGGGCTATTCCACATTGATGTCTATGGGAACCCTGCATTTCAAAGATGGAGTGACATTGATCAGGCTGGAGTGGCTGCAATGATCAGCTATATTCCTGTGGCCTCTCAGATCCAATCCCCAGCAAACGTCAGGTTCTGTCAAGACCTGAATGCTAAGATCAGAGACCATCCTGACAGGGAAACACTCATCACCAAGAAAGTGAAGCTTGAAGCACTGGGAATCCATCTGGATTGACATCATTTTGTTTTATCTTTTGTACTAGTGATAGGAACTATGTAATCTGATCAATAAACGATGTATGTTTTATTCATTTACTCAGTGTTCCTTATTGTATTCATTAGTACATTCAGTGTAAGAAGAAGCCTCTTGCTCACTTACACTGATCAACCACTTAGGCTATTTGTATATCCAAATAGGGGGAGACTGTTGGGTTCAGTAAATACCCAAACCCCTTAATCTAGGATTTGAATAGAAAATAGCCCAAGTATTTAATCCGCTAACACAAACAGGTCACTGAGTGCATAGTCTCTCAGTGAGTCGTCTTCAGGATACTCAGTAAGAGGCAAAGAAGAAGTCTCTCCACTCAGTAAGGCGGAACTTAAAGGGTGAAGACTGAGTCAAGAAGAAGATGATGGATTCAGTGAGTGATGACAATAACTCACTGAATCCCTAAGATTCCTCTCCAGCTTCTTACACTGAAGACAAACTGAAGTAGAAGACTGAAGGATGTAAAGACTGAAGAAAGAGCGGGACAAGGCGGGAAAGGTTGAATCAGATAAGAAGAAGTCCTTATCAACCAAAGTCAACTTTCCCTGAATGGCAAAAGATCAGGCTCAGTGTCATCACTGAACTTAGGAAAGTAGTCTTGTCTCTTACCTAGAATAGTCTTTGTAAACAGAGACAAAATACATCAGTATTTTGTCTTCTGTATGATGTCAGTTTGTCACTTAGAAAAGAGTCAAATATCATACATGTATAAATAGCATAAGAGATGGAGTGAAAAGGTTAAGCTTGTGAATTGTAAAAACACACATACACGCAAGCCATCTTTTCACTCCTCCAAATACAACTTAGTTCCTGAGATAGCTCAGTGAGCTCTAAGAGTTGTGCTCAGACTTAGCCTGAGCTTAGAGAGGAATCACCCAACTTTGTTATTTCAATCCCAAGTACTATTCCGCAAGTACTTGGGTAACGTATTCTTTGTTGATTTATTTATAATAAGAATATGATGTTGAAAATTACTTAGTGTGTTTTCTTTATGTTAATTTCAGTCATAGTTCACTTTTAACTTGTTTTATAAACTTAAACCGTTTTAAACGATAGTGAACGGGGAACAACAAATAGTATATATAAAATTATATTATGAAAAACCCCACCAAATGGTCAATTTGCTGGCTACCCGAGAATGAAAATCCAAATTTGGTAAAAGAAAGTCAAAACATAATAAGTCCCAACGGAGTGTGAATGGAAATTCGCGTTCGGTTCGTGATCGGGTGATAAAGAATAATGAAAGATATTTGGATTTTGTGAATAAATTTATGAAACATAAACTAAAAACAAAAAAAGAGCAAGGTTAGATCAAGTGGTTAACACTCTTGCCTCTGTAGAAAGAGGTCAAGGGTTCGATCCTTCCCCCTTGCAAGGCCGGAGGTCCTTTTCTACCTTTGGTAGAACCGGAAGCAGCCTCTCAAGGGTTCGATCCTCACCCCTTGCAAGGCCGGAGGTCCTTTTCAACCTTTGGTAGAACCGGAAGCAGCCTCTCTACCTTAGGTAGGGGTAAGGCTGTTTACGTCTCAAGCTCCCCCATACACCGTGGAAGACGGTATTGGGACCCATAACCCGTAGAAGACGGTACTGGGAGTTACTTTACTTCTTTTTTTAAACTAAAAACAGCTAAATAAACAAATAAATGAACTAACAAAAGTCGAAATAACCTAAAATGCACTTAATCCTAAAAATACCAAATATTGTAAATTTAAGCATAAAACTTAAAATTATTTTTTTAAAGTCCTAAATACTTAAACATATTTTTTTTTTAAATTGTATTTTTCTGAATTTTATTTTATTTATTATGAATAAAAAACCTTTTTAAACTAATTAAATAAAAAAATCATTAAATCATAAGAGAAAAAATATTTTTAAACTAATATGAAAACTTTTCAAAAATTTAAGCAAATTTAAAATTCCCCCCACAAATTAAATTTATTCCCCACAAAGTTTGCATCAAGGCATTCCAAACTAATTGCAAAAATTAACTCCTCCTCCTCCTCCTCCTCGTGTACCGCCACACCTCCCTCTCATCTCACTACAAATCCCGTCACCACCACAACTCTCCCGTCATAGACCCACCAGTCCCGTCACCACTGGTAAGTATTGTTATATTCCTTTTGTACACATCGTTCTAACACATAAAATAACCCTGTTAAGCCTATTAGCTAATTGAACATTTGTTTCGAGATATCCTCTTGTAAATTATGTCATTTTCTTGTTAAATTTAGATAGTTAATTGGTTAAAAAAATTTAAGAAACCTTGTTAAGCCTGTTACCACATGAACATGGAACCATAATTTAGCTAGTTAATTTCTTATTTTTCCTTGACCCAAACATCCCTTTAGGAACTGTTTCATTAGACTTTATTCAATTCCTAGCATAATTCAATACCACATTCAATCTTTGAGCTATCCTCATTACTTGGAATGTCTTTTTTAACTTTTAAGATCATCAATTGAAGTTTGATGTTGTCTTGTATAATCTTCAATAACTTATACTGTCTTTTTAACATGCCTGCAGGGACTACATTTATAAACATTGCTGCTCGGATAAGTGGGACACATTTATAAACATGGAAAAGTCTTGGATAGGAACTAATAGGACCAACAAATCTTATGTTGATGGAGTAGCAGCGTTTATTGATTATGCAGTACACAACTTGCGGAAGATGGGGAACATCGACCCACGAGTTAAGAAAAATGATCTTTCAATGCCATGTCCATGTACAGATTGTTTAAACCACATAGAGCATAAAGTGGAGAAAGTGCAGTTCCATTTATTCAGCAATGGGTTTGATCTAAGCTACCTAAACTGGACTAAACATGGAGAGAAGGATGAGTCATCAATAAGTACCGAAACACCTGTTAACGCTACAACATAGTTTGTTGACGACACGGATTTTGCTTCAGATATTCCAACAGATGCCCCAGCAACAGTAGAAATGGTTAATGCTACAAAAGATAATTTTGATGAGGATGATCTTGTCAAGTTTCAACAATTATTATTAGACACAGAGAAGCCTCTTTACGCAGGATGTCCTGACTTCACAAAGCTGTCCGCAATAGTTAAACTACTCAATTTGAAGGGTAAGTACGGATGTTCTGATAAGTTCTTTACTGAATTACTAGGATTGTTAAAGAAGATGCTGCCTGCTAGTAACGAAATGGTGGAAAAAACTTATCAAGCCAAAAAAATTTTGAAATTGATGGGATCAGGATACAAAAAGATACATGTATGTATCAACAACTGCCTTCCTTACTGGAAGGGTGACAAGGATTTGACTGCGTGTCGAACTTTTGGGATATCAAGATGGAAGGTGGATAATAAGACACATAAAGTGTACGAAAACATTCCAACAAAGGTAATGTGGTACATTCCAATTATACCAAGACTGCAAGGACTATTTAAGCTAGAAAGTATTTCAGAGGATTTAAGATGGCACGCGACACGGAGGATAACCGATGGTGTGTTACGTCACCCCGCAGATTCAAAGGTATGGCGTACCATAGATGAAAAATTCCCCGAAATTGCTGAAGATCCAAGAAATCTATGGCTAGGAATATCGGCTGATGGGGTTGACGTCAACTCAGGAAATAGGCATCACAGTGTATGGCCAGTTTTAACGGTCATATACAACCTTCCTCCATGGTTGTGTATGAAAAGAAAGTTTATCATGATTTCGGTATTAATATCGGGATACTTGGGAAATGATATCGATGTTTTTTTAGAACCGTTAGTTGATGATCTGCAAACCTTATTTGATACAGGGGTTGATACATATGATGCATCCACAAAAGATAACTTTAATCTACGTGTCGTTGTGTTATGGACAATAAATGATTACCCTGCACTTGGTACATTATGTGGCTGCCCGTGCAGTGGATTCAAAGGTTGTGTAGTATGTGGGAAAGATACAAATTGTGTTAGACTTTCTGCCTCATCCAAGCAAAGTTATGTTGGTCACAGACGATATCTACCATATGACCATCCGTTCAGAAGGCAAAAGAAGGCATTTAATGGACAACAAGAATTTCTCCCGGCTCCAAACCCAATGACTGGGGAACAAATATACAACGAGGTACAACATATTGAAAATAAGTAGGGAAAAGGAAAACGAACAAACAATAATGCATCAGAAAACCAAGAAGATACGAGAGGCAGAGGTGGGAAGATTCAAAAGCAGATAAGAAACATAACAGAAGTAGAGGGTAGTTCAAGCCAAGTAAACGGACAAAACGGTGCGTATTGGAAGAAATTCAACATTTGGTATCGAAAACTTGGGTATTGGAGGCATAATTCTGTTCCACATTGTATTGATTTTATGCACGTAGAAAAGAATGTTGCTGAGAGTCTCGTCGGAACTTTGCTACATGTTCCAGGAAAGACGAAAGATGGACTGAATGCTCGATTGGATCTGGCTGAGTTGGGGGTAAAACAAGAGTTGTTTGCTATGCAAGAACAAGACAAAACAACACTACCTCCAGCAGGTTACACATTAACGAATGCTGAAAAAGATATTTTTGTGAAACTTTACACAACATCAGGGTACCACAAGGTTATTGTTCAAATTTCTCTTCTTTGGTCAGCCTAAAGGATAGGAAGCTCATTGGCCAAAAATCGCATGACTATCACATGCTAATGCAAGAGTTTCTGCCAATTGCAATACGTTCAATCATGCACCCACCCACACGATATGCTATTATTAGGTTTTGCTTTTTCTTTAAATCAATACGTTGCAAAGAAATAATATTGCAAGAACTAGATAATATGCAAGCAGAACTGGTAGTGACACTGTGCCTACTCGAGAAGTTCTTTCCTCCATCATTCTTTGATATTATGATACATTCGACTGTGCACCCAACTAGGGAGGTAAAATTATGCGGTCCCATATGCTTTCGGTGGATGTATCCATTCGAAAGATGTATGAAGGTTATTAAAGGACATGTGCGGAACAGAAATAGACCAGAAGGATGCATTGCTGAGGAGACTATTGCGGAAGAAACAATAGAGTTTTTTTAGCGAATATCATAAATCCATGAAAACTGTTGGTATCCCACCTGATAAACATGAAACAGATGAAAATGAGGAAGGAAAGCCATTGTCGGCCGGCAAATCAACTGAAGTTTCTGTGGAACTCTTTCAGAAAGCACATTTGTATGTAATAAATAATACAGATGAAATTGTATCGTATATCGAGTAAGTCTTACTAACACATGTCTATTTCGTTACTGAAAATGATGTATCAAATATAATAATCAAACACATTGTTTCAGGCGACACAAGCAAGTTTTGAAAGCAGAAAACCCGGGTAAACGAATAGCATTTATGGAGAATGAGCACAACAAATCTTTTGCTAAGTGGTTACGCAAAGAAGTAATTAATCTTATGTTACTCAACATACCCTTTCTAAACCTTATTTCTCAGCTCATTTTGATCTGAAAATTGGTGTACTTATTCTTTTGAGCTAATATATACTTGTAATGAAATTCAGGTTGAGAGAGAGTTACAAATCGACAAAGAAAGTGTATCAGAAACTGTAAGGTGGATATCCTATGGACCACGCGCCACCGTAGTGAAATACGATGCATATCACATCAATGGGTATACTTTTCGTACGAAAGATCATGAAGGCAAAGTTTACCAGAACAGTGGGGTTAGTGTTGAGGCATTAGATATGCACATATCTAAAGAAGTTGCAACCACAAGAAAAGCATATTATTATGGAGTTTTACAGGAGATATGGGAACTAGATTACCGTTACATGCAAATTCCTCTTTTCAAATGTGACTGGGTTAATCACAAAGTTGGTGGTGTGAAACGCGATACTACTCTTGGGTATACATTGGTTGACCTGAATAGTTTAGGCCACAAGGTTGATCCGTTCATATTAGCCGCACAAGCACAACAAGTGTTTTATGTGAAAGACCAGGTAGATAAAAAAATTGTCTATTGTGTTTAAGACACCTCCCAAGAATTACAAAGATAAGTATGACGAAGCCGATGAGGAATTTAGTACCGTCATTCACCAGCACAATGATAACATATTGCCACGTGTGGATCGACGTGACTTGGGTAACGAATCATGAACTGGCTACTATCGAACCGACTGTGGAAGTGTTGTTATACGAAAATCCAAGTGAACCATGTTATGGTCAAGTTGTCACACTCTACCTTTATCATATTTCACTCTTTTAAATCATATAGACATTCGATTTTTTGTACTTTTTTAAGGATTTATGTTTATAATACAAGACTTAATATTAGTTAAATTTGTTAGGTATATTTTTTTGTTTAAGGATATGTTGAAAAGCAAGAATTCTCACAGATTGGAGATGTATGGAAGCTGTGCTAGTTGATGTGCTATAATACAGAGTTAATTCTGGTGATGTCATTGTTAAGTCTGTTTGACCATTCTTTAGTCTGGTAGTGCAAAAATTAAAAAACGATTTTTACTGTTTAAATAGTACCGTTACCTAATTTTAGGTGGTCAGAAGTATTTATATGGATAATTTTTATTTTTAGAATTCATATTTATCCTTTAATTACTTTATCCTAATCTTTAAAAGTTTAATTCTTTTATTTCGATTAAGTCTCCTTACCAGCACTAAACCCTAATTGCCCTGCACTACCAGTACTTCAATTAACATAAAAGATGGCACAATTAAAGTTTGTAGACAAGCACAATCAAGTGGGATTTCTCAAAAAGCCTGCTGAAAGCACAGGCTTCGAGCAGATAGTGGACTTTCTAAAGGGTAGTCATATCAGGTATGCCCTTACTCATAATCTAACTATCTATGATTCCCTAGTCAAACAGTTCTGGCATACTACTACTGCTAGAACTATTGCTGATGGGACACTAGAGTTAAATGCAACTATTGATACGTTAGAGTATTCAATCACCGAGGAATTAGTCAGAAGCAAGCTTCAATTGGCTGATGCCTAAGGGATTTCAATGTTGGCAAATAATGACCTCTTTCAGGGATTGGAAAATATTGGATATCCAACTGATGGAACATTCACTTTTTGGAAGAGTCATTTTACGCCATAATGGTGTTTCCTTGCGCATCATATTTTACATTGTATGAGCTATAATAGTGCTGGATGGGATCAATTTGGAAGCGATATTGCTTCTGCATTGGTCTGTCTCTCCACTGGCAGACTCTTCAATTTTTCAAAAATGATTTTTGATGCCATGGTTGCTAATTCCAAGAATAAGAAAAAGTTTTTGATGTACCCAAGATTTTCGCAAATGATCTTAAATGTTGAAACAGCAAGCAAACATCCTTACATTGCTCTCCCTTTCACTAAAAATATATTTGGTAATATGAAAAGGGGTTTTGAAGGGGCACACAAGCCACTTTTGTCTGCTATGTTGCCTTCTGTTGCTACTGACCCTGAAGGTACATCTACATCTGTTCCATCTCCTACTGCTACATCAGAAGCTCAGGCTCAACCTACATCTGAACCAGAAAAAACAGAGTTTGAACAGAGGACACCAACACCCCCACCACCTTCACCTTCAGTCCATGAGGAAGAACCACCAGTGATTCCTCAACCACAACCTCCAACACCCACTACTACAGCAGAACCTAGTTCCTTATCTATGGAAGATCTACTTCAACTGGTTCCACAACTGATTTCAAGGGTTGATGAGTTGGAGAAAAATTTGAAGAAGACCAAGAAGTCAATGGGGACTACTCGCAAAAGAGTTAAGAAATTAGAGGGGAAATTCAAACAGACGGGGATAGACATTACAGACTCAGAAGGTGAGGAATCCTCTGAGGAAACTCAAATTAGTCCTCAAGGATTGGAAGCAGCTGAAATCTTGGTTAAGAATTTCAATCACAAGAAATCCTTTAAGAAGAGACTCGATAAAGAAGCTGCAAGTTCTAGTGGAGTGGATAAGTCTGGTGACTTTACTAAAGATAAGTCTGGTGGTGCTGAAATTAAATCTGCTTCTGATGAAGATTTTAATACTCGCTTTGATGCTGAAGTTAATACTAGTACTGAACATATTAATCCTGGTAGTGATCCAGGTAGTACTGGTGAGGATTTTATGCATAGGGAAGGCAAAGGAATAGTGCAAGAATCTTCTGAGCCAGTAATGACCAAAAAGCAACTCACAGAAGAGGAAGCTAGCTTAGCTGAGATTGCAAGGATTCAAGCAGAGGATGCGGCTGAAGAAGCTAAACATGCAGAACAAACAAGGGATGATGAGCTGATTGCCAAAAGTCTGCAGGAGGAACCACAATTAACTGAAGAACAAATGAAAAGGAAAGTTGAAATTGAGGAATCTGCCAAATTCTACACTGATGAAGAATGGGATACTATAAAGGCCAGAGTATTAGTAAACAGAGATATCCTTCCTGATATTGGCGGAGAAGACTATGCAAGTAAAATGGTTGAGCTAATTAATGAGAAGAATAGGCTTCTCAAAGAGCAGAGACAAAGAGAAAGGATGAACAGACCCTTAACCAAAGCTGAGCAAAGGGATTATATGATCCACTACGTCAAAAATCAAGGGAATCCTACCTGGAAGTTGAGCCAGTTAAGGAAATTGAAGAATGGTGATCTAAAAGCAGAATTTGAAAAAGTAGTGTACCAAAATAAAAAATTTATTCCAATGGATTTAGAGTTGGAAGCTTCAACGCTTAAAAGGAAGGGTTACAATCTTCAACCAAAGGATGCTAAGAAGCAGAAGATTGCAGAGACTGAAAAGGTTGCTGAAGCTGAAAAACTTGGTGATAAGCCAAAAACTGTAAAGAAAGAGGAGGAAGCTGAGGTTAAGCAACCAGTTTTGAATATGACAAGGAAGAAATCCACTGGAAAGAAAGGAGTGAAAAAGGATAAGACAAATGTTAAGAAGGAAGTGGAAGAGTACATGAAGGATAAGGTTGATGAACCGTCATCAGAAGAGTTTACCATGGGCTCCATTCCTACAGGTTCAACACTTCCTGCTAAGATTGCAAAGGTTCAGATCATCAAAAATGGGAAAAGGTAGTTTACCTGATAGTAAGGGAAAATCACACAGACACTATATATGTGAACTTTGCTGGTTTATTGAGTGATTTGTCCAGGGATGATTTGAAGACCATGTACCAGCTGATGATGGAGAAGCATGGTGACGAGAGACCTGAAGAGGAATATGAAAGAGTCCTCTGGGGTGACTTGAAGACCATGTTTGAGACACCAGATGCTGATGATGAAATGTGGAAGCTGGCCTGTCAAGAACAAGTGATCAGATGGAGATATTTCCACACTTGTCAGGTGCACTGTTTGGAATTAGAAACTGCAATTCTTTATATGCTTACAGAAGTGGAGTATCCACTTCTAAACAGTATTTGCAGGGCTATGCTTGAGAAGAAGTTGTTAGGTGAAAGAAAGGATGATGCATGCTATCAGCTTTTGAGGTTAATTGAATCAAAAGCTCAACAGCAATAATACTGGCAGTATAACAGTTAAGTCTGGTAGTATTCGTAGTTAGTTCTGTTTATGAAAAACAGAATAGTTTATTAGAGTTTAGGGAAGGCATATGTACACGTAGAGATATCTTAGGAAGAGATATCTATATCCTTCTACACGTTTTGTATACTAGGTTTTCCTAAGTGTATAAAGGAACCCTAAAGTATAGTGAAATAAACTTGTACTTAGACGAATAGAAATATTAATAAAAGAAGTTTATTAGTGAAATAGTATTTGTGTTCTTCTTGCTTGTTGTTAAGATTCCACATTAACAATCAAGTACTCGTCGTTAAAAAGTTCTTCATATATATAATTAGTTTGGATTTATCCAAGTTTAGTAGATTGTGGTGTTGCACAAGTGTTAATGTGTGTGTTTGTGTGTGCATATCAATGTGACTATAAAAGCCATCACCTACAAACCCACATTTTCATTAACAACACAATAAATGTAACAAACTTGACCATATGGTGTTTAAAGTGAAGAAACGTGTATTTTGTGTGACTATTGATCATCCAATGGCCACATCAAATTTATGTTTATGTGGCCTTTTCTAACATTTAGTCACACAAATAATGTTTGTTTTGGGTATTTAGTCACATACAATTAATCATAAAGTGGCCAAAAGTGTTAATAAGTGTGACCATATGGTGTTTCAAGTAAAGAAATGTGTGTTTTGTGTGACTATTGATCATCCAATGGCCACATCAAATTTATGTTTGTGTGGCCTTTTCTAACATCTAGTCACACAAAGAATGTTTGTTTTGGGTATTTAGTCACATACAATTAATCATAAAGTTGCTAAAAGTGTTAATAAGTGTGACCATATGGTGTTTCAAGTGAAGAAACGTGTATTTTGTGTGACTATTGATCATCCAATGGCCACATGAATTTTATGTTTGTGTGGCCTTTTCTAACATTTAGTCACACAAAGCATGTTTGTTTTGGGTATTTAGTCACATACAATTAACCATAAAGTGGCTAAAATTGTTAATAAGTGTGACCATATGGTGTTTAAAGTGAAGAAACGTGTATTTTGAGTGACTATTGATCATCCAATGGCCACATATTAAGTTACGTGACCATATGTACTGGATTTTGGCTACACTTAAATAATATGTGTGACAAAACATTTAGTGTGACCATATATGGCATTTGGTCACGGTGTTAGTAGTAAATGTAACTTTATAGATTAGCTTTTGGCAAGCTAACACAAACTAAACTTTAAACACACATATTAACTTACGTGAACATATGTACTGGATTTTGGCTACACTTAACGAATGTGTGACAAAACATTTAGTGTGACCATATATGGCTTTTGGTCATAGTGTTCAAGTGTGTGACATATATTTGTCACTATTTATATGTATATCGTGACTAATGCTTCAACCTTACTTTTCATTTGTCACTTGTTCCGATTTCAGATGTGGCTAAAGAGTTGGCAAAACATATCAGTCACCCTTAAATAATGTGTGACAAAACTTGACTCTATGATTTAGACACACACAAAATTACTTCATGTGACTAACGCATCAAGGTTACTTGTATTTGTCACGTGTTCCAAATTCATATGTGGCTAAATGATCTGAAACAAAATCACCAGATACCTTTAGCCACACAATGTTCAATTGTGTGGCGATACAGTTCTAATGATCACACAATCAAAATTTTCATGTGTGACTAATTAGTAAATGTTGTCAATTTTCGTACCTTCAGCCACACAAATATGCGAATGTGTGGCCGTTCCATTTCGACCATGCGTAACCAAATCCCGTTTTTGTACTAGTGTAAGAGTTCCACCAGCTTCATCCTTAAGAGCCAAGGGTAAAGCCTCTTTGTGATAAGCGCTGCCTCTTGTCCTCTGCTTTGGGCATGCATTAGCCAGATGATCCTTCTCATTACAGTTATAACAACGAAGACCATTAATCCCAGGTTGAGCATTTCCCTGATCAACCACTTGAGCTCGTTGTTGTAGAGCACCCATGTTATTCCTTCCATTAGCATTAAACCCTTGACCACTACCCATCTGACGAACATTACCACGATTCTGAACTTCAACACGTCCATTGTTAACAACAGCCTGATTCCTTGTGTTTGATGAGGTACGAATGCGATTGTTGGATTTGTTTGAATATCGGCTGAAGGCTCTAGCAATCATGACAAACCCTTATTGCAATGCATCGAAAGCTTCTGCATCCTCATTAGATTCACTGTAAAGTGCTTGATCATTGTTGTTGTTGTATGGAACCAATTGAGTTTCTTGAGATTGTTGCTATGACGGATCATATGGTGTAATTGTAGTAGTTGGTTGTGGAGGATTTGTGAAGACAGTTTGCAAAGTATGGAATTGAGGATAACACGTTTGAGCCCACAAAGCTAGAGCTTGATTATCCGGAAGTGAAGGCGAAGCAGGGACTCCACGGATAATTCGTTCTTTGTCAACTTCCTTTTGGTGGGACTTCAAATAGTCGTACAATAATCTGTATGTAGCATGATGAAGATTCTTCGCTTGACGGATGAAAATGACATACTTTTCCCAATCAGGACCAAGACTACTAAGGAACTTAGTGTTGACTGCAATTCTTGGCATGATGATGTTATGTTTTTCCAAGTCATTGATGATGTCTAAGAATCGATGATGATATGACTCTAATGTCTCCCCTAGTTCAATCATGAAGTGTTCATATGCTAAGTAGATTTTGGATTCCATGTCTTCTTGATTGAGTTATGTGCCTTCCATGAGAAGATGAATATGTTCCCACATTGCTTTAGCAGTCTTCTGAGCATCAATACTACGAAGTATCGGATTGGGTAATCCCAAAAGGATATATTGCATTGCAAGTTGATCAGCTTCCATGTGTAGAAGTTGGTCAGTAGTGAGTTCATTAAGACTAACAACGTTGGTGACATCATCTCTTGGTGGATTAGCATTCGAATCTCCGGGTACAGTGACAGTAGGCATCTGAAATGGAACTTCAACGATGACCTTCTTTAAGAACTTTCCATGTGGCTTATTAAGATTACAAAACCTAAAGAACCTTATCACCCATTGATCGTAGTTTTCGGGAGTGAGCATTGGAGGTCTATCAAGTGATCCAGCCTCATGAATGGATTGTTGGCTACTTAAAGCTTCACACATCTTTGCAAACCAAGACGGTTCCTTTATAACATACTTGGATGGATGTTGATTTTGAAAGTTTGTGTATGGTTGTACTTGTAGACTAGGTAGTGGGTGAATCATTTGTGGTGGAATTGCTCCTTGAGGGATTTGTTGTTGAAATTGTTGATAGTATTGTTGTTGTAGTGTTAGTTGTTGTTGTTGTTGAGGATACATATGAGGAAAGTAGCTAGAGTATGGTGGTTGAGACATCTTGAAACTTCTGTTGATGATGGATCTTTGTAGTCGAATGAAACTTTGTTGATGAAGTATCCTTATGCGTAGAAAACCAGCTTATGCAAAGAAAATACCTTATGCGTAGAAAACCACCTTACGCGTAAAACTAGAGCTTACACGTATGTGTAGCTTACGCATAGACTTGAGGAAAATCTTAGCTTAGGCGTAAACTAAAAGGATTAGTAGTAGAATGCTTATGCGTAAGACAAGGCTTAGGGGTAATAAAATACTTAGGAGTAAAGAATTCTACGCGTAAGTGATTAGCTTAGGCGTAAAACTAGGGTTTTGCCCAAAAATCCTTTACACTTATTCCAGTGTAAAAGATATCCAAAGTCGAAGTGTTGTTAGGCTTATCTAAGCAAGAAAACACTGAGTAAACCAGTAGCACTGAAGATCAAACGTTGAGAAGCTTATGCATAGACTTTGAATTCTTACGAGTAAAACTAGGGTTTTACTATGCGTAGGATGAACCAACTTTTGCCAAAACTGATTTTTCTGCCCAAAAGTGTTTCTAAACCAGATTTTTATGATGAAAAAGCTTCAATATCACCAAAATATCACAAAAGTGTGAAAATTGATGATCCAAAACACTTATTCACCTTACTCGTAGAAAGGACTACACGAGTGAAACCAAGCTCAAAACTAATGAAATACACGTAAAGTTTCAAACTTTTTGCCAAAAACTTAAACTTTATCACCAAATAACCTTTAAAGTACAAGAATCTTAAGTTTTAAAGTGTAAAAATTAAAGCTTTTAAACGTATGAATGTTTTAGAACGAGAAACCCACGCGTATACTTAATAAATTCAAAAACAAAATGTTTCACCCAACTAGATGGCGAATGATACCACTGTTAGGTTCCCATGTTTGCAACACAAGCATCAATATAAGAAATAAGAGATAAGAAGTGATCGGTTGAACAAAACAATACACATACTTGAATGACTAATAACCTTTATGCGTAGCAATGATATTGAAATGAACAACCAACTCTCAAATGAGAGTTACAAGACTATTTATAGGGGAAGGGAGCTAGGGCAACACATCTAGTCCCTACCTTTCCATATTGGGCTTTTGCATAGGCTCATGGGCTTTCTACATGAGCCTTGCCTTAATTACTAACATAAAAGCCTTAATTAAGCTAACTATTACATATTGATTACTAACACTTGAGAAATGGTTTAGGAGTGATTCCAACACCCATAATGATTTATTAGTTCGATATAGGATTGCTTCAACACTAGGCATAGTTCAAGGTTCACTGCTAGGCATGTTTCACAGGTCCACGCTTCACCAAGATTTGGGCCGGCCCAAGTTGCTGGTCCAATACCGAATGCATTCAGACCCAACGTCACTCTACACCAACTGTTGCATCTTCGGGTCAAGATACTTTGTTGCCTCAAGCTTTTAGGGCAATGACACTTCAGGATCCTATTACAGGTGCATGGAACATAGATACATGTGCTTCTTCTCACCTTAACTAATCTGTTAATTCTCTTCGTAATATTTTTAATAAATGTATGTATACATTTTTTTATGTTGGTGATGGTAAGTCTATTCCCCTCACAAACACAGGCCATAACATCTTGCCAACTCCTAATAAACCTCTTCATTTAAATAAAGTCCTCATAACTCCTAACATTGTTAAAAATCTGATTTCTATTTGTCAATTTGTTCGTGATAATAAATGTACTGTTGAATTTGATGAATTTGGTATTTCTATTAAGGATTACCTGACCCGCCGGGTTCTTCTCAGATGTGATAGTATGGGTGATCTTTATCCTATTACTAAGCCTTCCCGTGTACCACAAGTTTTTCTTGCGAGTCAAAACACGTGGCACCAGTTACTTGGACATCTAGGAAGTAAAGTGTTACGTTGTCTTATTTCTAGTAATTACAATGTTTGTAATAAAACGAAGCTTCCCGCGACCTAATTACAAAAATGGTAAAACACTACAGGTTATCTTGCGGAGATTGAGTGCTAAGCTAGCTTGCAAGCAACTTAATCAAAGGCAAGTTGGAGAACTTCTATTGGCTGGTAGCAATTCTGGGAGCAATAAACTTTGCTTTTCTAGTTTTAGCATCAATACATCATTACAAAGTGCAGAACTACAGAGGACCTAATAATAGTCCGGATAAAGAGATTGAAAACTGGAACATCAAAATGGTTGATAATTTGGAAGTGAAGAAGGCAAACATAGGTCGAAAGGAAGAAGCTTAGTGTATTTGTTTCTAGATAATTTATATTTTGGTGCTATATGTCTAGATGCCTAGATGTATGATTTTACTTTTTAGTTGATTGTCATATGCTTTGTCAAAGAGAGGCATATGTCAAATGTAAATGTATTCTCTTTCTTTGTAATTTCATCCCCCGTAGCATTCCTTAAAATGCCTCCTACAACATTCATTATGCTAACTTAGACAAACAAACAGAACCAATATTTAGCCACAAACATAGCGTAAAGTTCTCATTTATAGATCAATAGCCGTTTATTGACATAATAGTAGTTTATCGTTTATTGACCAACACAAAAATGCCCGTTTTGACCCTTACTAAATTCATGCACCTGCCAAGAAATTTCAATAAACATAACTTTTAAAGAGTT
Source organism: Chrysanthemum seticuspe (assembly GCA_019973895.1). Taxonomy (NCBI): domain Eukaryota; kingdom Viridiplantae; phylum Streptophyta; class Magnoliopsida; order Asterales; family Asteraceae; genus Chrysanthemum; species Chrysanthemum seticuspe. The sequence goes on from BPTQ01000005.1 coordinate 76,149,869, forward strand.
TTTTTAGGAGACTATAGTATTTTTAAAAATTATTTAACAAAGTATGTACTTCTAAAAGTATTTAAATAAATAATTATATATATATTTTTAAATCATGAAGATCTCATGAAATAAATGAATCTTCTAAGAACAAACCAAAACATCGCCCGTCTTCATGATCTTTATGTTTATGTCGATTTTTCATTAAAACTTGAAAAAAGAATAATCAATAAATGACAGTAAGCCATGATCTTCATCTGGATATTATCATCTCCTACGCCTGCCAGTCTGTGTCATTGCCGCGTGTGACGCGACTTCCGTCATCAGTGACAGTACGATGCACGGCCTAATTCCGACATCATCACTAGAGGAAACAGCATAAAGGAAATGTAATATTTCGATTAACGATGTATTTCAATGTTAGTTTGATTGACTTCCTTCATAAATGCGTTCTCCGAACGTAGGATACTTCCGCATGATCATTGCGATACCCTAGGAAGCACGGACACGCCTGAAAGTAAGGAGTGGCAGTGTTGGACACGCCTCGGACACGGCTCAGACACGTGTCCGACACGCACGTGCCGTGTCCCACGTGATGTTTGGGCCGGACACGGCTTGGACACGGACGGACACGGATTTTGACACGGCTAGGACACGGATTGGGATTTTTTTTTTTTTTTTTTTTTTTTTTTTTTTTTTTTTTTTTTGAAATGAAAAAATGAAAAAAAAGAAGGTTTGCAAAATTTATAAAGAAAGTGTTTACCTGGTGGTGCGGTGGATGGCGGAAGCAGAGATGTTGAAAGAGATGGAGAACATAAAGAGATTAGTTGTATTTCTTTATTATTATTATATTTCATTTTATTTTAAGGCTTTGTACATGTTTATATATAGATTAAGAAGTAATCATGACCCTTGATATCTTTTAATTAAAATGGATATTACTAATTACTTATTAATTTGAAAAGGGTAAATAAGTAATTGCATCATTTCCTTAAAAAAAAAGTAATTGCATCATTTAAAACACAAATTAATGACTAAGATTGAAACCGTTTTTTGTTTCTTGTGATTCAACTTTACACGTACCCTACCAGAATGGTTGCATGGATTGTTGTTGTTTTTTTTTCTCTCGATTCGTCATCATGTAATTTTGCAGTTGTACATTTACGTGATTTTTATGAATCAATCATTTTTTCATGTGTTGAGTTAATAAGACATATAAACTTCCGTATGTATTAAAATTTTTCAAACTTCATATAAGGAAATCTTATATAAATTTATGATTCATATTATTTCAATGTTATACAAAATTTTGTTTGGTCCAGTAATCAAACCATGACTAACCCAGGTCATATAAGGCTTTGAATCGTTAAAAAACTGGTAGTATCTTTTGTGAATCATTTTCGGATTAGTGAATCGAACAAAAAATTGATTAATATCGCATCTTTTGGGTTTGAATCAGTAGATAAGTTTTTGTATACAATGTGAATCATAAAAGAGAATGGCTATATTTCTTTTTTGAACCATGTATCGTTTAGTGAATTGAAAAAAAGTGAGTGGGTTTCATGAATCATATGCCAAAACATGAACAAAAATCATGTTCAGTGAATCATAATTAATGAATCATTAAAAAGATGATTGAGTGTTTAATTGTGAATCATGTTCTAATTAATGAATCAACAATACATTTCGAAACCAGAAAAGGATCAAGTTAGCGTTTTGTTAATCACTATATATATATAAATTGAAGCAACGATGATTCTTTATTATTAATAATCGAATAAAAAGAAACTAATGATTCTTATTTAAGAATAGTGAAGTTTACACATGACGTTTTATAAGAAGCAAATAGCAAATATTCAAAAGAAAATTCTTGTTTTGTTTTAAAAAAAATGTTAGACAAAGAAACATGTCGTCTTTTTAAATAAGATCAAATTCATCCAAATCTAAATGAAGGTTTGTTTCAGGGAACATGATACGGCTGAAAAAAATATATAATGAAACCTACATTCAAGTCAATAAATGATATTAATGAGTGTTGTAAAATATCGATCTTACCCTTGTGTAAGTTTGATGAGATGAAGGGTTAATATTGCTTCTCATTTTTCTCAATCTCAAATTCTTCTCAATCGATCCGGATTCTATATATATATATATATATATATAGAGAGAGAGAGTTAGGATCAAATAAGAAGAAAAATTAAAATGAGAAGGATAAGAAGAAACCACAACCACACATTTCAGATGCATCTACAAAAAGAGATGCATCTCCCCATGAATTTCTCACTCTTATTTAAAATGTGTGGTTGAAAATCCTTCTTATTCTTCTCATTTTAGTTTTTCTTCTTACCGGATCCCTTCCCTATATATATATATATATATATATATAGAGTGAGGATCACGTGCGGATATTTTTTTTTAGTGCGGATGTGCGGATGTACCTCATCCGTTGATTTTTTGACCAAATTCATCCCTTTTTTCTTTCCGTATATTTTTATTTTTATTAGAATATTCTATTTCCTTATTTTTTTCATCTTTTTTTTTTATTTATTTAAATTTTTTATACAATGGAATTACCTGATCAGTATTCTCGTATCGGTCCTGATCTATCGGTACATTTTTCATTAAAAAACGCTGTTGAAGGTATTTTTATGATAGTTATTCTGATATTAAGGTTTTTATAATGAATTTGAGGATAGTTATTCTGATATTTGCTATTGTTATTCTGAGTATTAGTACATTTACACTTTGATGTTTCTATTGGTAGTATTATTGTTATTTTGATATTAAGTTTGTTATTCTGATATTAGGATAGGTATTCTGACATTAAGTTTGTTATGCTGATATGAGGATAGTTATTCTGATATTTGCTATTGTTATTATGAGTATTAGTACATCTGCACTTTGAGGTTTCTATCGTTAGTATTATAGTTATTCTGATATTACGATAGGTATTCTGATATTAAGTTTGTTATGCTGATATGAGGATAGTTATTCTGATATTAATTTCTTTATTTCTGATATGTGTAATTATAGTCTTATTGATAGGAGTATAGTCGTATTGTTTGAATTATAGTCTTATGGATAGCATTATAGTCTTATTGATATTATGATTGCTATCTTTGGAGTTTCACGTCTACATGATTATGAGTATTATTGTTATCGTTTATAGTCTTATTGATAGGAGTATAGTCGTATTGTTTGAATTACAGTCTTATGGATAGGATTATAGTCTTATTGTTTGAATTATAGTTTTATTGTTATTATGATGGTTATCTTTGTAGTTTCACATTTACATGATTATGAGTCTTATTGTTATCGTTTATAGTCTTATTGATAGGAGTTTAAGTAATATTTTTGGAATTATAGTCTTATTGATAGTATTTTTATGGAAGTTGTCGCAAAAAATTACTTTTTA